>OX155895.1:66492571-66832832 GCA_944588485.1 Phosphuga atrata
TGGAAATGCACTTAGGTTTCCTTCAAAATATTTATTGGTTTCTTCTGCTCGGGCGATCAAATTTCGCGAAATTTCGCTCGATTTTGCGCATTTTATCAAATGATACATCGCTAACGGAAGCTGCTAGCAAAATACATATATTTGTATATTTACAACTAGCAAGGAAAACACTTTCAGACACACTTTGAAATTTTCTATTTGCTTGATAAATAATGATTTTAAAAAAATACATTTTCTCGCATTTTTCGTAGATTTCACTATATCATAACTTTTTAACGGATAATCACAAAGACTTCTAGTTTTCACCAATCCATCAATTAAAATCAATTTAGCATTCCAAAATTAGCCAAAAAACATATATCATATTCCTAGGAAGCTTTTAACGGCTTTGAACGCCGTTCAAAAGCCTTTAATTAAAGGCAACTTATCTAGATTGGATAAAAAATGTATTTCTCCAGACAACATTATTCAAAAATCTACACAATAGACTCTAAACGACAGTTTAATTTTTCTATTCTAGACTAGGATACCGAACAGGAAAAAATCGAACAAGAGGAAAGAATAGCCACCGAAAAACTCTGGGACGCCATGAAGAGAGGGAGAAACTACAAGGACTTCCAAGAAATCTGTAACGAAGACAGGCCACAAGCTACATACAGAAGGGTACGAGAAGGACATGGAAACCACAGGACATCGCCACTAGACTGGGACCTGGCTTGGTATGTAGCCGACGACCTCAGTCCCGAGAAAGGAGTACCTATGTCGTTCAGTCAGGCATACACAAGACCTCAAGAGCTCGAAACCCAAGAAAAAGAACCTAGAAAAGTCGTCCATTGAATACACTCTATTGGAATTCCAATAAGGGAGGGAGGCATAAAAAATGCTGACCGCTACATCTATCACGTAGTCGCGCGATACAAACAGGACGAAACCCTCAGACCTGAAAAAAGCTTCGACAGTCTTAAAGTGCTTAAAAAACATGACTCAAAATGATCGAAACAAACTAGCTTTTGCTAAACCTTTCGTAGACGAATGGCCAATGCTAAAATAGCAAATATACTTTTTCGGACACAGGCATAGAGATTAGGGTGTACTCACCGAAGGGACAAAACGTGACAGATACGACAGATGTAGGGAATGAATAGGCGACCAAGAGATGCCAGGAAAAAAAGAAAAGAGAAAAAAAAAACTAAAGCAGTATGTATAAGAGCACAATACAAAACTTACGCCGAACTACTTAAAGTTGTAAAAGAAAAAGTAATCCCCGAATCGTCAGGCTCGAAAATAGTTGGAATGAGGCAAACAACAGTAGGAGATCTATTACTCGAGACCAAAGGAGGAAATAAATCAATCATGAGGGAACTAATAGCCCAAAAACTGCCAGAAGTAAACGTCCGTACAAAAAATACAGACACTGTAATACACATCAAGGACATCGATACCATTACGACCTCTAAAGAAATCAAGCTAACCGTAAATAACCTCCTGGGCTCACAGAACTATAAAGCAAATGTCAAAAACCTCAGACCAGCCTACAGCCAAAGACAGATAGCCTTAAAACCTTAGTACTTCAGAAAAACTTGGCAAGTGTCCTAATAGGAGAAGGAAAAATCAAAATAGGATGGATATACTGCAGAATCCAAGAAATAATAGAAGTGGAGAGATACTATAGATGTTGGGAAACGGGCCACCATGCGACGGACTGCAAGGGCCCAGATCGTCAAAGATTGTGCCTGAGATGTGGTCAGGAAGAACACAAGGCAAAGGACTGTAAGGAAGAACCACAATGTCTCATATGCAATATTAAGGGTCACCGAGCTAGCACAGCATCGTGTCCTGCATACAGAAGAGCTCTGGCAGAGCCAAGGCGGGAAAGATCACAAAAATGATCCAAATACTTCAGATAAATATTGCAAGATGCCACGCAGCACACGACCTACTGATCGCTATGGCCCTAGAGCTAAAAGTGGATATCGCAATAATATGTGAGCCAAACAAAAAACTGGCAACCAATGCTAAATGGTTCACAGACTATGAAAAAGACACGGCGATCTGGATCGAAAACCAAAAGTTGTTCGTGGTAAGTACTTGACATGGATCAGGCTTCGTATGGGTAGAGTTGTCCAGGTTATAATATACAGTTGTTATTTCTCACCCAACAAAAACATCGAACGGCTGTCTGAATGTTTTGAAGCTCTAAGCCAGAGTCTTAGACATCAGAAAGACAGAGGAATTATTATAGCTGGAGACTTCAACGCAAAGTCCCCTTACTGCAGATCCCCAAGCTTGGACAGTAGAGCACATATCGTAACAGACTGGGCAACGGAACTGGATTTGAGCATACAAAACAAAGGTGGCACACACACGTTTGTGAGGGGAAACTCGAGCTCAATAATAGACTTTACCTTCCCCACCAATTCCATTGGCGACAGGTTCCAAGGCTGAAAGGTTCTTGACAAGGAAACCTTGAGCGACCACCTTTACATCTTTCATAACATAAGAGAAAAGGCAAGATCAAAGACAAAGGCATACCCAAAAACAAGTGCCTGGATCTTGGAAAACCTGCAGGAAGAAAGAATCAAGGAGTGTGTAACAAAAGAGCTACAAACCATTACCAAAGAAGATTCCGATACTCTGGTTCAAACGATAAGTAAAGTGTGTATTGCTACCTTGCGAAAGAGGAGACCAAAAAGTTATAAGTCCGTATAGTAATGGACCGACGAAATTGCTGAAATGAGAACTACATGTGTCGCTACGAGAAAAAAATACTAACGTGAAGAGCAAAATAAACACCGGAAGAAAAAACTGTTACGTCATGAACACAAGCGAGCAAAAAAAGGAGCTATGTCCACTCATTAACAAATCAAAGCATAGCCATTGGAATAAACTGTGCACCGACCTAAATAAAGACACATGGAGAGACGCATTCCAAATTATAAGAAGAAACCTGAAAATTCGGACGCAAGATCTTCTAATGACCATGGAAGGAGTTCGTCAAATAGCTGATGTACTATTTCCGAAACATACACCTTTTACTTGGGTACAACCTGAAGTTTACACAACGCCCCCTTTTACGGAAGAGGAACTATCGCTGGCGAGTAAACGTATTAGAAACTGCAGAACACCGAGTCCCGATGGCATACCACCCGACATTGTCAAGTTAACCGCTAGACATCAACCTAAATTCGCCTTAGACGCAATGAATAGGTTGTTAACTGCTGGGAACTTCCCAGTGATATGGAAGCGCGCAGAACTGTCACTAATTAGAAAAGGAGATAAACCGATAGGAGATCCCACATCCTATGGATGCCTATTGGATGTGTCTGGTCTACTTGAGCAGCTCTTGCTACTAAGGCTAAAGGGAGAGCTTGAGGCGGGAGATGCTTTGTCCAAAAATCAATATGGATTTAGAGAAGGTAGATCCAGCATCAATGCCTTAAGCGCTGTCCTGGAGATAGCAGAAAAGGCTAAAAGCAGAACCCAGAGAACCAGGCGAATATGTGCCCTTCTAACATTTGATGTTAGAAATGCTTTTAATAGCGTATCTCCGTATCTGTTGCGCATGTTAAGAAGCTACCTCAGCTATCGAAGCATCATACTGCTAGAAGACCAGGAAAAAGAAGAACGACAAATCAACAGTGTCGTCCCACAAGGTTCGATACTAGGCACCACCCTGTGGAACGTGTATTTAACGAAGTACTTACCATGAGTCTGCCATTGGGGGACACCGTAATCGGCTTCGCAGACGATATCGCACTTGTTGTCACAGCAAAAACAGAGCAAGGCTTAATGCGAACGGCAAATCAAGCAACAGAAATGGTCAGCGCGTGGATGAAGTCGATGAACCTAAGTCTAGTTCCAGAAAAAAAACGAGGCTGTCCTTCTCAGAGGCCTAAGACAACTTAGCCTCGTAAAGTTTAAAGTGGAAGAGGCAATTATAATACCAAAAGAAACACTCAAATACCTCGGAGTAGTGATCGATAAAAGGCTACACTTCATGGCGCACATTACCGAAGCAGCAGGAAAGGCAATGAGAACACTAGCAGGCATTCAGCAGCTCATGCCAAACGTTGGGGGCCTAAGAGCAGCTCTCGGAAAGTACTTAGTTCGGTAGTCCAGTCTACCATGTTGTACGGAGCTCTAATATGGGCCACAGAACTAGACAAGAAACAAAACCTTCACTAACTCGCAACCGTTCAGCGGAAAATGGCTCTACGTACATGCAGCGCTTACCGGACGGTCTCAGGAGAGGTCGCCCAAGTCATCTCGGGAACACCCCCCATAGACCTGCTCGTAAAAGAGCGGAAAAAGCTGCACGATGCAAGCTACTACAAACAGAAAAAACAACCAGAGCCAGAGAAGAACTTATCGAGGAATGGAAAAAAAGATGGCAGCTAAGCGACAAAGGACAGTGGACCCAAGTACTAATCCCAAATATATCGTCCTGGGTAAATAGAAAATTCGACGAAACTAGCTACTATCTTACTCAAGTACTGACTGACCACGGTAGCTTCAGGGATTATCTCTTCAATATTGGCAGAGCAACAGACGACCTATGTGTTTACTGCGGGGAAACAAATAGTGTAAATCACACTATCTCTGATTACTGGAGGTGGGAAACTGAAAGAGAAGCAGTTGAAAAAGCCATGGAAGAACCCTTTAGCGACAGAACAATAATCCCATACATGTTAAAGGGAAAAACAAACTGGGACAATGTAAACGGATTAATTGTAACGATAATGTCAGATAAAGAAAACGATGAGATGCAGTCCAAAAAGGGAAAAAAAGGAGGGAAGAAAAACAACATGTAGACTAATTTTAAAAAAAAATCTATCCGTCACTCCGAGGTTATGCGATAAGCGCGTCCAGAGTGTTCGGAGGTGATTCCAGGGGGTCCACTTGTCTGGAGAAGTTATTTTATTAACACTAGCTACGCCCTCCCTCCCTCCCCCAAAAAAGAAACTATGTAAATTTGTCTTACACTAGAATACGCAAAAAGCATTTGATCTGTCCAAACAAGACTACTCTCTCCATCTAGTCCAGTTTAAAATATTTACCTTGTTTTGCCATTCCCTGTTCTCCACGCACTCTTGATACCCCATCGAGGTGAACGTCACCGAATTGTACAGAGGAATCCAGCTTTGAGGAAACCAGCCAAACATAACCTCATCGAACCTCTTCCTCGTGCGGAACCTCAGCTTGGTGACCAAACACCTCATCTCCTTGTAATTATACATAGCCAGATCACAAATTGCGTGTGCGTCGCGACACCGAATCTCGTTGAAGCTTCTAAAAGTCGCGGAAACGTTGTCGGTGAAGAGTTTGTCTAATATTAGGCAGTCTTCGAATCCTGCGTTCATGCCTTGTCCGTAGAATGGGACCATGGCGTGGGCAGCGTCTCCAATGAGCAGGAAGTTGTTGTGATTGTAAGGCGCGCATTTAATCGAGACTAAAGGCATTGGTTTTTTTGAGAAAAAGTCTTGAATTAGGGCTTCGCGTTGCACGAAGTTGAAGTAGTCTGGGAAGGTTTGCTCGAAGAAATCGATTAGATCTTCAGAATTCTTGATTTTGGCGAATTGGGTGAAGGGCATGAACAAGGTGACCGTCCAAGAATCGTCCAGATTGGGCAAAGCTATCATCATGAAGGTTCCTCTGGGCCAAATGTGGAGTTGATTCGGAATCATTGCCTTGCCGAAGCTCGAGTCTATGCTCAGCTCCATGTATCCGTGCTCAATGTAAGTCTGCGAATACGTGAAAATTTGCGATTTCTGGATTTCCGTGCGGACTGAGCTGTAGGCTCCGTCCGCTGCCAACACGAATTTCGGCGAGAGTATCTTCTGGGAATTACTTAGAGTACTAGAAACAAACAGACACGCATTAATTAGTTCACACGTGTATTGTGCAGTTGGTTTACTTCAAGAGCGTGATTTGTGTTTGGTTGAAGTTCGCTGAAGTCAGTTTATGATTGAAGAAGAGCTTCACCTTTGGATTGTTGTCTAAAGCTAAACAATGATAAACAAGAATAGGTAAAACCATACTACATTATAGATAATCATATAAACTTAATAAAGTCGAAACACAGCCTAAATATAAATGAATGTAAGTCAACGTAATTTCCGATTGAAGAAAGATAAGAGTTACTCGTGCCTAAAGAAGTTTTACTTCAATATTCTCTAGACCTTGTCTACCTGGTATATAAAGCCTGAATATATAAATATATTCAACTTTTCCGGAGCTCTATAATACTACAAATTTCACATGAGATTTGTTTTCGGCAGTTCTAAAAAGACTTATTAGTATTATAGAGCTCCGGAAAGGTTGGATATATTTATATATTCAGACTGTGTTCCGCATTTATTAAGTTTAAATGAAACAACTTTGCATGATTTGGTTTTAGAAGACCAGGTAGACAAGATCTAGAGAATATTGAAGTAAAATTTCTTTAGGCGCGAGTAACTCATATCTTTTTTCAATCGGAAATTACGTTGACTGACGGAAATAAGGTTAGGTTAAGTCATATCTACATAGATGTCGCTCTGTCATAACAAGTCATATCTACATAGATGTCACTCTGTCATAACCATGGAAGAAGTTTTACTTCATTAACATGGATTACTATATACACATGGATTATTTTATGATTAGGCCATGTCGAGCAATTTGTGAAATTAATTTTAATTATTAATATTTTAATTATTAATCCTGATTATTAATCTTAATTATTATTAATTAACAGTTCATTCACTTAAACTAAACAAAACCAGAAAGATTTTTCCAGCAATATTTTCATCGTTCTGAACAAAATTAGATTTCTGAATTCTAAGCTGGAACTTAAAATCCAAACTGAATTTCTTCCGTAAGAAACTACTCTATAGTCCATTTTTTTTAGAATGCAGTACAGGGAAGATAGGGCTTATTTGGCCTTGTTCTCTGATTGGCTTAAATTGAGGAGATGTTCACACCGACCATATTTACTTCTCCTTCTCAACCTCTTATCTCTCTTTCTTTTCACATACATTTGCAGCTGTTAGTTGTCAATGGCTGCCATGTCAATTCACAATTATCATCTGATCTGTTTGTATCATTTAGATTTTTTGCGTTTTTCTCCATTTATTTGTTTGTATTTTATTACTATTGTTGTCATTTGGAGCATTTAATCAATAATAATAAGATATTCAATGAAACCAATAATAAATTACCAATTTTATATTCAAGTAACCATATTTGAATTTAGCGCCAAATTTTGCAACTAGATTGAACATTTGTCATAGTGTAAATCAGGTTTCTAGTTACTGCTTTCTTACAAAAATGGACTATAGTTAAATAGTGAATTCAACTAAATGTAACTTTAATCTAACTTCTTTACCTTTCAGCAACAAGACGTTCAAATAATTCCTCGATATCGAATACAAACACTGCAACAGAACGAAGTTGAAATTATGCAGAAACTTTCGCCCAACTTTCCTCACCTCGTTGTTCACCGAATCGTATAGCAGAGACTTAGTCTTGCCATCTACACTGTGTATCAACCTGCCCCTCATCGGAACCCCTGCCTTCAACACTTCTTCCTCCAAACCCAAAGCCCTCAACGCTCGACGACCACGATTAGACAGCGACAAGTTTATTGATCTTCCTTTTGCCAATTTCGTCGTCCTAATATCTTCAGAAAATAACAAAACATTTATTCAAATTATATAGACAGTCTTCATTCATATTGGCATGTCGTATTAATAAATTTATTTCTTTTTGAACATGATTTGAATATTTTTCATTAACGATTACATTTCATTATTAATGAACACATAGCCCTGGTGGGAGGTCTGTGTATTTAGGTTGTTCATTAAAGACTGTCTATGTCTACCGTTTTAATAACAAAAATTGTCTTATGATAACGACTGGTTATCCTCTTGGAAGATCTGTGTTGCTGCGGGGTTCATTAATGACTGTCTATGTCTACCGTTTTAATAACAAAAATTGTCTAACGTTTACACGTGGTGTACAATAATGACTGCTCATCCTGCTGGAAGGTCTGTGTGTCTGCGATGTTCATTAATGACTGTCTATATTATCCGCTTTAATAACAAAAATTCTCAGGCTTGTTGGAATGTCTGTATATCTGCGGTGTTCATTAATGACTGTCTACGTCTGGCGTTTAAATAACAAAATTTATTTTATGATTATACATGACTATAATATAATCTTGTTGGAAGATCTGTGTGTCTGCAGTGTTAATTAATGACTGTCTATGTACACCGTTATAATAACAAAAGTTGTTATTCTGTTCGAAGGTCTATGTCAGTGTTTCCCAAACTTTCTATCCACGTGTACCCCTTTCAAATATTTTTTAACACTTCGTACCCCTTAGTAGAAAATTTTTGAGATATGTTATTAAAAGCAACAACTGTGCTTGTCATTTTTACGAAATATACAGTCTTCAGATTGGGGTTTCAAAGATAAAAATATAGATATTTATTATACAAGCGGATACAATTAAGGTTTAACGAGATTTAAATTCGCGAGTTAAAGCTTAATTTGATTCGCTAGTGCATACAAACTTTTAATTAATTTTGCTTTTCATTTAACAAGTTAAATTCAAAGAAAAGTTCCATTTTGTTTTTTTTAAGAGAAGCATCAAAGTCGCTCGCCCATTATTGTATTGTTCTCATGACAACGATAAAATTGTTGATTCGTACGTCAAAATCTTGTTTAGTGTTTAATTAATTTGTGTTTTATTAATCATAAATGGATACATCCTAAGAATTGTTAAATGGTGACGCAATTGCGGAAAGATTACTCTCGCGGAAATCTAGACATTTATACAAAAAATGTGTATTAAGTTTTGTAATTGTGGATCAAAAAAGAACATCAGCGAAGTCCACATTTAGGGTTGTGTTTACGGAGCCCACAAGTGAATTATTTTGATGCGTTGGTATGGATACTTTTATTTCACTAGCGAAATAAAATTTTTATTTCATTAGTGAATAAACCACTGTTTTATTGATCCGCATACAAGGAATTAAACGTGACTTTTTAAGGTAAAATCGCATCAAAATTATCTTAGGAATTATTTATTTATTATCTTAGGACAAATCTTAGGAAAAATGTTATTCTTTATGTGTGCACTTTGTCTCTTCACTTGTCTTTATATACATAAAAACAATCTGCAATCATTTTATCGTGAGCAGTCAGTAAAATAATCTATTGGTTGTATTGTATTAATTAATTATCAAAGATGATATATTTAGATTTCAAACATTTTATAAAAAGTAATGATGATGCACTATTTTTTTATGTATTTAAATATTTTAGTTTTTTTGTAAGACTGCAGGCCTTCAGCTCCTGACACTATAGGGTGTCTAACGGTCTCGACCGTTTCATAGTCGCTTGTTTTGATGCAGCGAAAGGACTCACATGGAGCATCTTGAGCTGATGTGCCAAAAGTGACTGAGGATTGTCCGTACTATTGTTAGACATCATTAGATCGTGCTCTTTGTCTTTTAGATATTAATCGTTCCGTTATTTTATGTATGACCTACATCTTGTGCACTGACACACAAAATCGTAAATTCTTTTTACAATATATTGATTTTTATTACTCATGCAGGATAAACACTATTTTGGCGCCCGTTTTTGGGTGCGACAAATGGCCGTTTGTCAATTCAAATTCAAATTATGCTTCGCGCACGCTAAGGTTCAATAAAAATCTATAATTTACATAAAAACAATTGAATAAATAAAATAAACACAATCAAAACCTTAATATTAAAAAAGTGGCGTGAAAGTTAATTTTTTTTTTCATTACAAAATAAAAATTAAAGAAAACGTTTTAAAATGAGCGTAAATTCTATGGTGATACCGGAGACTGAGGAGAGTTCTTATGACGAATTCACACCACCGCACACTGGGCCGGATTTCAAATTTACGGCGACAAAAATAGAATTTTACAATGTGTCACAATTAATCAAAACCACTTAAAATATATTGTTTGATAACCCATTCATAATAATACAAACAAATTAATGCGAGAAACCAATGCCATTGCTTGTGGGAACGTGTCAAACATCTCTCTTATCCCTTCGGTACCAAGAAGGAATTAATGCGCTCAATATTTCACGAAGTAACTACGCCTATTTTGTGTTTGCGCTCAAAAATTGTGAACTTTTTAAATATGGAGATAATAGCATCAAGTATGTATTTACATGTAATAATATCAAAATTGTAGAAAGTTTTAATCAACTGCGTTATAAAATAAGTTTTGTTAACGACTAATGTAAATTTAAAAACTAATAAGTAATATACTGAATACATTGATTTAAAAAGAAAGTTCCACATAGTTCCGTTAAATTAAATAGTTTGCAAGACAAAACAAACATTGACAATTCTAGCAAAGCAATCATCCCTTGCACGTCGCTCCACCTTACTTAAAATTGCACCATTTTTCAAAAGAAGTCCGGCGGAGGTGCTGGGACTTGCGTTAAGTGGAACTCCTAAAAGGTTGAGAAGAATGAAAACGGCTCACTATTCATCGTCTTATAAAAGAGTAAGGCTCATAATTGAGGATTCAGCAAAGAGATAAAACTAGAGGGACTGATATATATATATATATATATATATATATATATATATATATATATATATATATATATATATCACTTATATCACGTGGTGTCGGAAACAAAACAAAAAAACGAAGCTGTGCGTACTGCGCTGGTCATACTGTGCGAAGACTTGCACAGGTACAGTAGGATATTATTATCCAAAACATGAACCAAACTAGCAACTGTCTTTAAATCTGTTAAAAGTGGGGTCTAGCTGACAGTGCAAAAAGTGCACAGTGGCAAAGCAAAACTGCTAATAATAATTTTTATGCGGACTCAAATGTAATTTATGGATGTTATAGAATTTGTGCGAGTGTACATAAATTATTGATGCATAGGGCTGACATAATAAAGTAACTTCCATTGCCTGTAGGTCTCCTCTCAGAAGATGTTATAGAGCCATTAGTATTAGACAATAACACTCCAGGAAAATGTCAAGAATTAATACGATTTCGGGCTTAATACGATTAATACGATTTTTTTTGAACTGGTTACTTATATCATCAGACCCACGAACATCATCAGTATTAGGAAAGCCTCGAAGCCCAACTATCTCAATGAAGGATGTTCACGAGAAACTACTGATGATATGGTTAGTTATAATGAACAAGGTGCAGATAGTGATGATGATATTGATATTGACGAAGATCAGTCGTGAACTTGTAAAAAAAATGTTGCACTAGCACTTTAGTGATAAATATATTTTTCCACTTAATTTTGCATTTTTAATTATTTGAGGCAAAAAAAATTTAAATGAACTGCTTTTTATTTTTGTCGCCGTAAATTTGTAATCCGGCTCAGTGTGCACCGGAGTGTGAAAAATCAAATTTTAAATTTTCACTTAGTTTTTTTTTTTTTTTGATGGCCTCTGGACCCCAATCTTGTAAGATACGTCCCCCAGCATAAGTAATAAAAAATATTATCTGCAACTCGTGCGGTATTGTCAATTGCGAAAAACGAGAGTTCTCTCTCACTTCGTTCGTGAGCCCAATTTTGCTCTCGTGGGCAATTCACAACTTACGGCCCTAGTTGCACAATATACTATTTTCACCTTATATACAATTTGGCACACATAAAAAAAATTATATTTTGGAACATCCTTTCGTCCCCTTCCAAACCATTCGCGTACCCCATGGGGTACGCGTACCACTCTTTGGGAAACACTGGTTCATGTGTACGAGGTGTTCATTAATGACGGTCTATGTCTACGGTTGAAATAACAAAAATAGTCTTACGATTATACTTAGTGTACAATAATGACTCATCATCCTGCTGGAAGGTGTGTGTTTGCGATGTTCATTAATGATTGTGTATGTCAACCGCATTAAGAACAAAAATTCTCATGCTTGTTAGAATGTCTGTATATCTACGGTGTTCATTAATGACTGTCTATGTCCACCGTTATAAAAACAAAAATTGTAATTCTGTTGGAAGGTCTGTTTGTCAGGGGTGTTCATTAATGATTGTCCATGTCTACCGTTTAAATAACAAAAATTGTGTTATGATTATACGTGATTGGTTATCCTATTGAAGGATCTTTTGGTCTGCGGTGTTCATTAATGACTGTCTATGTCTACCGTTATAATAACAAAATGTTTCATTGTCATGTTGGAAGGTCTGTGTGTCTGCGGTGTTCATTAATGACTGTCTATGTCAACCACTTTCATAACAAAAATTCTCAGGCTTGTTTCAATGTCTGTAAATCTGAGGGTGTTCATTAATAACTGTCTACGTCTACCGTTTAAATAACAAAATTTGTTTTATGATTATACATGACTGGTTATCGTGTTGGAAGATCTGTGTATTTGCGGTGTTCTTTAATGACTGTCTATGTCTACCATTTTAATAACAAAAATTTTCTTATGATTATACATGACTGGTTATCCTATTGGAAGATCTTTTTTGTCTGCGCGGTGTTAATTAATGACTGTCTATGTCCACTGTTATAATAAAAAAACTTGTTATTTTGTTGGAAGGTCTGTTTGTCAGTGCTGTTCATTAATGATTGTCTATGTCTACCGTTTAAATTACAAAAAATGTCTTATGATTATACATGGTGTATATTAATGACAGGTCATCCTTTTGGATGGTTTGTGTGTCTGTGCTGTTCATTAACGACTGTCTACGTCTACCTTTATAAAATCAATAGTTGTCATCCTGTTGGAAGATCTGTGTGTCTGGTGTTGATGTCATTAATAATTGTCTTTGTCAGTGTTTCCCAAAGTGTGGTACGCGTACCCCCTGGGGTACGGGAGGAATTTGCGGGGGATACGCGCTGCACCAGGCTTTGGCTGCGCCTGATGTAACAAGCAGCTTACTTTTTTTTTCGATGACAAGCAGAAAAATAATTAAAAAAACTTCGTTACTTGTTAGTATTGCGTATGTGTGGTGTATGTGGATGTGTGGCGTATGGTGAATGTTTTATATGTATGCGTAGCTGTGGCGTTGCCGGACGCTGGAAATGAACGAGAATGATCCACTTTCAATTGAACCTGTTAAGAAAAATGTAAAGAAAACTCGTAAGTACGACAAAGAATATCTTAAATTTGGATTCTCATGGACTGGAGATAAATTCGACTTTGCGTCATTTGTTCTGAAAATCTATCAAATGAAAGCATGAAACCATCCAACTTGAAGCCACATCTTGAGACAAACCACAATCAGTACAAAAATAAACCAATCGATTTTTGCAAACAAATTTAAGGATTTAAATCCTATCTCGAAATGTAATGCGAGGTTGGACAGGAGGTGACAATCGGAAAATCTTAGAAGCTTCGTATCGCGTGTTGCTTTCAATTGCCAAATCCGGTGCAGCGGAGACGATTGGAGAAATTTGAATCAAGCCAGCAGCCAAGATAATGGCAGAAGTAATGATAGGAGATAGTACAAAACAGACTTTTGACCGCGTTCCTTTCTCAAATAATACAGTTCATCGACTAATCATTGATATGTTTATTAATATGAAACATATGTTATTGTCTGATATTTTTCAAAGTCGTTATTATGCATTACAAGTGGATGTGCGAATTTTGAAATTCATATGGCGTTGTTAGATACGAAAAAGATCAATAAATTGATGACGACTTTTAATTTTGCCAGCCAGTATTAGGTCATACAACAGGAGAAGATATCTTCAATCTTATGAATAAATTTATGCAAGAGAACAAAATTGATTGGAATATATGTGTTGGACAGGCACAGATGGAGCGAAAAGTATGGTAGGAATTAATAGAGGACTCGTTGCAAAAATTAAGAATGTTGTCGATTATATCCGAATCACCTATCCCGAATGTCATATCCACACATTGTTGCAAACACAGAGAGGCTTTAGCAACACGTAAGATGCCCGCTGATCTACAGAAAGTTCTGGATGAAAGCGTGAAAATCATTAAAGTCAACTACATTAAAGGCCGTCGGGAATGCACGACTTTTTTCGCAAATATGCGAAGAAATGGGAAGTAGTCATACTTTTCTTTTTCATACTGATGTTCGTTTCCTATCTCGAGACAGAATTCTAAAACGATTATTTGAACTTAGACATGAACTCCAAGTTGTTCTTAGTGATGAATTTAAGCTGAGAAACTGTTGAAATGGAAATGACTCTGTAAATTAGCATACTTAGCAGATATATTCTCTGTTCTAAATTATCTCAATTTATCGTTTCAAGGTAAAGAAACTTCATTGTATCACCTTCACGATAAAGTGACGCTACCATGGAAAAATTCAATTTGTGGCAAAAGAAAGTTGGTAATGGAGAAGTGGACTCGTTTCCCTCTCTTCATGATCTTATAAAGTTCGGCGATAAAATTTATGCTGATACCAGAGCTGATACTCTGAAATGTATAACACAGCATTTAGAGAATTTACAAGTGTGTCTGAAGATTTATTTTCCTGATTTAGACTAAAATATTGAATGTATAAGATCATCCGTTCATCACTAATACAACACCCATGCCAGAATGTTGATCGCATGCAGAAGAAGAACAATTGTTGGAATTAGCTTTAGACAGATTTTTTAATAATAAACATAAGTATTGCACTTTCATTTCATTCTGGTTGCAAATGCAATATGTTTATCCAGATTTAAGAGAGAAAGTTCTGAAATACATCTTGCCTTTTCCAACTTCCTATCTATGTGAAGTTGCTTTTCCAACTTCCTATCTATGTGAAGTGACTTAATATCTACAAATGCTGAAACATTTTTAGATATTAAGTCAGGTTTTTGTATGTGGAACCGCACCTCAGATTAAAATTAACAAGCAGAAAACCAAATTATGATGATCTGCGGTCTCAACATAAACAATTTCATCCCTCTCATAGATTTTAATGAAAACTATTTATAATATAACTTTTATTTTATTTATATTTTATTATGAATCAACTTTATTTTTCGTTTATTGTTTATTAATATTGGTACTTAGGTATTAACGCCACCCGCAGCAGAAGTTGCATGCGCATTGTAGTGGAAAAACATGGCGTTCAATTATTAGTATACATATAATTTGAATATATTTTGTGAAGGGTCTGTTATATAACTAGAAAGTATAATATTTTTTCTTATTTCGGATCGAGAGGTCGCGCGATATGTGGTCTGGATTTATCTGCTCTAATATAACCTAATCTAACACTTATTTTGCAAGGAGTAATTCGTTCAGTGTAATTTAAACTGTTTGACCTTGAATATTTTCGAAAAATCGGCTGCGGCGCATTTCGTGTGGTGGGGTTCTATGTCTACCGTTTTAATAACAAAAATTGTCTTAAGATTATGCATGGTGTTCATTAATGACTGTCGGTGTTGTTTTCAACAAGCAATAATACACTTTCGTGTTGTTTCCGGACATTTATAAATGAATACCAGGGTTTTCTTCACCTTCACGTTTTTCATAAACTTCGACGTTGTAGCCTCGTTTCACCATAAAATTCGCAGCCAATGAACCAACCTATAACAAAATTTTCCGCAATTTGGCGAAATTGATTGACTTTGGAAGATTTTCCGGAGCTTCCTGAAGAAAGAGCTGATTAACTTACCAGTCCTCCGCCAACGATAGCAACAACGTCTTCATTGCGTACGAAATTTTCCTCGCACATTTCCACTAGAATTTTCTCCGTGTCGATGTTTGTCTGATAAAATCTAAATGAAAACTATATCGAGAACTATATTTTCTCTTTATATCTATTTGTAACTGGATCCCGACGCGGTTGTGGGTTTTCTCGCGAGAAGGTTGGATTATCAGGAAACAGATTGATTTCGAATATTCCTTACTCATTATTTATATACTCGAATATACTCCTTACTCGCGCAGGAAGAAACCTAATTGGAAACAGAAAAAGGAAATTGGAATATGAAACTTACGAGGAAATTATTTTTAACGAGTGTTGTAATAACAGTTAGATAAGCGAACGCAGGTGACAATCAAACTTTAATTAGGCAAGCTTAAATGATATCTTCTTACAATGTAAAAGCCGATTTTCATATACGCGACACTCAGCTACGCGACGTCACCCGACGTCGCCTGTCAAATAAAAGTTACGTTGTTTTAAATGGGCACGTTTTTTCTGTGGCTACACGAAACTACGCGACGTGCTCATTTAAAACAATGTAATCATTATTTGACAGGCGATGTCGCACGACGTCGCGTAGCTGGGTGTCACGCATATGGGAATCGACCTTAACTCCGCCGAAATTTGGAAAGAAACAAGAAAATTGTTCGTTCAAATATATTAATAGTCCTTGTTCTGTCCAAATATTCGATCCTGCTACAACAACTTTTCTTCATCCTCATCATTTAATCGAAATAATACATATATTTTGTTATCTCCATGATACTTAATGTTTAGTCCAAATAATCCTTCTATATCTCCAGATCAAACCGACTTAAGAACAATAGACCTTTTCATAGTTGAATTTTTTTGTGCGCATGTGTCAATTTCCGCCATGTTATACGTCAAAATTGCCCGAACTTTTGACGTATAACCTTAATATTTGCCCTAAACTTTCATATTCCCGCCTTTCAAACTTGACAGATGCGCATGCGCTCAACTAACCGTAAAAAGGTCTATTACTTCAAATCTTCTACTTCAAATCCTTAGATATACCACAGTAGACAGGCAAGAGTAAATAAGACTAAACAGTGTGTCTAGCCTTGTCTGTCTAGTCGTATCTGTATAGTCTAGTCTGTCCAGTCTGTCTAGTTTGTCTAGTCTGTCTAGTCCGTGTAGTCAGTCTTATCTGTCTAGTCGTATCTGTCTAGTCTTGTCTGTCTAGTCTTGTCTGTATAGTCTTGTCTGTATAGTATTGTCTGTCTGGTCTTGTCTATTTAGTCTTGTCTGTCTAGTATTGTCTGTCTAGTCCTGTCTGTCTAGTCTTGTCTGTCTAGTCGTATCTGTAGTCTAGTCTGTCCAGTCTGTCCAGTCTGTATAGTTTGTCTAGTCTGTCTAGTCCGTGTAGTCAGTCTTATCTGTCTAGTCTTATCTGTCTAGTCTTGTCTGTCTAGTCTTGTCTGTCTAGTCTTGTCTGTCTAGACTTGTCTGTCTAGTCCTGTCTGTCTAGTCTTGTCTTTCTACACTTCTAGAGTTTGCTTGTGGGCAATATTAAATAGAATCTTGTGTTTTAAATGAGACGTGAAAATTGCGACAGTTTCAACATAACTCTACTTAGAATATCTAGAAATCTATTGAAAGTGAGTCAGTTAAACAGAAGTCTGCGCGACTTAAGCCAAACAGCAAACGGCCGATTTGTTTTGAAACTTAATCTAATCATAGCCTCTCGGACCGCCTAGAATTTCACGATTTAATCTCTCTTACTGACCCAGAGTTAAATTTAGAAAGGATTTGCGGGAAATACGAGGGAACAAACCGGGCCGTAAACGGATAAATTCGGAACAATTTCACGTTGATGATGATTTGAAATGATTTTTGAGTGAATTTCGTTTTTGCAAATGAATGAGTATGTAGGATGTGGGAGCCATCGAGGTATAGACGAGAGCTGGCCGGGCGCCGTGGTGGGAGTGGGGAAGCGTCGCGACGTCGTCGCCGTCCGTTTCAGTAGTGGACGGCAGCATGTGGTGGTGGCTGCTGCTAGTGGCTGTGGTGACGGCTAAACGGGGCCCGACTGCCCAACAGGATCCCGTCATCGAAGAGGTCACGGCCAAACAACTCGAACGCGTTCTCGCCGAAAAGGACTATGTGGCCGTCTTCTGGTGTAAGTAACAACAAGGGAAAAGAAACTGTCAAACAACTTGCCCGAAGATAATCTTGAAGATGTCTTCAATTAAATTTGGATTTTTTTTTTGTAACTTTAGACGGGTTTTTTTTGTGTGGTGTGAGTGTCGGACCGGGAGAGGATGCCATATCCCGATTTGGCGCGACCACGAGTGTATATTGAAGGCACGGAGAGCGGCAGGAATACGCTGAACGCGTGTTCCTGCCGCTCTCCGTCTGCAACGGCCTCTCGCACAACTATTCCACATCATCTTTTCCCCGTTTATTTTTACCCGAAATTTATTGCCTTTTTTGACGCATCTCTTATTTTCCGCTTTATTTTTACGCAAAAGGGTGTCCACCCGCACACAAAAAAACTGCATTTTCGCCCAAAAAATTAACCGCCAATAAACACAAACAACCAAAAATAAAATAACAACCAAGTTTCTAACAACGCCAATATCAAATTTGCAACACCAAATTGTCTCAAAATTGAGATTTTGTTAACAAAGTTTCAAAACCCGCAACAATTCCACCCACAATATACTATTTTTGGACTGAAAACAATATTCGAAAACCCACTCTCTCTCTCTCTCGCTCGCTTGCGAGGTTTTTTCATTGGCCATCTACCAAACTGTCTCCATTAACTTTAATCTCGCACTATTTCGCAAATCTATTTCACTCGACTGTTTTGAACTAGACTAAATGGATCGAGTGATATTATGTGGACCAAACAAGATTTATTAGTATTAAGAATAAAACAACTACAACACAAGCTTTAATAAACCAGAAACTGGTGTATTTGGTAGATAAGAGCTAGACACGAATAGAGAGACAAGACTAGCTAGAGAAGATGAGACTGACAAGAATCAGACAGGCAAGACTAGACAGACAAGACTAGACAGACAAGACTAGACAGACAAGACTAGACAGACAAGACTAGACAGACAAGACTAGACAGACAAGACTAGACAGACAAGACTAGACAGACAAGACTAGACAGACAAGACTAGACAGACAAGACTAGACAGACAAGACTAGACAGACAAGACTAGACAGACAAGACTAGACAGACAAGACTAGACAGACAAGACTAGACAGACAAGACTAGACAGACAAGACTAGACAGACAAGACTAGACAGACAAGACTAGACAGACAAGACTAGACAGACAAGACTAGACAGACAAGACTAGACAGACAAGACTAGACAGACAAGACTAGACAGACAAGACTAGACAGACAAGACTAGACAGACAAGACTAGACAGACAAGACTAGACAGACAAGACTAGACAGACAAGACTAGACAGACAAGACTAGACAGACAAGACTAGACAGACAAGACTAGACAGACAAGACTAGACAGACAAGACTAGACAGACAAGACTAGACAGACAAGACTAGACAGACAAGACTAGACAGACAAGACTAGACAGACAAGACTAGACAGACAAGACTAGACAGACAAGACTAGACAGACAAGACTAGACAGACAAGACTAGACAGACAAGACTAGACAGACAAGACTAGACAGACAAGACTAGACAGACAAGACTAGACAGACAAGACTAGACAGACAAGACTAGACAGACAAGACTAGACAGACAAGACTAGACAGACAAGACTAGACAGACAAGACTAGACAGACAAGACTAGACAGACAAGACTAGACAGACAAGACTAGACAGACAAGACTAGACAGACAAGACTAGACAGACAAGACTAGACAGACAAGACTAGACAGACAAGACTAGACAGACAGACTAGACAGACAGACTAGACTAGACAGACAAGACTAGACAGACCAAGACTAGACAGACAAGACTAGACAGACAAGACTAGACAGACAAGACTAGACAGACAAGACTAGACAGACAAGACTAGACAGACAAGACTAGACAGACAAGACTAGACAGACAAGACTAGACAGACAAGACTAGACAGACAAGACTAGACAAGACAAGACTAGACAGACAAGACTAGACAGACAAGACTAGACAGACAAGACTAGACAGACAAGACTAGACAGACAAGACTAGACTGACAAGACTAGACAGACAAGACTAGACAGACAAGACTAGACAGACAAGACTAGACAGACAAGACTAGACAGACAAGACTAGACAGACAAGACTAGACAGACAAGACTAGACAGACAAGACTAGACAGACAAGACTAGACAGACAAGACTAGACAGACAAGACTAGACAGACAAGACTAGACAGACAAGACTAGACAGACAAGACTAGACAGACAAGACTAGACAGACAAGACTAGACAGACAAGACTAGACAGACAAGACTAGACAGACAAGACTAGACAAACAAGACTAGACAGACAAGACTAGACAGACAAGACTAGACAGACAAGACTAGACAGACAAGACTAGACAGACAAGACTAGACAGACAAGACTAGACAGACAAGACTAGACAGACAAGACTAGACAGACAAGACTAGACAGACAAGACTAGACAGACAAGACTAGACAGACAAGACTAGACAGACAAGACTAGACAGACAAGACTAGACAGACAAGACTAGACAGACAAGACTAGACAGACAAGACTAGACAGACAAGACTAGACAGACAGGACTAGACAGACAAGACTAGACAGACAAGACTAGACAGACAAGACTAGACAGACAAGACTAGACAGACAAGACTAGACAGACAAGACTAGACAGACAAGACTAGACAGACAAGACTAGACAGACAAAACTAGACAGACAAGACTAGACAGACGAAGACAGACAAACTAGACAGACAGACTAGACAGACAAGACTAGACAGACAAGACTAGACAGACAAGACTAGACAGACAAGACTAGACAGACAAGACTAGACAGACAAGACTAGACAGACAAGACTAGACAGACAAGACTAGACAGACAAGACTAGACAGACAAGACTAGACAGACAAGACTAGACAGACAAGACTAGACAGACAAGACTAGACAGACAAGACTAGACAGACAAGACTAGACAGACAAGACTAGACAGACAAGACTAGACAGACAAGACTAGACAGACAAGACTAGACAGACAAGACTAGACAGACAAGACTAGACAGACAAGACTAGACAGACAAGACTAGACAGACAAGACTAGACAGACAAGACTAGACAGACAAGACTAGACAGACAAGACTAGACAGACAAGACTAGACAGACAAGACTAGACAGACAAGACTAGACAGACAAGACTAGACAGACAACACTAGACAGACAACACTAGACAGACAAGCACAGACAGACAAGACTAGACAGACAAGACTAGACAGACAAGACTAGACAGACAAGACTAGACAGACAAGACTAGACAGACAAGACTAGACAGACAAGACTAGACAGACAAGACTAGACAGACAAGACTAGGACAGACAAGACTAGACAGACAAGACTAGACAGACAAGACTAGACAGACAAGACTAGACAGACAAGACTAGACAGACAAGACTAGACAGACAAGACTAGACAGACAAGACTAGACAGACAAGACTAGACAGACAAGACTAGACAGACAAGACTAGACAGACAAGACTAGACAGACAAGACTAGACAGACAAGACTAGACAGACAAGACTAGACAGACAAGACTAGACAGACAAGACTAGACAGACAAGACTAGACAGACAAGACTAGACAGACAAGACTAGACAGACAAGACTAGACAGACAAGACTAGACAGACAAGACTAGACAGACAAGACTAGACAGACAAGACTAGACAGACAAGACTAGACAGACAAGACTAGACAGACAAGACTAGACAGACAAGACTAGACAGACAAGACTAGACAGACAAGACTAGACAGACAAGACTAGACAGACAAGACTAGACAGACAAGACTAGACAGACAAGACTAGACAGACAAGGACTAGACAGACAAGACTAGACAGACAAGACTAGACAGACAAGACTAGACAGACAAGACTAGACAGACAAGACTAGACAGACAAGACTAGACAGACAAGACTAGACAGACAAGACTAGACAGACAAGACTAGACAGACAAGACTAGACAGACAAGACTAGACAGACAAGACTAGACAGACAAGACTAGACAGACAAGACTAGACAGACAAGACTAGACAGACAAGACTAGACAGACAAGACTAGACAGACAAGACTAGACAGACAAGACTAGACAGACAAGACTAGACAGACAAGACTAGACAGACAAGACTAGACAGACAAGACTAGACAGACAAGACTAGACAGACAAGACTAGACAGACAAGACTAGACAGACAAGACTAGACAGACAAGACTAGACAGACAAGACTAGACAGACAAGACTAGACAGACAAGACTAGACAGACAAGACTAGACAGACAAGACTAGACAGACAAGACTAGACAGACAAGACTAGACAGACAAGACTAGACAGACAAGACTAGACAGACAAGACTAGACAGACAAGACTAGACAGACAAGACTAGACAGACAAGACTAGACAGACAAGACTAGACAGACAAGACTAGACAGACAAGACTAGACAGACAAGACTAGACAGACAAGACTAGACAGACAAGACTAGACAGACAAGACTAGACAGACAAGACTAGACAGACAAGACTAGACAGACAAGACTAGACAGACAAGACTAGACAGACAAGACTAGACAGACAAGACTAGACAGACAAGACTAGACAGACAAGACTAGACAGACAAGACTAGACAGACAAGACTAGACAGACAAGTCTAGACAGACAAGACTAGACAGACAAGACTAGACAGACAAGACTAGACAGACAAGACTAGACAGACAAGACTAGACAGACAAGACTAGACAGACAAGACTAGACAGACAAGACTAGACAGACAAGACTAGACAGACAAGACTAGACAGACAAGACTAGACAGACAAGACTAGACAGACAAGACTAGACAGACAAGACTAGACAGACAAGACTAGACAGACAAGACTAGACAGACAAGACTAGACAGACAAGACTAGACAGACAAGACTAGACAGACAAGACTAGACAGACAAGACTAGACAGACAAGACTAGACAGACAAGACTAGACAGACAAGACTAGACAGACAAGACTAGACAGACAAGACTAGACAGACAAGACTAGACAGACAAGACTAGACAGACAAGACTAGACAGACAAGACTAGACAGACAAGACTAGACAGACAAGAGTAGACAGACAAGAGTAGACAGACAAGACTAGACAGACAAGACTAGACAGACAAGAGTAGACAGACAAGAGTAGACAGACAAGACTAGACAGACAAGACTAGACAGACAAGACTAGACAGACAAGACTAGACAGACAAGACTAGACAGACAAGACTAGACAGACAAGACTAGACAGACAAGACTAGACAGACAAGACTAGACAGACAAGACTAGACAGACAAGACTAGACAGACAAGACTAGACAGACAAGAGTAGACAGACAAGAGTAGACAGACAAGAGTAGACAGACAAGAGTAGACAGACAAGACTAGACAGACAAGACTAGACAGACAAGACTAGACAGACAAGACTAGACAGACAAGACTAGACAGACAAGACTAGACAGACAAGACTAGACAGACAAGACTAGACAGGCAATACTTGACAGACAAGACTAGACAGACAAGACTAGACAGACAAGACTAGACAGACAAGACTAGACAGACAAGACTAGACAGACAAGACTACACAGACAAGACTACACAGACAAGACTACACAGACCAGACTAGACAGACAAGACTAGACAGAAAGACAAGACTACACAGACCAGACTAGACAGACAAGACTAGACAGACAAGACAAGACAGAAAGACAAGGCTACACAGACAAGTCTAAACAGAGAAGAATAGACAAATAAGATTGAACATTGGAGAAAACTTATAAGACAAATTTAATTCTTGTCGGTATAGTCTTGTGTGGAGTCTTGTCTGTCTAGTCCACTCTCTGTAGAATAGTCTGCCTGGTCTTATCCTAGTAGTCTTGTCTGCTTAGTCTTGTCTGTCTATTCCTTTCTGTTTAGTCTTGTCTGACTAGTCTTGTCTGTCTAGTCTTGTGTTGTCTAGTCTTGTATGTCTTGTCTTGTCTATCTAGTCTAGTCTTGTCTGTCTAGTCTTCTCTGTCTCACAATATGTCCAAATCTTTAGAACTACTAAGTCTGTGTATCAAGCTCCAAAGCAAAAGAGGGATAGTAGTAGCTGGTGACTTTAATGCAAAATCCCCCTACTGGGGATCCCCATGCTTGGACAAAAGGGGAAACATCGTGACAGACCGGGCAGTGGATCTTGATTTAGTCATCCAGAATATAGGAGATAGCTACACTTTTGTGAGGGGAAACTCGGGCTCTACCATAGATCTTACCTTTTCTACCAACTCCATAAGCGGCAGGTTCCTAGGATGGAGCCTACTCGAAAAAGAATCTCTGAGTGACCACCGATACATCTTGTACACCATAAGGCAACATGTAAGACCACAAAAAGTGTCAAATTCATCAACAAGCGGCTGGAACTCACAAGAACTGCAGGAGGAGAAAATGCTTGACAGAGCAGTTTCAAAATAAAATCACGGAAAACGCAGAGACACTGACTCACGTGATGAGCAGAGCGTATGACGTCACCTTGCGAAAGTTTGGAAATAAAAAACCCCAGAGGCCAGTATACTGGTGGACCGATGAAATTGCTGACACGAGATTTAAATGCATAGTCGCCAGAAGAAAATACCAGCGCCAAAGAACTAAAAAAACTAACGAAGAAAATACTAAATTGTGTAAACACGAATATAAACGCTTAAAAAAGGAATTACGCCAGCTAATATACAATTCCAAACAAAGCCACTGGAACAAACTGTGTATGGAACTGGACAAGAACACATGGGGAGACGCGTTCTAAATAATAAGAAGGATCTTAAAGATTCGTCCTCAAAATCTCCCAATGTCGCTGGAAAGAGCGCGTCAAGTAGCGGACGTATTATTCCCAGAGCATGCTACCTTTGACTGGCTACAACCAGAAGTCGTAAATACGCTCCACTTCACGAAAGAGAAACTTTCTATTGCGAGTAAGCGCATTAGAAACGGTAGAACACCGGGCCCCGACGGTGTACCACCTGAGGTAGTGAAAATAACAGCTGCACATCAATCCGACTTCGTCCTGAAAGTCATGAATAACTTGCTAACCGCCGGAAACTTTCCAACTAGATGGAAGCGTGCGATGCTCGCCCTCATCAGGAAGGGGGATAAACCAATAGATGATCCCACATCCTACAGGCCTATCTGCTTACTCGACGTATGTGGGAAACTGTTAGAACAACTACTAACGAGATTGAAGGAAGAGCTCCAGTCAGGAGTCGGATTGCCAAAGCACCAGTATGGGTTCAGGGAAGGACGATCCACCATCACGGCCCTAAAAGCTGTACTGGAAATCGCAGAACAGGTCAACAGTGGGTCCCAGAGAACAAAGCAAATGTGTGCTCTCCTAACATTCGATGTTAGAAATGCGTTTAACAGTGCATCGTGGAAGCATATTATGGACTGTTTAACAACTAGAGGCATATCTATTGCGAAGCTACCTCAGTAGGAGAAGCATCATGCTGCAAGGAGATCGACGGACTGAAGATAGAAATATTAGCAGTGATGTTCCACAGGGTTCGATATTGGGACTCACTTTGTGGAACATACTATACGACGGAATTCTGACAATGAGGCTTCCAGGGAGGGCTACTATAATCGGCATCGCAGATGATATAGCACTGTTCGCCAGAGGCAGGACAGAACAAGAGTTGATGCAAAAAGCAAGCCATGTAACATCCCTAATCAGTGCGTGGTTGAAAGAAAAAAACCTGAGCCTAGCACCATAAAAAACTGAAGCTGTCCTCCTCACGGGACTGAGACAACTTTGCCCCATTTTATTTAAAGTGAAAGAGGAAATAATAAGACCACAAGAGACCATGAAGTACCTTCGAATAACCATCGACAAAAGGCTTTCGTTCGCTGCACACATAACCGAAGCAGCAGCAAGGGGTATAAGAACACTGGCAGGCATACAACAACTCATGCCAAATCTGGGGGGCCAAAGAGTAGTTCGCGCAGAATCCTCTGCTCTGTAGTGCAGGCTACCATGCTGTACGGTGCCCCTATATGGGCCTCTGAACTAAAAAAAGAAATTAACCTGCAGTAGCTCGCACAAGTTCAGCGAAAAATGGCACTACGTGTAAGCAGAGCTTACAGAACAGTTTCAGGAGTGGCCGCGCAGATTATTTCAGGTATCCCCCCAATAGACCTGATCGCAAACGAGAGGAAACGATTGTAAACGACTGGCCTAAACTTCTTGTAAAGAAGTGGCAAGAAAGGTGGCAGTTAAGCGAACGAGGAGAGTGGACGAGACTGTTAATCCCGCACATACTTCCCTGGATCACCAGAAAACACGGGGAAATTAGCTACCATCTAGCCCAGTTCCTCTCCGGCCACGGATGTTTCCAGGACTACATAGACTGCATTGGCAAGGCATCTGACGACCTGCGTGTATACTGCGGGGAGACGGACAGCGTGATCCTCACGATATTCGATTGCTGGAGGTGGGAAACAGACAGAGGAGAAGCGGAGAAAAAACTGGGAGAATCAATCCATCCGAGAACTATAATCGAACAGACACACATATTTTACGGGACAACCACGTCGGATAAAAAACGGTACCGTTAGTACACAAACTACTAGCGACAAAGTGGAGAACGAAATCCAAAAGCTACGATGCCAGATTGAAAATGGGAATACTTATGAGGACTTTGTGGATGTAGCAAAGTAAGAGTGGGTATAAGAAACCTATAAGGTGAGCAAGGTGAAAGAAAGGCACGGAGATGCTCTCGCTACAAGCTCAGAGTGGGATATCGCATGGGATGTGGATGAAAGTCTATACCCAGACCAGGGGGTCCCGAAATCACTGACTGAAGCTTATGCGAGACCCACGAACGTCTAAAGCAAGCTCCGAAGATTGGTAAACTTGTGTATCTAACTCACACAATAGGAATGCCTGATGAGAACGGCGATATTTGCTCACCGAATCGGTTTGTATACCAAATGGTCAACAAAAAAGGGGCCAAGAGATATATTGCCTGCCTCACTTTTCTAAAAATATGTAAGAGGAACGGTAGGAATAAACTGGCAATCCATCGCACGGGAAAAGCGGAATGCCCAATAATTTAAAAAGTCTTAGAATGTATTTTCGCTAACACCGGTACCAATGTAATTATCCAAACGTGAGCTACAAAAACAACAGAAAGAAAAACTCGAAAAGGGGTCACATACATGGACAGAAATTGTTGCGAAAGGCACGCCAACCAACGAAACCGCTGGGCGGAGCAAGCAGAGACCAAGAAAGAAAAACGCAGAAGCAGTTATGATAAAGGCCGCAGGTAGTCTTTATTCTGACCTACTTTAGATGATTAGGACTAAGATGATTAGGTCGATCCGCAAAAATCCGGAGCGACAATAACAGTAGCAATAAAGTGAGGATTCTCTCGGTGATTCCTGAATCACTCCAGGCTCACCAAGATTATCCTCACAGTGACAAATAGGGGAAAGGCGTCCAAAGTCAAGTGGTTCACCTCTGTTAAATCAGACTTAGAGAAACTGCAGATTTCTTCGTTAAGAGGAGGGGGTGCTAACGAAGAAATCAATAAATATACTTGTAGCACAAAGAGCAATGGCAAGAATGCCGAAGAGACAGAAGAGACAGAATGCCGAACATAACAATAAGAAACAGAACAACAGTTGCCGATATTATCGAACTTATCACAAAATCCAAGTGGAGATGGGCTGGATACGCGGCTCGCACTAAAGACAACCGATGGACAAAACTCCTGGAATGGAGACCTAGAAAAGACAAGAGAAGCAGAGGAAGACCACCCACCAGATGGACGGATGAGTTAAACGTGTGGCGGGAAACTGGATTAGCACCGCGCAAGGCAGAAGACAGTGGAAACACCTGGAAGAGGCCTATGTTCAGCAGTGGACGAGAAATGGCTGATGAAAAGAAAAACAAAGTGAAACTGCATATCCCATTACAGACAACGTGAACCATACTCCATACTGACAGACCATCCTGCAGTGAGTCTTCCCACTGTCTCTCACAAGCGCAAGAAGTGTACTATCAGATCTAAATGGACGGATGAGTGGAAGCAAGCTCACAGCCAGAAGATGAAGGACCAAGAAAAAGCAGAAGACCTTAGCTGAGAGACAGAGTCCCTAGTAGGACAAAACGAAAATTTAAAAAAAGTAAGCAAACAGACGAATTGTTGCTAGAGGTTGAAACAGGGAAAGCAGAAGGACTGAAGGAGCACATTAGTCAAACATGTACAAATGCCGAAAAACCGAGCAAGTGATTATTCACATGAAAGATAAGGAGGCGGTTACCACCCAAGAGGAGATCAAAACAGCAATCAAACTTATAGCCGTTAATGAAACATGAGAAGTAAAAGTTCTCAACATAAGGCCCGCCTACGGGGAAGGCCAGGCAGAAACCGTCTCAGTAAACCAGGCAGTAGCTAGAATCATGATCGGGATGGTAGCATGCAGAATAGAGGAACGGATAAATATGTTCAAATTATTTAGATGCTGGGAAATAGTTCACGTGACAGAGGACAAAGGTCCAAATACGTAAAATCTGTGGCTGCGCTGTTGGCAAAAAGGTCAAAAAGCTCAAGACTGCGGAGAAACGGCGAAGAATATTGTCCCATATGCAAAGGGAAGGGACACAGGGAGGATACAGGAGCATGTCCCGTTTTTAAAAGAGCGCTATCGCAGGGCAACTAACCCCGCAATGCCAAAAATAAACCAACACAACGCGATGCGCTGCCGGGCTGCACTTAACCTCCTATCCGCTACTGTTGCAGAACTTGCCATTGACATAAACCTTATCAGTGAGCCGAACTAAAACTAGTAAGTTCAAGAGATTGATTCAAACATGACGCAGCGATAAAGGTCAATAGGAACGAAATCATACAGGACAGTGGTAGTGCCCCTGGTTTTATGTGGGTTGCATTCAAAGAAGAAATAATTATTACCTGCTACTTTTCCCCAAACGACAGCCTAGAACAGATGAAAATCTCAATAAAGGACAAATCTCACTGAGACAATGTGTAAGAGGCTGCTCTAAACCGAAATTGATTGCCGGTGACTTTAATCCAGGTCTCCATACTGGGGCTCATCGACAACTGGACGTTCGTGGAGATCTGGTTATGGACTGGCTATCCGAGCTAGGTCTCACTGTAATGATTGTTTGTCTAGTCTTGTCTGTCTAGTCGTAGCTGTATGGTCTTGTTTCTCTAGTCTTGCCTGTCAAGTCTAGTCTGTATAGCCTTGTCTGTCTATACTCGGGCCGGCGAGAGAATGCATCTCGTATCGACGAATTTAGCATTTTTCTGCGCATACCCCTACTTTATTTCGAGTGCGAGGTATTTAGCTGTCCGTATTTGAAAAACTGACGCATATTTCTTAACGCAAACTAATCTGCGCGTACCTCGGCGCGTCCCTGGCCCCTCATACCTCGGCGCCGCAGTACAGCTACATTGTCTCGAAGGCCCGATTATAGTCTTGCCTGTCTGGTCTTGCCTGTCTGGTCTAGCCTGTCTAGTCTTGTAATTTCTATCTACTCTTGTTCGCGTGGTCTTGTCTGTATAGTTTTGTCTATCTAGTCTAGTTATCTAGTCTTGCCTGTCTAGTCTTGTGTATATATACTCGGGCCGGCGAGAGAATACAGCTGTACCGCGCCGTGGAATGAGGGGCAAGGTACGCGCCGAGGTACGTGCAGATTAATTTGAGTTATGTAAGTTCAGTTTTTTAAATACGGACAGCTAAACACCGCGCACTCCAAATGAAGTGGTGGTATGCACAGGACAATACTAAACTCTTCGAGACGAGATGCATTCTCTCGGCGGCCCGAGTATAGTCCTGACTGTCTTTTGGTTGTATGTTTGTTCTTCTGCTTAGTCTCTCTGTCTTAGTCTCTCAGGCTCTTGTCTGACTAGTTTTTTTTTTATCTATTTAACTCTCTCTAGTCTTGTATACGTTTGTTTACTTAGTCTTGTTTGTATAGCCTTGTCTGACCAATCTTATATATCGAGTCTAATATGTTTAATCTAGGCTTATCCATCTAGCCTTTTATGTCTAGTGTTGCCTCTTTAGATTCAGTTTGTCTAGACTTGACTAACTTAGGTTGTTTGTCTAATTTTGTTTGTCTAGTCTAGATAAATTTTGTAGAGACTTGGCTATATAGTCGTTGCAAGTTATTTAATTAGCACTTTCAATTTTGGCAAATAATGTCGTAATGTGTTTTATAATATTAGAGTTTGTTGGCAAATTGACCATTTTATTGAAGCCAATTTAGTATTAGTCATGCGTTAGAAATTCCTTTCGATAATTTGCAATTGCAGTAAATCGCGTTTGGTATCCCATAAAAACAAAACAATAACTTTGCACAAATTAGTTTTGGCATAATTTATGTGAAAATTTCTGCCTTTTACTGGCAATTTTTTTTTGTCCTTGTGCGTAAGCGCGTGCAAAATTTATATATAATTTTTAATTGCTAAAATCAAAACTTTTGAGAGAAAGCAGGTGTTGCTCGTAACACCGGCCTTGTTTGCTTTTGCAGCTGGCTTACACAAAAAATCATCCACGAAAAATTATTTCATAAAACTCACAGAATTTATGGCCAATTCGATATAAACAAAAATTACGAGACAATCTTCTAAACATAACAAAATAAATCACCAATTTCAACATTTAATTTCAACTCAATTCATCATTAAACCGAGCTTGAACTAACCAGAATCGACTAAAATACACGCCAATTAAAAAATGAAAATCTTTTATCTTCTCCAAGATCAGTGGTCGTTGACGTTCCATTCATCCCCTCACTTCCATTATCCCAATTTTTCTAATCTATGAAATCCGTTGTCTGTAATAATCTTCTCCAACATCAGCGGTCGTTGACGTTCTATTCATCCCCTGACATCTGTCATCTCAATTTTGCTAATCTGTGAATTCCATTGGCTGTAATAATCTTCTCCAATAACCGGTTGTTAACGTTTAATTCATCTCATGACATCCATTGTCACAATTTAGCTAATCTATGAAAACCGTTGTCTGTAATAATCTTCTCCAACATCAGCGGTTTTTGACGTTCCATTCATCCGCTGACATCTGTCATCTCAATTTTGTTAATCTACGAAATCCGTCGTCTGTAATAATCTTCTCCAACATCAGCGGTTGTTGACGTCCCATTCATCCCCTGACATCCATTATTTAAATTTGGCTAATCTATGAAATCCGTTGGATGTACTAATCTTCTTCGACGTCAGCGGTTTTTGACATTCCATTCATCCCCTAACATCCATTATCTCAATTTTGCTAATCTACGAAATCCGTTGTCTGTAATAATCTTCTCCATCAGTGGGTTTTGACGTTCCATTCATCCGCTGACATCTGTCATCTCAATTTTGCTAATCTATGAAATCCGTTTTTCAGTAATAAACTTCTTCAACATCAGCGGTTGTTGACGGTCCATTCATCCCCTGACATTCATTATCTCAATTTTGCTAATTTATGAAATTCGTTGGGTGTAATAATGTTCTCCAACATCAGCAGTTGTTGACGTTTCATTCAACCCCTGACATCTGTCATCTCAATTTTGCTAATACATGAAATTCGTTGTCGGTAATAATCTTATCCAACATCAGCGGTTGTTGACGTTCCATTCATCCCCTGACATTCATTATCTCAATTTTGCTAATTTATGAAATTCGTTGGCTGTAATAATCTTCTCCAACATCAGCCGTTGTTGACGTTTCATTCATCCCCTGACATCTGTCATCTCAATTTTGTTAATACATGAAATCCGTTGTCGGTAATAATCTTATCCAACATCAGCGGTTGTTGACGTTCCATTCATCCCCTGACATTCATTATCTCAATTTTGCTAATCTATGAAATCCGTTGGCTGTACTAATCTTCTTCGACGTCAGCGATTTTTGACATTCCATTCATCTCCTAACATCCATTATCTCAATTTTTGCTAATCTACGAAATCCGTTGTCTGTAAAAATCTTCTCCAACATCAGCGGGTTTTGACGTTCCATTCATCCGCTGACATCTGTCATCTCAATTTTGCTAATCTATGAAATGCGTTAGCAGTAATAAACTTCTCCAACATCAGCGGTTGTTGACGTTCCATTCATCCCCTGACATCCATTATCTCAATTTTGCTAATTTATGAAATCCGTTGGATGTAATAATTTTCTTGACATTGACGTTCCAATCCTTCCCTGACATCTGTCATCTCAATTGTGCTAATCTATGTAATTATTGTTGGCTGTTGCAGATGCTCGCAGCTGCACCACGTGCGACCGAGTGCTGCAAGAGCTGGAGCAAATCGACGACGATACCGATTCCTTCGGAGTGGACTTCGTCAAGATCAACGACAAACGATTGGCCAAGCAGTATGGCATCAAGAACTTCCCCGCTCTCACCTACTTCCGCGAGAAACAACCCATCATCTATGAAGGTAAATTGAATAAAAAAACCAGAATACTTTTCCGAAAATCTAGATAAATAACAGATAATCTAGATAAATAACAATTAATCTAGATAAGTAACAGATAATCTAGATAGATGATAGATCATGTGAATAATATTACATAATTGCGGATTATCCATGAATTATTATCTATAAAGGTAATTTGTCCAACCAGGTGCTGAAATAACAAATGATATCTATCTATTCTTATCGATATTTATCTTATTCTTATCTCTATTTCTTATCGATATATTCTTCTTTGTGAAACAATTGATAATCTAGGTAATAAGCTATGCCAACAAAGTTTATTAACTCATAGATATTCTAGATAATGATGAAATAGATTATCAAGGTAATGGTGATGTAAGTAGATAATTTAGATCTAATAGATAATCTGGATCAATTATCATTTACAATGGTAATTTGTCCAACCAGTTGATAACATATAACAAATAGTCTCTATATTCTTGTTAGTGAATTAATAGAAAATCTAGGTATAGATCTATTACAACATAGATTATTAACTTATAGATATTCTAGGTATGATGTCTCAAAAAATCAAGAATAGCAATGGACCTATTATGCTTCCCTGTGGGATACCCATGTTTAATAACCTTGCGGTTGAGTTTACATGGCCATTTGGGGTGACTATCCTCGTTATTTGCTTTCTGTTACTTAAAAATGACTACCCAATTTAATGCGGTTACTTATACCAAATTTAGATAATTTACCAAACACTTTGTCGTGATTTACCAGGTGGACAAAAATGGAGTTTACAGGCTGGACAAAAACTTTTATTAAATATATTTGCTAGTGGAGCAATATGACTTGGGGTGAGTTGAACTACCATTTAACCCATGCTTTGGATTTTTACATAGGTCAACATTTCTTCAGTCATTCAAAAATGATCATTTATAGAATCTAGATTAGCGAACTAGATCTTGAATTTAAAGAGTCTAGTTGATTTAGTTCATCTATCATGAGCGTTAAAGTTTAGTTCACAATATATATAACCTTTACAAATGGTTTTTAAACTTAACAGGTAAATATTTGTTTATTCTATAAAGATAAATATCTAGACAGATACGACTAGTTGCTTGAGTCCCCAAAGCATAAGACAGATAATATTAAGACAAGAGCATTTTAAAACAATGCACAAGGTTAGGAGGATAAATCTAGAGCCGGGATGGGCAACCTACGGCCCGCGGGCCAACTGCGGCCTAAGAAAGTGCTTAATTCGGCACCCGAAAATCTGTTTTAATTACATCAGAATTGGCCCGCGGATCGCAGAACAAAATATAACTTTTAATTTTGGTATCGATTCTTGAGACAAATTGGCAAATTCTTAAAAATATTTGAAAAAGTTTAAATGTTTGATTTTCAGCATTTGCGGCATTTCAACGACTTCTGAGGATTTGTAAAATTGCCGACTTTCATAAAGGGTCGAGACTTGACGCAAACACTAATGCGCGCAAAAACCTAAATGCGCACGCTTGCATCGTAGGTGCGTGCAGAAAAAAAAAATCTGGCCCGCGTCAGCTAGTACGAACTCTGACTGGCCCATCACCTAAATAGGTTGCCCACCCCTGATCTAGAGTATAGAATGGAAGTCTGGTGTTGTGTGTTTTGTCTTGTCTGTCTAGTCTTGTCTGTCTACTCTTGTCTGTCTAGCCTTGTCTTTTTAGTATTGTCTGTCTAGGGTTGTCTGTTTACTCCTGTATGTCTAGTCTTGTTCGTCTAGTATTGTCCGTCTAGTCTTGTCCGTCTAGTCTTGTCCGTCTAGTCTTGTCCGTCTAGTCTTGTCCGTCTAGTCTTGTCCGTCTAGTTTTGTCCGTCCAGCCTTTCCGTCTAGTTTTGTCCGTCCAGTCTTATCCGTCTAGTCTTGTCCGTCTTTCAATGCGGGAGACCCGGGTTCGAATCCTGATCGGGGAGACAACAACTAGGGCGTTTTTCACTAACCGTCCGGGCTACCCACCCTGAATGAATGCAAAATATGCGATATCGGGGTGGCGCATACCGGCGAGAGCTTCCCCCGAACCACTTTTTAAGTCTTGTCTAGAGATGAGCATGGGACTAATTTCTTGTCCCAGATCCCATCCCGTGGGACGTATTCCTGTCACTGTCCCATCCCATGACATTTTCGTCCCACTGTCCCATCCCAGAAACGTAAAATTTTCGACGGATGGGACGATGGGATCCCTTGCTCATCTCTAGTCTTGTCCGTCTAATCTTGTCCGTCTAGTCGTGTCTGTCTAGTCTTGTCTGTCTCACTGGTTGCATATGCAGACGACCGTGCCTTTGTGGTATCTGCTCGGACACCACAGATTCTGGAAGAACGCCTAGACTATGCTATTAACAAAATCAGCCAGGAATTGAGGGAAATGGATGTAAAGCTATTCCTTAAAAAACAGAGATGGTCCTCTTAGCTGGGCGATGCAAGATGCCCAGCCTAATAACTGAAGTAGAAGGAACGTTGGTTAAGAGCATAAAATCTCTTAAATATATGGGGATACACGTGGACAAAGACATTAGAACACACATATTAAGAAGACATGCGAGAAGGCTAACACTACTCTAATGGCTCTAGCAAAAATTATGCCAAATATTGGAGCGCCAAGATCAAGGAGGCGTAGAATACTTGCGGATATATTCGCTTCTATAATTTTATATGGGGCGCCTTTGTGGGTGCAGACAATACGACATAAAAAATACGAGGGAATGCTGGAGAGTATTAATAGAAAGTGAGCAATACGTGTAGCTGCCTCCACCATGGCCGTACTTGCAATTTCAGGAATACCACCTATTAACCACTTATTAAGAATTTGTATACACGAGAGAGGGAGGCAAAACCGGAAGCAAGAGAAATAATGTTGAATGCCTGGCAACAAAAATGGACAGAGTTTACTGGACAAAAACCTTTATTAAAGATATTCGCTAGTGGAGCAATAGGAATTGGGGTGAATTGGACTAGCATTTAAGCCAAGCATTAAAAGGACATGGCGTGTTCACCACATATCTGAAAATAATTGGGAAGAGTGAGACCGAAGAATGCTGGTATTGCAGAGCTGAGGTGGTGGAATCTCCAGAAAATACTATGTTCTAATGCCGCATGTGGGATCAGATAAGAAGTGTTGCCCAAAATAAATGCAAAGTGCCAGTGACGAAAGAAAATGTGGCAGCACTGCTCCTCCCGACAAAGGACGGCTGGAACGCTATAACAGAGATGCTGCAGGAGATTATGAGAGTAAAGGAGGCTGAAAAACAAAGAAGGGAATCCCTGAACGATTGATTGAGTAAAACAGAATATGACAACGCTCTCGAAGTAATGCTTGATGGCAGTTTCGGGGCGACGCGGGATGTCTAGCAGAAGATCTATCCAGAACGGTTAACTTATTCTGTACAGTATTTTCTTGCAAATAAAAAAGTCAGTCTTGTCTGTCTTGTTTACTAAGGTCATTAATAAATAGCAAGAATAACAAAGGACCTATTATGCTTCCATGTGGGATACCCATGTTTAATAACCTTGCGTTTGAGTTTACGTGGCCATGTGGGGTGACTATCCTGGTTATTTGCTTTCTGTTACTTAAAAATAACTTACCAATCCAATGCGGTTCCCTTATACCATATTTAGATAATTTACCAAACAATTTGTCGTGATTTATCAGGTCATATGCTTTGGACAAGTCCATAAACATTCCAAATTGGATTTTATGTCAGTCTAGTCTTCGAATTCGAACCGGGGAGCTATGGCTTGGTAGTCTGACACCTTAACTACTAAGCCACTAGTCTAGTCTGTATAGTCCTAACTAATCCTTATAATCCGTTTTTGTTTTATTTGAAAAATTGGTGTCCGTTTCTGCATCATATGTGATATGGTTAACTAATTGCATTGAGTTACCTCAATTAGCGTGTATAATATAATCGTTGGCTTCGGCTTTTGACCACATGCCAATTAATGCAACAGTGTTTAAGGAATTAGCTCCAGGTAGACTTTGTGGAGCACCGAGCTGGAATAGATTAGTTCCACTATAAATACGTATTAGTTTAATCCAAAATAAAAACAAGATAATATGATTGGATTATTCATTTTCTTATTTTGAGATAGATAGGTAATAGCTAAGATAGGTAAATATGGCTTGAACTAGTTTATTAGGATGTTAATACGCATCAGTTTAATCTAAAGTAAAAACAAGATAGTATGATAAAAACTAGATAGTTAGATAAGTTTAAATAGATTAGATTATTCATTGTCACCAATATATAATTTTGAGATAAATAGGCAGGGCCGTAACTCGCTTTTTTGGGGGCCATGGGCAAGACTTCATTACTGGACTCCTCATACATTCAATTTTATGAATTGAATGAGGCTATTTATTTGCTTAAAATAATAGACAGATGTACGAATAGACAGAATAGACGACAGGGGGCCCAAATAGGTGCAGAAATTTCGTAATAAGTTAAAAAAGACCGTGCGCCTTCCCATAAAAGATTATGCTGACTGATGACTTATGATGACTACACCTATTTGGGCCCCCTTCCGTCTAGGCGCTGGGCACGTGCCCCTGTTGCCCCAGTCTAGTTACGGCCCTGTAAATAGGTAAGTTTAGGTAATAGGTAATGGATAATATAGGTAAATATGGATTGAACTAGTTTATTATAATTCCGGGCAGTTTAAATAAATTAAAACAAGATTTGTCCTCTGCGAGTGTAATAAATAATGTAGACATTTTAGTGGTCTTGGCACAATTTACCGAAATATAAATGCACTTTTATTTTTCTTGGGAGTATTAGGATCGACTGTTTTCTTTCAATTATTGTTATTACGTGGATTAGATTATTTAGGGACTGAATTTAGGTAGTCTAGAGAAATGGAAATAATTTATTTGTTGCTGCGTGTTTACGAAATCGTGTTTAGATAATAATTTATAATTAAAAAAAAGTTTATTGGGTTCGATCGGCAGTTGAAACTTCCGTTCTTGATAGACCGTTTTATATAATCTTATGAAAAAAAAGCGCCGAAAATTTCGAATATTAGGACTATAAATAGCTCGATGCCACGCTCGTCCGACTTCTGATCGTCGCTGGCAACAAATCTGAATGATCTTTGATATTTTCATTTCAACTCAATATTTTTGCAGAATGTCTGGTGCGAGTATTTAACGGGTGTTCCGAAATGAACTAACATTTTAAATTTGTTGTCGTTTTTCTTTACGACGAAACCAGAATAGACAATTTTGTTTTAAACCTGATTGATTAAAACCTGATTCCAGCTGATTAAAGCTGATTATACTCTTTCTATCATAATACCCCTTCATATTAGATTAGGCAACCTTATAATTCCCTTGAGAATTAGTATTTCACAAATCAGACATCCCGTCACGTCTAGCAGTTGATAAGATAAACAGGAAATTGTTATCAGTACCAGACATCCGATCACGTCTAACCGACAGCTAATAAACCAGACAAGTTGAGACAGGAAATTGTTATCAGTTCAGTGACCTGGCACGTGTTTTAATCTCACACATGTGCAGATCCATAAATTGCACACTGGAATCAATCCTTAATAAGTTCCACAATCAATTATACATACATACCCGCTTCTCCGCTGGCACCCAGCGTTTCTACGTTTCTTGTCGCTCCATCTACACATGCTCGCTCGGCCACATTTAGAACTACTGATAAGACGTGGCGCCATCTACATATACTGGCTCGGCTTAGAACTATTTTGTATAGGATTTCCCCATACGGCGAGGAAGATTTTACATGTAATTTCCCATAAGGCGGGGGAGCTTAGATTTTACATGTAATTTCCCATAAGGAGGGGAGCTTAGATTGTACATGTAATTTCCCATAAGGCGGGGGAGCTTAGATTTTACATGAAATTTCCCATAAGGCGGGGAGTACATGTAAATCCCTATAAGGAGGAGTTACCTAGAACATATCATCTTTCCATACTCCGGTTGCTCAACAGCAAAAGCTTTGCAGCTTCGTAAATTTATCTAGCTTGTTCTAGCTTTGTAAATTTATCAAAGAAGCTCCATTTGATTTTCAATTTTCGATGCTGCACAGAATGAATAAACAAATCGAAATATGGGCCGTTTGAAAATTAATACAATAAAAATTATGTTTTTAAAAAATTCAAAATTCTAACTTTGTTAATGTAGCTTTGAAATTTTTTGTAAATTCGAAAGATTTGTAACACTTTTTGTGATTACAAACTGACTGAAATTACGGACTGATAATGATAAAATAATGATAAAAGTTTTTAATGAAAAAATTAAGATTTGTATTATTACTAAATTCTAGCTTTGTAAATGTAGCTTTAACAATTTTTATTTAATATTAAAATTTGGAACGCTTTTTGTGAGTACAGACAAACGGGCGGACTGATGTTGATAAAACTTGGTAAAATTAAATATTTGTATGATTACTAATAAATAGTGGAAACTCAAAAATCTAGCTTTATAAATGAAGCTTTAACAATTTTTTTTAATTTGAAGAGTTTTTTTTGAATTTGAAGAAAAAATTAGAGCGCCTTTTGTGATTACAGACAAACGGACATACCGATGTTTGATAAAACTTGGTAAAATTTAATATTTGTATGATTATTAAAAAATAGTGGAAATTCAAAATTCTAGCTTTGTAAATGTAGCTTTGACAATTTGTTTAAATATGGAAAATTTGGAGCGCTTTTTGTGATTACAGACAAACGGACAGACTGATTTTGATAAAACTTGGTAAAATTAAAGATCTGTATAATTACTAATAAATAGTGGAAATTCAAAATTGTAGCTTTGTAAATGTAGCTTTAACAATTTTTATAAATTCGAAAAATTTGGAGCGCCTTTTGTGATTACAGACAATTGGACAGACTTATTCTGATAAAACTTGGTGAAATTAAAGATTTGTACGATTACTAATAAATAGTAAAAATACAAAATTCTAGCTTTGTAAATGTAGCTTTAACAATTTTTTAATTTGAAAAATTTGGAGCTCCTTTTGTGATCACAGACAAACGGACAAATCGATTTTGATAAAACTCCGCAGAATTAAAGATTTGTGTGATTTCTAATAAATGGTGGAAATTCAATATTCTAAGTTTGTAAATGTAACTTTAACATTTTTTGAAAATTTTGAGCGCTTTTTGTGATTACAGACCAACAGACGGACCGATTTTTATAAAACTTGGTGAAATTAAAGATTTGTATTATTATTAATAAATAATGGAAATTCAAAATTCTAGCTTTGTAAATGTAGCTGTAATATTTTTTAAAATTTGAATATGAAGCGCTTTTTGTGATTACAGACAAACGGATAGACCGATTTTGATAAAACTTGGTAAAATTAAAGATCTCTATAATTACTAATAAATAGTGGAAATTCAAAATTGTAGCTTTGTAAATGTACCTTTAACAATTTTTTTAAATTTGAAAAATTTGGAACGCCTTTTGTGATTACAAACAAATTACAAACAAACGGATGGAGCGATTTTTGATAAAACTTGTCAAACTTAAAGATTTTGATGATTATTAATAAATATGGGAAATTCCAAATTTTTGCTTTGTATATGTAGCTTTAACAATTCTTTTTTAAATTTGAAAAATTTGGAGCACCGTTTTATGATTACAGACAAACGGATGAACTTATTGTAGTAAAACTTGCTAGAAATAAAGCTTTTATGAATGTTTTTTTAATAAAATTATGCAGGGAACGTGTCGTTATTTTAATGGATCCGTTCGATTTAAGTTAGATATAAATTAGTCAAATTTTATCTATCCAATCTTGTCTATCTAATCTTGTCTCTTTAATATCGTCTATTTAATCTGGTTTGTCAAGTTTTATTTATCCAATTTTATCTATTTACCTAATATATAATCATATATAATAATATATAATCTATCTGCCTAATCGTGTCTGTACGGTCTTATTCTGTCTTGTATATCTAGTTAGTTCCATTCTGATTGTAGAAATAGACTTTCCAAATCTTATCTTTTTATTTCTCTCTTTCTAGTATTATCGGTCTAGTCTCATCTTATCTCTATAGTTATATCTGTCTATTCATGTTTCTCCAGACTAGTCTCGCTTTTCTTGTTTGTTTAGTCTGATTAGATGTATAATTGTTTGTCTAATCTTCTTTATATAGTATGTCTAGTATGTCTAGTATATATTTGTATGTCTAGTTTTCTCAGTCTAGTTCAATAATCTATAAACTTGTCTACAATAGAAAAGAATTAAGAAAACTATGTTCTTTAATTCACAAATTGACTAATAACAAAAATAAATATAATTATTAATACAGAGTGGCTCCTAATCCATTTTACTGCTAAGAACTTTTACTGCTTCTTTTATAGTCTACAATAGATTGGACAAATTTATATTTCTTTTAATTTGATAGTGTTTAACAAATTAAACAAATCTGTCTAAACTTATCCAAAAGTTTAAAGAAAATATTTTGGAAACCTACATTCTTCTTCTTTAGATGCCTTCTCCATTACTGAAGGTTGGCAACAATCATGGCACATTCCGCACGGTCTTATGGCGCTCTGAACAATGAGTGGGAGTCCAGACCAGTCCAGTCTCTTGTGATCTTTAACCAGGAGCACTTCCCTCATCCTGCTCCGCGGCGCCCCTCTATCTTGCCCTCCATTATTAATTTTAGAAGGCTATATTTAGTATTTCTGAGGATATGTCCCAGCTACGCTGTCTTACGTTTCTTCACAATAACCAATTAGCTCTCGGTCCATGCGTCCAAGAACCTCATTATTCGTTATATGTTCCGCCCAGAATATTCTCTGCATTCTTTGAGAGATCCACGCTTCTATTTTGTTCATAGCATTGATCTCCAACGTCCAAGCCTGAACACCATACAACCGTACCGAGTGAATGTAGCACTTAACTAACCGGTATCTTAGTTTAGGGTTTAGGCTTCTCTCGCAAAATATTTTTTTCATCTTAAAGAACGTTGTTCTGGCTATTTAGATGCGTGTTCTTACTTCCAGATCTGGATCTAGGTCTTCGGTGATCCAGCTGCCCAAGTATTTAAATTTAGCGACCTGCTCTATTTGCTTATTGTATACTTGCAAATTGGCTAGGATATCTGGTGTTGTACTGATAACCATTGTTTTCGTTTCGGCCGTATTTACTTTTAGCCCATGTGCAGTATCACAGCACAAGCAGTTTCTGTTATTATTTGGTTCATCAAACGTTGTAGGCCAGATGCACTGTCTGCAAATATAGTCGTATCTGATGTTGTTCAATAGTTCACCATTGATCTTGATTCCATATGTAGGGTTTTCTAAAGCTTTCAGAAATATTTGTTCTGAGTATATGTTGAACAACAATGGTGATAGTACACAGCCCTGAGGAACTTACGTTTAATATCGTTTAATTTCGCTGGTCGTGTCGTCCTTGAATCGTACTGCAGCAGTCTGCTGTTCGTATAATTTTTTTTATGAAGGAGATATCTTTTTTGGCCATCAGGTCATCAGAATGAAAGAAATTAATTAGGACGTTGTATTTTAAACAGCAAATGCTTTTGAATAATCATTAAAACAGCTGTACAAGTCCTTTTTTTGGTCTCTACATTTTTGCAAGTGAACTGACAGCCCAAACAACGCTTCTCTTGTTCCAAGTTTATCTCTAAAACCAAACTGTTCCTTTCTTAGGTCTTTTTCGCATTCCTTAGGTATTCTATTATATAGGATTTTTAGGAATACTTTTAATACTTGATGGCTCATCAAGCTTATCAATCTGAATAGACCTTTTAACGGTTAGTTAAGCGCATGCGCATCCGCCAAGTTTGAAAGGCGGAATATGAAAGTTTCGGGCACATATTTAGTTATACATCCAAAAGTTCGGGCACTTTTTGACGTATAACATGGCGGAAATTGACACATTTCAAAGAAAAGATCTATCGGTCGCAGTTGTTTGCGTTTGGTCTCTTTGGTAGGGCAATGAATATATAATAGATTTCAGCCAGTCTTTCGGTATGTTTGCGGATTCATATATTTTGTTAAAGGAGTACACAAGAATGTCGATATTATCCTCTTGTATAAGCTTTAAGATTTCTATGTACGTGTCGTCGGTACTGCAGCTTTACCTGCTTTGGTGGATTTTATACCTTTAATAACTTCTGATTTCGCGATGTTCGGGCCAGTGTCTCCTCCTTGATTAGGATGTGGTAAATTAGTTTCGCCATCGAACAAATTTTGGATATACTTTGTCCACTCTTGTTTCATTACCAACATACATACACGAATTAATTTTATTGGACGGAGAAGACTAGACTAACTTGTAAGTAGTGATTTACAAGTCTAATCTGCTGGGTCCGCTCTTATCAGCTTAATCTCATCTGCCTAATCTTATCCATCTAGCCTATTCTGTATAGTTTTGTTTTATCAAGCCTAGTTTGTTTAGTCTTGTCTGCCTAATTTTGGCTATCTTGTCGCTCTAAACCAGTGATTCTCAATATTTTTTCTCTTGCGGTCCACTTCCAACAATATCAAAATTTGGCGGCACACTGACAATAAAATGAGTTTAATAGTCATTTATTATGAAAGGGTATAAAATTAAGGTTTAAGGAGCGGATTGGTAAATTCAAATTAAATTCGCGTGTTAAAACTTTATTTGCGAGTGAAATACAAACTTGTATTCGATTTTTGCTTTTGTTTAAACAAGAAACAATTAAAATAAAAGTTGGTCGTGATTGTGATGTTCTCATGGCAACGATAAAATTGTTGATTCGTGCGTCAAAATTTTGCTTGCAGTATTTATTGTGTTTAATTAATTTGTGTTTTATTAATCGTTACTGGATACATCCGAATAATAATTGTTAGATGGTGACGCGGAAAGATTACTCCTGCAAAAATCATGAGATTTGCATAAAAAAAATGTAGGTATAATAAGTTGTGTGATTGGCGATAAAAAGAAAAACATCAGCGAACATTTAGGATTATTTTTACGGAGCACGTAAGTGAGTTATTTTGATGCGTTGCCATGGAGACTTTTATTACACTAGTGAATAAATCACTGTTTTATTGATCCGTATGCAAGGTATTAATGACTTTATGAGGCAAAATTGAATAAATAGAAAACTCGGATTATAGCGCATGTAAGGAGGACATCCAAGTCTCAAGGTTTGAAATTATTTGAATTATTTTTTCTTATTTTGGATTGAGACGTCGCGCTACCGCGTGATATATGATCTGGATTTATCTATTCTAATATTACTCAATCTACCCTAACCTGGGTTAAAACCGTGAAATCAGTAAAATATTGTCTTTTTTACGTTAATTCTAATTTTTGCCACGGCTTACATGCATCGAACCACGTTTTAGCCGAAAACTCTGCTAGTAAATAATTTTGTTTGGGTTTAATCCAGATTTGCGGTAAAACTATAGTACATACCAAATAAAGTACTAAAGTATATACCATATAATTTTTATTGTTTGCACTTCTAAAATTTGACGGCACACATCAAGAATTTAGCAGCACATAAAAGTGCCGCGGCACCGTCCTTGAGAATCACTGCTCTAAACTATTCTCGTCTCTAGAGTCTTATCTTGTCTGATTATTATTTCCTGTTTATTCTTGTTTGTCTAATCTTGTCTATCAAGTCTAGTTTTTTATTATTTCATCATCATCATCATCATTATTAATAAAAATATGAAATCTGTCAACTAGAAATCTGAACTTATTAAGGTATTATTTCTCTTTCTACTAACTGTAGTTTTCCAGCTTTTAGGAGTCCTTGGACATTCCATGTTCCAATCCTCATTCGTCTTCTAAGATTGTGGGGGCCAGTAGCTTTAGTCTTTATAAGAATTCAGTAGTTCTAGATTTCCATCCGTAACTTGAAGATGTGAAAAAGCAACATTCAATAGATTATAAAACTTCGATAATACCATATCGAATTACAGGCAAACAATTTCAATCAAACATCATACATACATAACAACATACAGACGTAACATCATACAGATAGCATCATACATATATAACATCATACAGGCATAACAGCCTTCGTACATAACATCATATAGACATAATATCACACATATATAACATCATACATACATAACATAATACAGACATAACAGCCTTCGTACATAACATCATACAGACATAACATCATACAGACATAACATCATACAGACATAACTTCATTCAGACAACACGGAAGATTAACGCATTGATAACCCTCGATGTGAAAAATGCATTCAACTCGGTCGCATGGCGAAATATCATGGAAGAACTGACTAGGAGGAAATTTTGCCCCATACCTGTTGAGATTACTTCGCAGCTATCTATCCAGCAGGAGAATTTTATTCGAAGTTGTCAATGAAATCGCTGATTACGAAGTGTACAGTGGTGTTCCACAGGGCTCAGTCCTGGGTCCTACTTTGTGGAATATCCTGTACGACGGCGTGTTGAGACAAATTTTTCCGGACGGAGTGCAAGTAATAGGATTCGCCGACTACCTAGCCATTGTTGCAATAGGGAAGACAGAGGAAGAGATTATGAGTCGCGCAAACATGGCCATGAAACAAGTGGATGAATGGCTGGAAAAAAGATTAAAAATAGCTCCCCAAAAAACAGAAGCTGTACTGTTAATAGGCAACAGAACCGTTGGACCTATTACTTTTAAAATTAAAGAGGAAGAAATCAATCCCAAAGATGCAATTACATACCTGGGAGTAACCATTGACAGAAAGCTCTCCTTCAAGGAGCACGTTAAAAGAATTACGGCAAAGGCCGTTTAAACCACCTCAGCTTGGAAAAACTAGAGAACACTACAGAGGAAGCGCAAAGGACCAAATGTTTGCACTATGGCAAAAGAACTGGAGCTCATCTGAAAAAGAGACTCCTAATACCCTGTGTGAAATTATGGGCAACACGCCAGCATGGAGATATTTCCTATCACCTAACAAAGGCTCTCAGCGGCCACGGATGTTTCCGGGAGTACTTGCATAGGATCGGCAGGGTCTCGACGACTAGTGTGTGTACTGTGGGAACGCAGACAGTGCACAACATACCATTTTCGAATGCGAAAGGTGGACCCCAGAAAGTGGATGAAACAGACAAATTCGACGATCGACGTACATACACTAGTGAATGTAATGCTTAAATCAGCACAATACTAGTCATATACGGAAAACATGATAAGAGAGACTATTACACTAAAAGAACTCGACGAACAACGACGGATGCAGTGGCAAAAATAAACAGAAAAAGAAACAATAATTAAGTTCCAGAACCCCTAAGCACTCATAGTGAATGGGGGATGTATGGATGTATGGATAAAAATATAGAATCCTATCGTACGACAACGACATCTTGAGGTTATGCTTGCAGCGATACCAAGATGCTCGTGATTTCAGGAGGGCCACTTGTCAAGTTAACTGAAAGTGCTTGCTGCGTCCTCAAAAAAAAAGACATAACTTCATATACAGATATAACATCATACAGACATAACTTCATACACATATAACGTCATACATACATAATATCATACAGACATAACATCATAAAGACATAACCTCATATAGGCCAACTATATAATCAATTTTATTTAAAACTTCTTGTAAGATTAAATAAAATTAAAAAATCAAGACTTTCCTCTATTTTCTACGATTCTATATAGTTTTGGTCATGTGATATCATCTAGTGATAATGTTGTGTGTAGCGTAAGATTTCATATATAAAGTAGTGCTTGATATTAGAGTGTATAGATTCTATTTCGGAGTGAGTCTATCGAATGCCCAAATCGCTAACACAATAAAATGTTGCTATTCTAAGCGGCCAGCAGGCAGCATTTAGCACTGGCTATTTATACCGACCGAGACTCCGTTCATATAACTGAAACTTGTGTTTGTGAGCGAGAGACGTTTTCTCGCGATCGCTCGAATCCCAATCTACACAAATCACGAAAATAAATCAAAGAAATGTTTATGCGGAGAGAAATCTGCGTGGCGGTTTAGCCCTACATTTATATAATCTCAAAGATTGTAGGATATTTATGATTTATATGTAAATTAGGTCAATATATTAAATTTGGGTTAATCACAATGGTAATTCTATTGAGATATAGATTATCTGTTTAGATCATCTGAAACTTCCACCAAGAAGCCGTTTGAAAGCCTTAAAGTAACTCAATCTGTAAAACTTCAAAGGATCCCGAAATCCATCGTGTTTGCCCAGTTTAGATTCTCCTCTGTCCACACCACCTACTACTACATAGTTTAGATTGGCTTTCATTCAGTCTGTATAGTCTGCTTTTTATTATTTCTATTTCCACGATTTATTTACATTTTCTTCGACTCTCCACATCAATAATCCAACACAATATTTACTTCCACTGCAACGCCACGACAGACAAGACTATATAGACAAGAATAGATAGACAGGATTAGACAGACAGATCAGACTAGACATACAAGACTAGACCGACAAGACTAGACAGACAAGACTAAACAGACAAGACCAGACAGACAAGACTTGACAGACAAGACTAGACAGACAAGACTAGACAGACAAGAGTAGACAGACAAGACTAGACAGACAAGACTAGACAGACAAGACTAGACAGACAAGACTAGACAGATAAGACTAGACAGACAAGACTAGACAGACAAGATTAGACAGACAAGACTAGACAGACAAGACTAGACAGACAAGACTTGACGGACAAGACTAGATAGAGAAGACTAGACAGATAAGACTAACAAACACCACCCGATCCATGCCGAGTGGTAGTGTGGGGCTGCCCCCTAAAGGGGCTAAAAAACCCACCATTCGGACCCCCCAACCAAAACCGGAGAGAACGTGATGGAATCCATAATTTGGCATAACTTTCCTCCCCCTTTCAGGTCCAAAGCATACATCCGCATTCACTCGTTGTGCCCCCCCCCCCTCCCCCCGAAAAAATGGGCAAGAAGGAGATAATAATAATGCCAGTCAAATGCGACGTGTAGACAACCTCCAAGATGGTGCACACCGGGCAACGCTCTGCTAGAGCAGAGCGGCAAAAAGTCTACACATATGGCGGCCGAACTAGACCGCGCGTCTCTCACGGCCATTTAAATCTACAAAACGAAAACTCCAACGGCAATTATAAGAGCCAATTGATAAGAGATATTGGATCTTGTATCCATATTCTGCAACTTAACATTGAAGGTATATCTCGAGACAAATGCGAACATTTGAGCAGAATAGCTATGGATAACAACATTGACATCATATCACTGCAGGAAACACACCTGGCAAACGACACCCAGCTCCAAGTTAGAGCGAAGATGCCAGGCTATAAGGTAGTTGCAAGTATTAACTCAGATATCCATGGATCTATAATGTACCTCCGACAAGATATTAACAAATATAAGATCATTACAAACACCCAGCAGAATAATACTGAAATTATAACTGTCGAGACCTCAGGAACGACAATATCAGCTGTATACAAACCTCCCAATATTAGATGGCCAAATCCTCCACTTCCAACCCTAAAACATCCAGGAGTATACTTGGGAGACTTCAACTGCCACCATGTCAGCTGGGGATACTCAACTAATGAGGAGAACGGAGAGAGCCTATCAAATTGGATGGATGCATTGGATCTCCATCTGGTCTATGATGCTAAGGTGTTTGAAAACCAAGGACTGGCCATGCCAGATGCAAGTCCATGATGTACAAGTGGGGACTCTCGGACTCCCAGGAATGCGCCAGATCAAACTGTAGCTCACATAGCCCACGAGTGCCCAATAAGAAAATTTGAAGGAGAATGGAGCGAGATTCTGAATGCCACTCCTGCTGCCGTGAATTGGCTGACCTCCCTGGATATCGATTTATAACCCATAGCCTGTATCTCAAATGCGTTCGTATAGTATATTTGTTTTTAATTGTTAGTCAATCTGTAAAAGTGTTAGTTTTATACATATATATGTACATACTCTACCTACATTTAAGAGTGAATTTGTAGATCGCCATACGATAAATAAATAAACTCGTTGTGCCGGGCGCGCCGTTAATCGTCGTGCCCCCCCTCACATTTTCAATAAATTTGTGCGCCCCCTTCTAACTAAGGGGGCCCGGCGTTGGCACGCATCGCTAGCGCGTAGCAACCCCTCGTGCCGCCTTACACTCATCCTTCTCCTTTCTCCTCATTATATATCCAATCATACCAGTCAGCACGCCCTATTCATACTCACTGCGGAGCATGATTCTCACCATACTCTCCTTATTTACATTCTCTCCCACCTTGCATTCTGCTGCGCTCCTCGTTCTCTCCCATCTCGTACACTCAAAGATGGTATGCTCCACAGTGTCCTCAGTCGCTCCACAATACCTACAGTGCGCCTCGACCAGTTTCCCGATGCGCACCAGGTAAGACCCAAAGCGTCCATGCCCCCGTAAGCGTCTGGGTGAGGTGATAATTCACCTCCCCGTGCCCACGATTGACCCATTCATCGATAGTTTCAATGAAACTATCAGGAATCAGTTGCCTGGTCCAGGCTCCCCTTTCCGCTCTTCCCCTCCCATAGCTTTTGCCATATACGCATTGTTTTTTCCCTTTCAGTTCTAGGGTCATTACCTTCCCAAACTCTCACCCTTTCATGTGCCAGAAGGTCTAACGGGATAACTCCAGCAATGACCGCCACGGCGTCGCCAGAAACAATCCTGTATGCGCTGCACACACGCAGCAGCATACACCTATGTACTTTAATCAGTCTCGCTATATAACATTCAATCCTGACGCATTTATCCATGCTGGTACACAATACAGGAGAATGGAGTGCACGACCGCATTCACAACCCTCCTCTTGGAAGCCAACGGCTCGCCTATGTTGGGCATCAGCAGACCAAGGGCTCTCACAAACGATGTAGCCTTGCTCACCACCCGGATACCCTGAGATATCGCTGAAGCTCTACCCAAGGTATCTTACAGATTCCGGAGCCGGTACGTCAACTGTCCCCATTCGCACGGTCAATTCACGCAGCTTTCTTCTCCCAATTAGCAGGACAGCTTCTGTTTTTTTGGCAAGCCCATTTTCCCCTATCCACCGATCAATCCCACTAATTGCCTCATTCATTATCGCTTTCAGACTTTCTTCCGTTCTTGCTACAGCAACAACCTCAATATGATCAGCGTACCCGACGAGTGTAACCCCGTCTGGTAGCCTCTATCTGAAAACCTCATCATAAAATATGTTCCACAGTATCGGCCTAAGAACCGAACCCTGTGAAACACCCGCACGCATTTTGAAGATTTTACCTTTGACAGTCACTATATCCATATCATTCAAGTAGCCCACGACCACCTTTCGATGGTAGGGAACTACCCTCTTCAGTTTCAAAGCCTCTATAATTCTGCCCCATGGGACCGAATTGAAAGCATTTTTCACGTCCAGGGTTACAAGCACGCAGTAGCTACGGGTACGCCATAGACCTGTATTGGCTAACCTTGCTCTCTCTATCACACACATCATTGCGTTCACCGTAGTGCGGCCGCCTCTGAACCCATACTGTTCCTCTGAAAGACCCCCTGCCCTCTCGAGATCCTCATTTATCCTAGCTCCGATCATACTCTCAAACATCTTCGCTATCCCATTCAGTAGGCAGATTGGCCTGTAATTAGCTTCCTCTCCTTCCTTTCTTTTTCAATCATCACCAGTCTCGCTCTCTTCCACTCTTTGGGGAAACTGCCATTCATCAACAATTCATTCATCATGCTCAAGCACATGTCCTCGCACACATGCCCCAACACCTTGCACGCTTCGGATCGAACACCTTCGCTTGAAGATGCATACGTTTACAAGTCTATAGTCCGCTTAGTAAACTAGATAGGATATTCTAGTTTTTATACAACGTTAGTGCGTTTCGTTGACTAAGTGCGTACTAAATTTCGTAATATTATCTAGTCAATTAGTCACGTTATCAAGGTTTTAGTAAACATCGTTTATTTATATTAAGTTTGAAGATGCATAAGTTTACTAGGCTGTATTCCGCTTAGTTAACTAGATGGGATATTCTAGTTTTCATAAAACGTTAGTCCGTTTCGTTGACTAAGTGTGTACTTAGTGTAAGTTTTGTAGTCTTAACTCTTAACTAATCAATTAGTCTAGTTATTAAGATTTTAGCAGACTCATTAATATTAAGTTTATAGTCCGCTTACTATCACACCATCGCTCTTTTCCCTCCTTCATCCAGCCAACTCCACTCTGCCGCTCGGCCGGAGGGTAAAGGGGACGCCGATCTCCATCCCACGGGTTCCTACCAGTTCACTCCCTTATGTACTGGGTACAGCTTCTTGACTTCCGTCATGCATTAGGCTATACCCCCGGAGAGTATTAACCCTTTGCGCAATTTTCCTGGTGACGATCTTATCGCCGTCACCCCAGATGTTATTATTCACCTGTTCGCCGAGCACTCTCAAAGCTTCGGGCAAGACTAGACTGCCAAGACTACTCTGGCAAGACTATGGTGGCAGGACAAGACTGGCAAGACTAGACTGGCAATACTTGACTGGCAAGACTGGACTGGCAAGACTAGATTGGCAAGACTAGACTGGAGAGACTAGATTGGCAAGACTACACTGGCAAGACTATACTGGCAGGACGAGACTGGCAAGACTAGACTGGCAATACTTGACTGGCAAGACTGGACTGGCAATACTAGATTGGCAAGACTAGACTGATTTGACTGGCAAGACTACACTGGCAAGACTATACTGGCAGGACAAGACTGGCAAGACTAGAGCGGCAATACTTGACTGGCAAGACTGGACTGGCAAGACTAGACTGGCAGGATAATACTGGCAGGACTAGACAGACAAGACTAGACTGGCAAAACTGGACTGGACTATTCTGGCATGGCAAGACCGGCAATACTAGACTTGCAAGACTTAACTGGCAAGAATAGACTGGCAAGACTAGACGGGCAAAACTAGACTGGCAACGCTAGACTGGCAACACCAGACCGGCAAGACAAGACCGGCAAGACAAGACTGGCAAGACTTAACTGGCAAGTCTAGACTAGCAAGACTATATAGCCGTCACTCCAGATATTATTATTCACCTCCTCGCAGAGCACTCTCAATGCTTTGGACAAGACTAGACTGGCAAGACTGCACTGGCAAGACTATACTGGCAGGACAAGACTTTCAAGACTAGACTGGCAATACTTGACTGGCAAGACTGAACTGGCACGTCTAGACTGTCAAAACTGGACTGACAAGACTAAATTGGCAAGACTAGACTGGAAATACTAGACTGGCAAGACTAGACATACAAGACTAGACTGGCAAGATAAGACTGGCAAGACTAGACAGGCAAGACTATACTGGCACGGCAAGACCGGCAATACTAGACTTGCAAAATTTAACTGGCAAGACTTGACTGGCAAGACTGGACGGGTAAGACTGGACTGGCAAGACTAAACTGGTAAGACTAGACTGGCAATTAGTTTAAACTATGATGAATTAAAAACAAGATTATGTCTTATATTTCTACTACTTCTCTCAATTGATTCTCTAGGAAAGGATTTTGTGTTTTTACCAAATACAACCTATTAATACTATAATAACATAAATACTATCCTTTCTAGGTGACTTAATGGACGAAGAGAATGTGTTGGACTTCCTGACGAGTCTGGAGGCGATGGATCTGCCGGACCGAATAGAAGAGGTGAACGCTCGCATTTTGGAGAAGATAGTCGAGGAAACGGATTACGTCGCCGTTTTATTCTGTAAGTGAGCACAAAATTACCAAGAAAAAAGAAAGGATATTTTAAATGGTGACAATTTTCTCGTCTCGGTCCAAAAATACGAGATTCCCGTGCAATGTTTACACTCGCTGGCTGATAAAATTAAATCTCGTTTTGGAACGTTCTAACAAAACAAAAGTTGCGAATATGTGTAATCGGAGTTTTTAAATTAGTTGTAGTCCATGGCTTGCAATTAGTTTTGTCTTGGCAAAACGCATGGACCAGCCAAGTTTGTCTATGTTTTAATAAACCGAAACGTGTTTTAATATAAATTAAGGCGAGAAATGCTTATATTGATTTGTTTACTCAAGCTTGTTCTGTGTCTTAATTATTGTATGTTCATGAAACGTACAATCCATGAATTTTCTGTGGATTAACTATTTTGTTGAATTAGGTTGGTGCAAAAATAATTGCGATTTTCATTCAGCTTGACACCGATGTTTATTGGTTGCAAAATTAAATTTTGCATTCGAAATTTCAAGAATCTTCAAGAGATATTTTGCTGAAAACTTTCATATTAAGACAAATTGGTGAAATTTTGAAAAAGCTTTCAAAACTTGAAGAGAACTAAATGTACTATAACAAACGTTATTTTGTGATATTTTGTATTTTGTTGAATGTCTAAACAGTATTTTTTGTCGCAAAGATTTGCTAATAACACGAAAACTAAGCTAAACCTGGAAAAATGTTTCAAATAAACCTTGTAAAGAATTAAATTTTCTATAAGTAACCTTATTATATACTGATTTTTGGTCTGTAAATTTGGTAATAATCAACGTTAACAATGTCAAAACCTTTATTTTGTTTTATAGTTTTCTTGTCTCAAAAATCCAAAAATAATTCGGAAACTAAGCGAAACTTGGAGAAATATTTCAAATAAAACTTGTAGAGAATTAAATTTTCTATAAGAAACATTATATAGCGATTTTTGGTCTGTCAATTAGGTAATAATTAACCCTTTAACAAAGTCAAAACCTTGTTGTTTTAATGTTTTCTTGTCTCAAAAATCAAAAAATAATTCGGAAACTAAGCGAAATTGCGAAAAATATTTCAAATCCAACTTGTAGAGAATTAAATTTCTTATAAGAAAACTTGCAATATAGTGATTATAGTCTGTCAATTTGGTAATACTCAACCTTTAACAAAGTCAAAAAATTGTTTTTGTTTTATGGAAGACCATCTCAAAAATCTAGCAATAATTCGGAAACTAAGCCTAATCAAAAAAAAAAATGTTAATCTAATCTTATCTGTCTAGTCTTGTTCCTTCACTCCTATATTATGTAATACGTTAAGTTCTGTTTTCCTAATAGGAAATTGTCGATACTCACGTAATTCGTTCCAGCAGTTTGGGTTGTATAAATCCGCTATTTTCTAGTCAATATAAAGGCAAGTTCGCTAAAGGCACGCTATTTTCTAGTCAATATAAAGGCTGCACAGTTCAACACGTTGCAGATAAAACGTTGCGTGTAGATATGAAAAGTCCGCAGTTTTAAAATCGGCGCGAAAACGTATCGGTTTGGTATCAAATTTTGTTGTTTGATGTTGCTCAAATTTCTGTTCTCCTGCTACTTAGAAATGGAAAATAGTTCAACGGGTGATGATATGACAAGAGTAGACAGACAAGAAAGAAGCTTATTTTCATTTCACACTTAAACCAACAGAATCAAACAAATAATCGCCAGGTTTTGGCTAGACAAAAAAGATTTCTACTAATTATAAGCAAAATACCAAGAATAGCTTAGATTCTTCTAACAAGGTGTTCCCTGTCAACTCATCATCACCGATTCGGCCCAAATTTACAGTATATGTAGGACTTGATTATAAATGAAGGTGACGCAAGCGGGAGAACCAGATGGCCAAGCGTTAAAAAACTCCCGACTGCCGACAAGTCATAAGCCAGCTATGTTAGCATAAATTTCAATGCTGGTCAGCGCAGCGGTAAAACCTCGGGTTCATAGTACGAGGATCGCTGGTTCGATTCCCCGTAGGGACGCTTTCTTTTTAAATTTACAATTTTTAAAATGAATTTCTTTTATTATTATTAGTTATTGTTTAACTTTTTAATTATAATTATTAATTTGTCAATTTAATTATTTTATTAGTATTAATATTTATTATTAGTTTCTTTATAACATCAACGGTTAATTCTTAAAATTGCTTTCTTTTATTATTACTATTATTGTTATTATTCTTTATTTTATTTTTACGATACTTGCGCCACAAATGAACCGTAGTAATTCATAATGTAGTTTAATCATTAAGGTCATTTTAAAAATTGTAAATAAAAAAAAGCGTCCCCACGGGGAATCGAACCAGGGATCCTCGTACTATGAACCCGAGCTCTTACCGCTGCGCTGACCGGCCATTGAAATTTATGCTATCATAGCGACCTTATGAGTTGTGGGTAGTCGGGAGTTTTTTAACGCTTGTCTATTTGGCCCTCCGACTTGCGTCACTTTAATTATAGTCAAGCCCTACATATACTGTAAATTTGGGCCAAATCGGTGATGACGAGTTGACAGGGCCCTCTTGTAAGCCTTAGAAGATCCGGTTGTTGCAAATTTCATTGTTACCTGTTTGATCTTGCTACTCTCCTGCGCTATTCAAAAAATGTTAACAGAGGCATTAAGTAAGTTTGTTCTTCAAGTTGATGAGCAATGGTCGTAACTGTAGTGTTGGTAAAGATTGTTTTTGGGAATTTTTTGCAAATTTGTTCAAAATTCATTCAAGAATCTTTTAACTACAAGAATGTTTTCTGAAACTTTGCAGGAACAGAAGTTATTTCATAAATAACAATAGCAAAAGATTAGACAGACAATACTAGACATGACAGACAAGACAGACAAGAGTAAACAGACACGAGTAGACAGACAAGAGCAAGCAGACAAAAGTAGAGAGACAAGACTAAACAGCCGAGACTAGGCAGACAAGACTAGACTGACAAGACTAGACAGATAATACTAGACAGACAAGACTAGACAGACGCGAGAGTAGCCAGACTAGACTAGCAAGACTAGACTGGCAAGACTAGAGTGTCAAGACAAGACCGGAAAGACTAGACGGGCAAGACTAAACTGATAAATATTGTGTGGGGCACACTGTCGCTACCCCCACAGTAGACGCATCCTCGGCTCTTCCTATGCGAGACAGGTATTTTCTGAAGCACCCGTGTCGCCATAGTACCGGGGTGAGATAGTATGGCAACACTAGACTGGCAACACTAGACCGACAACACTAATCCGGCTAGACTAGACTGGCAAGACTGGACTGGCAAGACGAGACTGGCAAGACTAGACTGGCAATACGAGATTGGCAAGACTGGACTGGCAAGAATGGGCTGGCAAGTCTTGATTGACAAGACTGAACTGGCAAGACTGGACTGGCAAGACTGGACTCGCAAGACTGGACTGGCAAGACTGGACTGGCAAGGCTGGACTGGCGAGACTGGACTGGCAAGGCTAGATTGGCAAGATTAGACTGGCACGATTAGACTGGGAAGATTAGACTGACAAGACTAGACTGGCAAGACTAGACTGGCAAGACTAAACTGACAAGACTAGACTGGCAAGACTAGACTGCCAAGACGAGACTGGCAGGACTAGACTGGCAAGACCAGACTGGCAAGACGAGACTGGCAAGACTAGACTGGCAATACGAGATTGGCAAGACTGGACTGGCAAGACTGGGATGGCAAGTCTTGATTGGCTAGACTGGACTGACAAGACTGGGATGGCAAGTCTTGATTGGCTAGACTGGACTGGCAAGACTGCATTGGACAACACAAGACTGGACTCGCAAGACTGGACTGGCAAAGCTGGACTGGCACGACTGCACTGGCAAAGCTAGATTGGCAAGATTAGACTGGCACGATTAGACTGGGAAGATTAGACAGACAAGACTAGACTGGCAACACTAGACTGTTAAGACTAAACTGACAAGACTAGACTTGCAAGACTAGACTGCCAAGATGAGACTTGCAAGACATGACTGGCAAGACGAGACTGGCAAGACTAGACTGGCAATACGAGATTGGCAAGAGTGGACTGGCAAGACTGGGCTGGCAAGTCTTGATTGGCTAGACTGGACTGGTAAGACTGGACTGGCAAGACTGCATTGGCAAGACTGGACTGGCAAGACTGGACTGGCAAGACTGGACTGGCAAGACTGGACTGGCAAGGCTGGACTGGCAAGATTGGACTGGCAAGGCTAGATTAACAAGATTAGACTGGCGTGATTAGACTGGGAAGATTAGACTTACAAGACTAGACTGGCATCACTAGACTGACAAGACTAGACTGACAAGACTAGACTGGCAAGACTAGACTGCCAAGACGAGACTGGCAAGACTAGACTGGCAAGACAAGACTGGGAAGACTAGACTGGCAAGACTAAACTGGCAAGACTAGACTGACAAGACTAGACTGGCAAGGCAAGACTGGCAAGACTAAACTGGTAATACTAGACAGGCAAGACTAGACTATCTACACTAGACGGACAATACTAGACAGACAAGTCTAGTCAGACCATACTAGCCAGACAAATCTAGACAGACAAGACTAGACAGACCAACAAGTTTTTGCTTTGTCCAAATTTCAATTTGTCATCTGTAATATTTGTATTGCAAAAGCTTTGGCAAATATGTTCAAAATTAAATGAAGACTCTTCAACTCAAAGAATGTTTGCTTTATCTTAGCTGCAGCCAAAGATATTAAAAAATTGGCGACAGCAAAATCCAATACTAAGAAAGCTTGTTCTTCAAATTTGTCCAAATTTCAAATCGTCAAATTCCGTAATTCCGGAGTATTTTTTTGCAAAATTTTGGCCACCTTGTTCAAAAGTAAATCAAGCACCTCCAACCAAAATAACTTTTGCCCAAAGTTTGCTAATACCAAAGATATTCAACACCAATTTCTTGTTTGGCAATGCTTATACAGCTTGTTGTTGAATTACTGTATTTGAATATTTTGTTGAAAAACACCCAAAATATATTTGTTAAACGAATCTGGATGAAAATCGCCAAAATTATTTTCGCATCAACCGCACATTGTAACTACTTGTACATTTGTTAACCAACTGTATGTCCCCTTTTGATGGAACGTCTTTGTGGTGTGGGCATGTTTCAGGTCCTGACACAAATTCATGTTCTCGTGCGGGCGTAAGTAAGTAGCTGCCATAGTTTGCTGAAAGCTTTCTGCTGCAAAAGACAAAATAAAAAACGATCTCCCAAGTTTAACACACGATGATTCAACGTCGACAACCAAAAAATAATTCTAAATAATTTCTTGTCAGCGCTGCGCATGCGACGGCACCGGCCAGTTTCTCTCATTCTATGCACCAAAATAACATTTTTCGTACAAACATTTTTTTTTTATTTAACAAACCTCTTATTATCTCCATCATGTAATTTTAGCTGAATCTTCCACACCTCGGATCTTACATCATCAATCTTGATTAGTATCAAATTAGATTAAACTAGGAAGTCATATTTAGACAATAACAGACAACTCCTGTTTATTAATTTTTTTTATTTAAAAAAATAATAATAATAAAATTCTGATCGGGATTTGTGCGAGCTCCGATCCTTCTCAGCAGGCAGTCGCGCCAGTGTCCTCGCCAGTGTCAATCGTGTGTCCTCAGCAGATGAAGGGACCCCAGGACGACAGATTTCTGCATCCGATCTGTCAAACCTCCAGCGGAGTTTCTGCATGCCAGAATGATCTTCAACTCCGAAAGCAGCGAAGAACGGATTCCCCCCAGAACACCGATGATTAGCACCGACGACCAGCATGACGTCATGGCATGACATCAGGGTAAAGCGTGCGGAGCTCAAAAAGGAGGTCTTGATATTTGGTCCGTTTTTCCTCCTCTTTCAGGACTGTTCTGTTCTGTTCTGCTGGAGCGGAAAACTCGATGACGAACATAGTCCTAGTCTGATTATCGAGGAAAACAATATCAGGCTTGTTGGCGCGAATAAGCCTGATCGTCGGGAACGGATAGTTCCAAAAGATTTGGCATCTCTCGTTCCCGACAATGGACTCAGAATCGGGTTTACTGTACTCGGGTTTTACTATGATGGGTAGTGTACCAGTTCCCGATTTATGGTCTGTAGGTTGCTGTCTAGGCGGTTTTTGAAGGAGATCAGGAGGGCGCGTCAACAGTGCCATGGTCCAGTTGATTCCAGATATACACTACTCTGTTGTTCAGGAAGTTTCTACGACACAGCTTGGAACATCTTTCTTTGGAAAGTTTCCTACTGTGCCGCCTGAGATGATTTTGGTCACTGATGTGAACAAAATTGAGTGGAACGTTGTAGTGGCCACCCAGAATTTTGTGAACCAGGATAAGATCTCTTCTCTGGCGGCGCTCTCGCAGAGATAGTAGACCCAGTTTGATGCAACGCACCTTATAGGGAAAATCTCTCAGTTCGGGAGGGATTCTGATGATACGTCGTTGTACTTGATGTCTTTAGCAAGTCTTTAGGAAGTCTTTAAAATGTCTTCACCAAAATAGGGATTCCAGCTATCCGAGAACTCCAGCACCGGCCTTATGAAGGCTATGTATAGGCGAAGTATAGTACCGGCAGAGTGGACTTTAAAAGCCCTTTGGATAAGGTAAATCAAGGAATTTGCCCTTTTTACTAGTTTCGCGATTTGGCACTCCCATTTGAGGTCCTGGGTCATTGTAACACCCTGGTCTTTTTGATGCTTTGCAACAGTGAGTGAGCTACCATTTAAGGTGTAGATAGTGTTGAGGTTATTGGGTCCAATGTACAGTACGGTGCACTTAGCCACATTTATCGACATGAGCCACATGTCAGTACACCTCTCGATTGAAGCAAGGTCTTCCTGAAGTGTTACAGCACTATCCAGCGGGTTGCAATATAATTTCGGGTCGTCTGCAAAAGAACAAATATTTGACTTGATGTTGACTGACATGTCGCTGATGTAGACCAGGAATAGCAGGGGCCGATGACGGAACCCTGCGGCACTTCCCTCTTAACTGCTCTGATATCTGACAACGATCCACCACAAATTCATTTCAAGTTTGGACGGGCGTCGAGACCAAATGCGATCGAGCGGTGCGTCGTTCCTATCGCCTCATAGACCCTCGTTCTCTATTCAGAAACCGCCACCGCGACGCCCTGCTATTTACTTTAGCGAATCCCAGAGGATAGTCGCGTACTTCTGCAAAACATGGTTTTTCGGGCCTCCCGGCGCCATCCGGCACGCAATCGCAATTAAACTCCAAAACAAACTAAAAGGCACTATGCCGAATCGATTGGTGCCGGTCCGATCCCAATCCGACTGTTGGGTATTCCAGGAGAGGGATCCCCGCAAATTAGGTGAAAAAAAACACCGCGTTTTTCCGATTTTTATGTTCAAATTGACCCAGAGCGGGAACAGGATGCCGAAGGTACCAGATTCTTCCACCGCCGGTTGCGGGTAAACATCTCGCATGGAACGCACCGGTTTGGAGACACGGCGCTCTTCAATCAAGAGAGCGGCGTCCATAGATGTGATGAAAAAAACTGTTTTTTTCGCTTACATTTTCCGCCGCACCGGGTGAACCGACGGTCGCGTACTTTTCCGCATGACGTCAAAAAGGTGAAATCGACGCGGCAAGAGGCCGTAGTAAAAAAATTGAGCCGCGGACCAAAATTGCTCCTCAAAGGTGCTAGAAACGATCTCCTGTTTTTGGCACCTGGAGGACGCCGTGTGGGACTTGCGTCCGGCAGACGGAGACGGGTCAAAGGCCCGTTCAGTTTTACAACAGAAAATGACAATTTCCCGTTTCGGCGCGCAAGAGAAACGGAGTTTTTGAAGAAAAAGTGAAAAATTTAAAATGCACCTACAGCCATAGAATATATGTCATATTTAGACAATAACAGACAACTCCTGTTTATTACTTTTTGTTTATTTAAAAAAAAAATTATAAAATTCTGGTCGGGACTGCTGCGAGCTCCGACCCTTCGCAGCAGCCAGCCGCGCCAGTGTCCAAAAGTTGTTTCTACAACTGCTCCTCCCCACCGGTCGGTGAACAGTTGTTATTGGGTCCAATGTGCAGTACGGTGCACTTAGCCACATTCAGAGACATGAGCCACATGTCAGTCCATCTCTCGATTGAAGCAAGATCTTCCTGAAGTGTTACAGCACTTTCCAGTGGGTTGCAGTATAATTTCCCGTCGTCTGCAAAAAGACAAATATTTGACTTGATGTTGACTGATATGTCGCTGATGTAGACCAGGAATAGCAGGGGCCCATGACGGAACATGGGCTACCATGGCTTACCAAAAAACCGCTCTTAACTGCTTTGATATCTGACAACGATCCACCAACTCTGACTTGAAATCTGCATTCGAAGAGAAAGCCAGTTATCCAGCGCAGCAAGGAACCCCTCACTCCATAGTGATCCAGCTTGTGCAATAGACGTCTAAGAGGGACTTTGTCGAATGCCTTCTCGTCTAAGTAGATAGTGTCGACAGGACGATCTTCGTCGTGAAGATGAGTCCAATCATTGAGGCAGGAGAGAAGATTGGTGTCAATTGACCGTTTGGGTAGGAAACCATGCTGATTGATTTGAACGATGTTGTTTTGAGAAGGAAGTCAGATAGCTCTGTTATAATGATCTTCTCCACTCACTGTGACAGGATCGATGTCAGACTAATGGGTCGGTAGTTTTGGGGTTGGTATCTATCTCATTTTTTAAAGATGGGCGCAACTAACAATGTCTGACTACATGTGACTGCATGAGACCACATCTTTACATATCCATTTGCAAAGGCTCTAGACATCGATGCAGTCAGTGGGGCGCTTATTAACTCAGAGCAGTTCTTCAGGAAGATAGGCGGCATGTCGTCGATACCGGGTGATGCGTTGTTCTGTAGTGAGGCAATTGTATCTTGAACCTTTTCTTCTATGAAATCAAATTTCTTCTGTGAAATTTAGTTAAGGAGTTAGGATTTCGAGAATTCTCTGGAAGGGCCGGCAGGACTCCCACTGGGTCCTTGGTAAATACATTGTCAAACTGTTGTGATATACAGCAAAGACAAGATCAAGGAATATTTAGACAAGGCCAGTCAACATCAAAGAGGTTTCGGATATGTTCAAAGGATGACATGACAAATTATGGAGAAGTCAATCAATTAAATAAACTAAGGGTCATAATTAGACAATAACAGACAAGAACATACCTAGACAATATCAAGGTGTATTTAGACAAGGTCAATCAATATCAAACGGAATTTGTGACCAACCTAGTCCTTACCCGAAACCTTATAATGGAAGGGTATGATACGACTCCCTTATACAAGTATCTAGGCCACGTGATTAAAATCGGTACAGGCAACCATTCGTACGAGGAAGGTGGCTGCACTGAAATACATACTAACTGGAACGAGCGCTGCCTCTTGGCTGGTGCGGACCGAGAGAGAGCATCACAAGGTGTCTCTCGTATCACTCTGTCTTCGTCAAGTACAGTCCGAAAGGAAAACTAAATGTGTGTCCGATGTCCGACGTCCAGTTTTCCTTGCAAATACAACAGTATTTTACCATTGTCTTTTTGAAAACAACTTTCATTAAAATATATAAACTTCGGTTTATAATATGCTCGCCGATTGAACAACTAGCTTTTCGCTCTGATTGTATCACATCCTCCCACTCTCGACTACACTGTTGGCTAGACAAGGATGAAGGATGGGACCTTTCTCTCGACCCGCACAAGCCAAGAGGCCAGCTCTCGTTCCAGTTAGTATATATTTCAGTGAGAGGCTGAGACTAACATGGGCAGCCTACGGGAAACTTAAACAGATTTTTAAATCCGAGATCCCCTAGTGCCTAAAACGCAAGGTGTTTTACCAATACATCCTACCAGATCTAACATACAGAGCAGAGACTCTAACGCTCACACAAAAGATCAAGGTGGCGCAACGAGCCATGGAACGTTCCATGCTTGGAATCACCAGAAGAGGTAATAACCCCAACAGTGTAAACCCTAAAGGGCAGCCCACTCAGTCCGAAACGAAATATTAAGACAGCGATCTGAGGTCAGTGATGCAATTGAGAAAATAACAAAACTAAAATGGAAATGGTCTGGGCATATCGCAAGGATGCCAAAGAGCAGGTGGGCCAAAAATATCTTGGAATGGCGATCTAAGCAGGAAGAACTCAGAAGTAGAGGACGTCCACCCACCCGATGGACAGACGATGTGAGACGCATTGCTTGTAACCGAGTCCATGTAGCCCAGGATATAAATAGATGGAAGAGCAGTGGACGAGCCAGGCTACGATATGATGATGTATCAATATCAAAGATTTTTTGGAGATTGGTCCAAAGCAGTTAAAATAGAGAGAAGACAATCAAAAAATCTAAGGAATCATAATTAGAGAAGAACAGAGAACCTCAGACATACCCAGACCAGATCAAAGAATATTTAGACAGGGCTTATCAACATCAACGAGGTTTTTGGAGATGTTCAAAGAAGATAAAATATAGAGAAGACAAAACCAGGCTCGGCCAGACTAGATCAAACAAGATCAGACAAAACCAGCAAAGACCAGATGAAATCCTACAAGAACAGACTAGACTAGATTAGTCCAAATTAGTATATAGAATCTATTAGTTTCAGTAGTTTAAATATGTTGCCCTTTTAGTTTCATCCTCTTAGATCTCATCAGTAGTCTAACCGAAGTAGTGAACTCAATTGTGTAGCACCCGTGAAGTTGTTTTGTAGCGCACTTTGCATGAATAATCCGAAAATCTTAATCCTGCCTAAAACAAACAGAAATCTCCGTTTTGAACAGAATCTCCTTCGCGGATCTTCGCTGATAACTTAAATGTCGCCATTGAAATGTTGCATTCTTGTAGATAAACCCGAATGCAAGAAATGCTCGAAAGTTTTGCAAGAGCTGGAGAACATCGACGACGAGGCCGACCAGCTCGGCATCGGTTTCGTCAAGATCAACGACGAGGAACTGGCGGAAGAATACAATTTGGGACAACTGCCCGCCTTGGTCTACTACCGACACCAAACACCAATCATCTACGAAGGCAAGGATATCCACAAACAGAATCTTAATGCTTCATCGTTTGCTTGAACTTTCACAGGAGAAAATCTTATATCTTCATTGTTTGAACTGTTACAGGAGAACTCACCAGGGAAGAAGACGTCTTGGAATGGCTCGTCCAACACAAGAGCACTGGAGATGATGAAGACATCATCGAGGATGTCACCAGCAAAACGTTGTCCACTTTGATTGATAGCGTTGATAATTTAGTTGTTCTCTTCTGTAAGTTTGTCAAAGCAGACTAGTTTAGGAAAACCTCTTACTCTGGTTTTCCTAAACAAGAACAAATACGATATCAGACGAAGAACAGGTCGTACTAGTTTAGACATGTTCATAGCAAACTAAACAGGGCTAGACAGATAACTACTTTTCAGATTATTACTCAGAAATAGTTAATAGATATTCCAAGCTAAATTTCGAGTTGATAGCCGGAAAACTAAGTGAGTTATTCACTGTCTAACTCAATTGTTTCATTTGTACCAAATATTTTTAGCAAATGACTCTGACTAAAACCTCGACTCTATCTAGATAGACAACTCCAGTTTTCAGATTATTTCATAGGATTGTTTGATAGAAATTGAATGATTTAGATGATCATGGGGATGAGGATTCGATGCAAGTTTTGGAAGAACTGGAGAAGATCGACGACGACTGCGACAAGCACGGGATTCAGTTCGTGAAGATCGACGATGAAGGCGCGTCGGAAGATTACGGCATCGACAATCTCCCCGCGGTGGTGTACTTCGAGAAGGGCATTCCCAACGTCTACGACGGCGATTTGGAGCACGAGGAGGAGTTCTTCGAATGGCTGGTGCAGCAGCTCGAAAAGGACGAAATCGAGGACGTCACCGACGAAATGCTGGACAAGCTCATCAACGACGGCAAAAATGTTGCCGTACTGTTCTGTAAGAAGATCAATTCATTTAAACTTAATTTCTTTAATTGATTTTTGTGGTGTTTAGATGATAATGATGATAGGAAGTCGCAGCGCGTCCTCAACGAGTTAGAAAATATCGACGACGAATGCGATAAACTCGGCATCGTTTTCGTGAAGATTGATAACGATGACGAGGCTAAAGAATACGGCATCGAGAAGATACCGTCTCTTGTCTACTTCGAGAAGGGAATCCCAGCGCTTTACGAGGGCAACCTCGAAGAGGAAGAAAAGGTTCTGAAATGGTTCGAACACCAAGCCAAAAGCGACGAAATCGAAGACATCAACGACGAAATGCTCGACATCATCTTAGACAAAGTCAGCCACGTTGCCGTATTATTCTGTAAGAACCTCAACCTATTCCTCACCCAAAACTAACTTATCCTTCTTAACTTCAGATGACAAGGACCAGAAGAAGAGTCAGAAAGTTTTAGCCGAGCTTGAGAACATCGATGATGAGTGTGATCAGAACGACATCGCGTTCGTTAAGATCGACGACGACAATGAAGCCAAAGAGTACGGAATCGACACCATCCCCAGCCTTGTCTTCTTCGAAAAGAAGATCCCGCATCTCTACGAAGGAGACCTCACCAAGGAAGACGAACTCTTAGGCTGGCTGCTGCACCAGAAGAGGCACTCCGAGATCCCGGACATCACCGACGAGATGATGGATCGTCTCATCGACAACACCGAATATCTAGCCGTGCTTTTCTGTAAAAAAAATGTTTAGAAATCATTTCCAAATTTGATAATTTCTCTTTTTCTTTAGATGATAAGGATGATAAGCAAGATATTAGGGTTTTGAATGAAATGGAGAACATCGACGATGAGTTGGAAAAGGAAGGAATAGTTATCGTTCGTATTGATAACGACGCGGAGGCTAAAGAGTTTGGTATCGATCATCTTCCAACTTTGATTTACTTCGAGAACAAAATTCCTTCTTTATACGAAGGCGATTTGATGAACGAAGACGAAGTGCTCCAATGGTTAATAGAACAAAAGAACTCGGCTACGATCGAGGAAGTCACCGACGAAATCCTGCACGACTTGATTGAGGAACACGAGTATGTCGTGGTCTACTTCAGCGGAAAATGCGAGGAAGGCGAAGAATGCGACAACATCCTGGACGAGCTGGAGAACATCGACGACGAATTAGATGAAACCGGCATTATTTTCGTAACCACTGAAGACCTAACTCTAGCTAAAAAACACGGAATTAAAGGATTTCCTAAATTAGTCTTCTTCAGAAACAAAGAACCATTAATCTATTCCGGAGACATCGAGGATGAAGACGAGGTCTTGGCTTGGCTAACGGATGAAGACACGCTTGAAATCCCGGATCGCATCGAAGAAGTTAACAGCAAAATGTTGGATAAGCTCCTCGTTGAAAACGACCACGTCGTCGTATTCTTCTGTAAAACATATCAGCAATAATCTCATTAGAATTCTTCATATTTTGAACTATTTTCAGATAAGGAAGGCGATAAGAAATCGCAGAAGATCCTTCAAGAGTTGGAGAATATCGACGATGAATGCGAGGAGAAGGACATTGATTTCGTGAAGAATTCGGACGATGGGATCCAGAAGGAGTATGATCTGCCTAGTCTGCCCGCCTTGGCGTTCTATAGGCATAGATTTAGGGACATTTACACTGGAGATTTGATGCACGAGGAGGCGATTTTGGAATGGGTTTTGGATCTGCACGAGTCAGCACCAGATGTTATCGAGAGCGTCGACAGGAAAACATTACAGGTAGGGAATGTAGATTGTTGGAGATTTAGGGGATTTTAAATTCGTTCGTTAGGTTTTGATAAATGACGTGGAGCATCTGGCCGTCTTCTTCTACAGCGATGATTGTGAGCAGTGTGATGACATCTTGGAGGAGTTGGAGACGATTGATGATGATACCGATAAGCATGGTATTCAGTTTGTTAAGTCCAAGGATTCGAAGCTCGCGTCAGAAATCGGAATCTTCAGTTTCCCGGCTTTGGTTTATTATGAAACTGGAGTACCGATCATGTATGATGGTAAGAACAAACAAGGCAAAGAGAATGAATTAATACTAACAAAGATAGGTGACTGTTGTGGGGAAGGGGGGGAAGAAGTTATTGGGGGGGAGAAGAAGTTGGGAGGTTTCTGGTAGATTTTTAGGTTTTGGTAGTGACTTGTACTACGACCTCCATAGATCTATTGTAGCACATCCTCTTCCTCTAATCGTTGGTATACTTAACCATTTACGTGGTCTGTTAGAAAAGCATCCGATCTTATTTTTTATTTTGAAAACCTAATGGATTTGAATCAAGCGTGCTAGCATGAGCCGAGCTTGAACCTTCGTGCGCATGCGCGAATTTTTTCCCGCCTGTAGATAGCGTCAGCTGCTATCGAGCAGTGACGTAGTGTGTAGTGCTCTCGTCGGTTTTTCAATGCAAGTGAAATGAGGGATGTCATACGTCGTCTAGGTGATGCTGTGCGGCGCAAGCAACTGGAGTTGTGGTCATCAGGAAATTGGCGACTCCATCACGACAATGCTCCAGCACATTCTTCGCACTTGGTTCACAAATTTTTGGCGAAAAAGCAGATTTCTCTGGTTCGACAGGCTCCTTACTCTCCTGATATGACCCCCTGCGACTTCTGGCTATTCCTCAAAGTCAGGAGCCCAATGAAAGGAACGCGATTTCAGACAAAAGAGGACATTATGACTGCAAAAGCCGAGCTAAAGTCGATTCCGAAAGAGGTTTTTTCGGAATGCTTCCAGCAATGGCGGCACCGCTGAGAGAAGTGTGTGGAGTTCCAAGGAGATTACTTTGAGGATGATTAGGTTTCCAACGCTCCTGGTATGCCAGTTTTTTTACCGGCTGAAGGTCGTATACTTTTCTAACAGACCACGTATAGCACCTCCTCTAGTCCTGATTCCTTTATGAATTTCAGAATTTGCTCCTCTGCTTTCAACCAGTGGACCGCAAGGTACATTTGTCTTTGCTCCGCACTCTTATGGGGGTTTCCTCTGCTGAGCAACAGAATCTGCATCTGTTATCTTCCTCAAGGCCTAGGGCTTTGCAGTCTGTAGTGTTGCGTCAGGGCTCATGTCAATTCTAAACTTGTTCCTGTATAGTTTCAGGCTTTTTCTTTTCCGGTTAAAAGATTCCAGCATTACTTTGGATTGTTTTAGCCCTGGAAGTTCATTCCAGGTTTTCATCCATTGTCCTCTTATTTCTTCATCTAAACTTTTGTGGATGGTGTTCTTACTCGGATATATGGTAGAAATAATGATTGTATGATGGTAGGAACAAACAAGGCAAAAAGAGTGAATTATTACTAACAAAGATTAGGTGAAATATTGTGGGGGGAAGAAGAAGTTGGGTAGTTTCTGGTGGATTTTTTTATGAATTAATGTTATAGGTAATCTCAAAAAAGAGGAGAAAGTTCTGGAATGGCTTGTAGAACAGAAAAGTAAGAAATATTTTATTACATTTACGTTTTTTTTTCTTTTCCTTTAATTTTCGTTAATGATGTCCGGTCTTTCGTCTAAGTTTTTTGTTCGTTTAATCTAAAATCTGTTCAATGTCCTGAAAACACAAAAAATATTTAAATCGAATTGAAATTTAAAAAAAAAAAACACAAAAATGGGAAATTTTTTAAAAAATAAACCGCGCGATTTATTAAAATATAAAGGAAGGATTTTATAGTGTGTTGTTTGCATGAGGGCTGCATGTTGCTATGATGTCTTAGGTAACGATGATGATGACGATGATGATGACGACGACGATGATGATGATGATGATGACGACAATGATGAGGATGATAGTGATGAGGAGGACGATGATGATGAGGATGAAGATGATGGAGTGTTGGGTAGTTTGATAAAAGGAAAGAAGCCGACAGGTAAACTGGTGGAAAATTAGATAAAAAAAGACGCTAGTTATATTTAGAAGAACTTTAGAGAGTGAAACCTATTGGACAAAGTGGACGAAGTAGACGCTTCTGGAGTGGGCGTCCCTAGTCTGTGCATGTTCTCCTTCCCGTGCTGCATGCCAGGGCATAGTGTCAGACTCACTCCTCTCTCTGTTTTTTAATTTTATTTTCTCTTTTAACTTTTTTTACGTTTTCTTTTACACAAATAAACACTAACAGCCTCAAAAAAAAAACAAAAACACAACTCGCGTTTTTGCAAACTATTTTTAATTTATTTGAATTTTGATCTTTTCTTTTATGAAAATCAATAGAAATTTGTGAGTGATATCTGACATTATGTTTCCTGATGCAGGCGATGGTTGTTTCTACGTGGGATTGGGTGGGAAGAAGCAAATACCTAAATCAGCTGCGTACGAGCCGTATCAGTGTTGTCCGAGTAAAGGTCAGGAAAGGTCGAAGGTGCCGAAGCTGAGCGTCCAAGGGAAGCAGGTCGCGGTAAAAAAGCCCATGCAGACCGTGAGGAAAGACGCCAAGGTCGTGAACAGGCCGTTGCCGAAGAAGGAGGTTAAAGGCAAAGAGCCGAAGGGGAAGGGCAAGAAGGGTTTCTTCGGGACCGGTAAATATATTTGGTGGTGGTAAGAGGGTTTGTTTTAATCTAATGAAAAAAATGTTCCATGGTGAAGCTACTTGAAGCCCTACGGCCGCCGAACAAAAACTGTGATCTCGCCGATTCACTTCACATAAAAATATTTACATTTTGAAAAAAAAAATCCACCATAAAATTATTTATATAATCTGCTCTTACATATGAAGCTTTTCGAGTGAGACGTTTTAAAACATTTCTATTTTAATTCTTTCCTCACAAAAAAAAAACAATTTTTCTTTTCATTAATTTATAAGAAATATTAGAATATTTAACCACAAACACTGTTTTTTTTTTCTAATTTAAAACAAAAATCACACAAAAATTATTGTTAACTATTTTTGTTTTGTTTTTCTGTTAAGTTTCTTTTTCTAATTTGTTATTGTTGACTTTATAAACTTTAAGGCATGTTACACAGCGTTGTTTTTATTTTATTATTTCATTGAATTTCTCTAGTTTACATTCTGCATGACGCACCTCATGCACCTCACTAAACTTTTTCTCGCCAAAACCAAACGCACGTAACAAAAGTCTCGAGAGAAACTTATTTCAAGCACAATTGAAGAATGTTTTTTCTCATGAGAATAACAAGCTAAATCTGGCTAAAATTTATATTCATCGTGAGATTTACATTTTGGCCAACGATTTCTCAATCAGCAAACGATTGCGACTGGATTTGCATCATTCTGTTTTTTTTACTAAATTCGCGTCTTGCCAGTCTTTCGTGAACTAATAGAATTATCGAACAACTAGCCAAAACAAATAATTGCTAGGTAATTTCAGAACAATTGAAATTTTGAATAAAAAGCTAATTTTATCCAAAATTTATATTTTGTCCAGAGGTTGCTCCATTAATCGGATGGCCGAATTGCTCGTCTTGAATCATTCTGTCACCAATTACTTATGGAATAATCGCTTGTCAATAAAACCAAATTGCCGGGCAATTACAGGGCAATCGAAAATGTATGTAATAAGAACTAACTCTCTAAACTTTCGTTACATGCGTTAGATATACAAAATTATTTTCAGTTTTTTGCCAGAAATGGAACAATGCGTGATTTTTAAAGTACTTTTCGTAGCAGCCAGTGGCGTAACTAGAAAATTGGCCTAAATTGCTCCTGCTCCTGCAAAAAAAAAAACCTTTATTTATTTTCAAATTTGTTTAAACAAAAAACTATGAACTCAATTCTTACCAAAAGTGTTGTCTTTTAAATTTCATCGCTGCAAATTTACTTTCTTTAAATCCATTTTCTTAGCTTCCTCACGGCTTTCAATTGCAAATCTAGAAAGATCATTCAGTCAAGATTATCCCATACTATTTCTTCTGTAGTCCTTTATTAATTCCAATTTGCTAAGTGATCTTTCTACAGAAGCAACTGTTACAGGGAGTGTGAAAAGCGATATAAAAACCGGAAATAATTTCCTCTTCAATTATATTTCCTCATTACTAATGCCGGGTTTACGGTGAACTTAACGTAGTCGAAACTTGCAAATTTTTCGGTTCAAATTACTGCTTTAAGTTTTTTCAAAAGCAATTTTCCAAATTCTTGTTTTTCCGAGAGTCTTTTTGAGGAATTCTGTTCCTTTGTTTCAATTCTCAATTCCGACCGTCCAGCAGTTCCCAAACACTAATTTCCTTCCTAGTATCGCGATTTGCTTTCCAAAATGCCAGGGAAAAGGCGAAATTTTCCGGAAAATTCTTCTGTTTCGCAAGGCTCGTTCCAAAATCGTAGTTGTGGTTAAGAATAAAAAAAAAATTAGAATTTTCCGACAATATCTTCAGTTCCCCAAATCGTCCAAAATCTAAGCATCAATTTTTCTCAAGGAGAAACTGTTCCTACAACTTTTTCAGTTTTCCCAAGGTATGGTATGTAATCCATATAACGATATTTCTGAAAATCTAGTAAAAACTTCACTTTCCTTAGTTTGATCCAAAATCTAGGAAAAACTTTAAATTTTACAATGACGCCTTTTGTTCTTCATGGTCTGATCCAAACTGTGAGTCGAAAATCTCTAAACTCCATCAGTTCCCATGATCTGGACCAAAGCCTAAGATATAGTTTTCCCGAAAATCGAGGAAAAACACCAAATATTCCGCAAAACTGAAGATTTCTGTTTCAAACTTTTCAAAACGAAGATTTTTTTCAAAACCCAGAAAACTGAACCGATTTTCCAATTCTTTTCCGATTCGAGAAGAAACTGAAAACTGTCAAAAGTCCTCCAGTCGGCTTACAAACGAGAGAGGAAACTGATGGAAGAAACTGAAAACTGCCGAAAGTCCTCCAGTCGGCTTTCTTCCGGGAAAGAAAACTGCAGGAGGAAACTGAATACTGCCGAAAGTCCTCCAGTCGACTTACTACCAAGAAAGGAAACTGAAGGAGGAAACTGCCGAAAGTCCTCCATCGACTTATTACCGAGAAAGGAAACTGAAAACTACCGAAAGTTCTCCAGTCGGCTTACTACCGAGAAAGGAAACTGAAAACTGCCGAAAGTTCTCCAGTCGGCTTACTACCGAGAAAGGAAACTCAAGGAAGAAACTGAAAACTGCCTAAAGTTTCACTTTTATTCACTTATTACCGAGAAAGGAAACTGAAAACTGTCGAAAGTCCTCCAGTCAACTTACTACCGAGAAAGGAAACTGAAGTAGGAAAGTGAAAACTGCTGAAAGTTCTCCAGTCGGCTTACTACCGAGAAAAGAAACTGAAGGAGGAAACTGAAAACTGCCGAAAGTCCTCAATCCACTTATTGACTTATTACCGAGAAAGGAAACTGAAAACTGCCGAATGTTCTCCAGGCGACTTACTACTGAAAAGGGAAACTGTAGGAGGAAACTGAAAACTGCCCAGAGTCCTCCATCGGCTTATTACCCAGAACGGAAACTGAAAACTGCAGAAAGTTCTGCAGTTGGCTTACTACGGAGAAAATAAATTCAGGGAGGAAACTGAAATCATCCGAAAGTCCTCCAGTCGGCTTTTTTTCCGGGAAAGGAAACTGCAGGAGGAAACTGAAAACTGCCGAAAGTCCTCCAGTCGACTTACTACCAAGAAAGGAAACTGAAGGAGGAAACTGCCGAAAGTCCTCCATCGACTTATTACCGAAAAAGGAAACTGAAAACTGCCGAAAGTTCTCCAGTCGGCTTACTACCGAGAAAGGAAACTCAAGCAAGAAACTGAAAACTGCCTAAAGTCCTCCATTCACTTATTACCGAGAAAGGAAACTGAAGTAGGAAACTGAAAACTGCCGATGTTCTCCAGTCGGCTTACTACCGAGAAAAGAAACTGACGGAGGAAACTGAAAACTGCCGAAAGTCCTCAATCCACGTATTGACTTATTCCCAAGAAAAGAAACTGAAAACTGCCGAAAGTTCTCCAGGCGACTTACTACTGAAAAGGGAAACTGTAGGAGGAAACTGAAAACTGCCGAAAGTCCTCCATCGGCTTATTACCGAGAACGGAAACTGAAAACTGCCGAAAGTTCTGCAGTTGGCTTACTACGGAGAAAAGAAATTCAGGGAGGAAACTGAAATCATCCGAAAGTCCTCCAGTCGGCTTTCTTCCGGGAAAGGAAACTGAAGGAGGAAATTGAAAACTGTATCCAATCGACTTACTACCGAGAAAGGAAACTGAAAACTGCCGAAAGTTCTCCATCGGCTTATTACCGAGATAGTAAACTGAAAACTGCCGAAAGTTCTCCAGTCGGCTTACTACCGAGAAAGCAAATTCAAGAAGGAAACTGAAAACTGCCGAAAGTCCTCCAGTCGGCTTTCTTCGGGTAAAGGAAACTGAAGGAGGAAACTGAAAACTGTCTTCAGTCGACTTACTACCGAGAAAGGAAACTGAAAACTGCTGAAAGTTTTCCATCGGCTTATTACCGAGATAGGAAACTGAAAACTGCCGAAAGTTCTCCAGTCGGCTTACTACCGAGAAAAGCAATTCAGGGAGGAAACTGAAAACTGCCGAAAGTCCTCCAGTGGGCTTTCTTCCGAGAAAGGAAACTGAAGTAGGAAACTGAAAACTGCCGAAAGTCTTCTATCGGCGTATTACCGAGAAAGGAAACTGAAAACTGCCGAAAGTTCTCCATTCGGCTTACTACTGAAAAAGGAAATTTAGGGAGGAAACTGAAAACTGTCGAAATTCCTCGAGTCGGCTTTCTTCCGAGAAAGGAAACTGAAGGAGGAAACTGAAAACTGTCGAAAGTCCTCCAGTCGACTTACTATCGAGAGAGAAAACTGAAAGAGGAACTGAAAACTGCCGAAAATCCTCCAGTCAGCTTTCTTCCTGGAAAGGAAACTGAAGGAGGAAACTGAAAACTGCCGAAAGTCCTCCATCGGCTTATTACCGAGAAAGGAAGCTGAAAACTGCCGAAAGTTCTCCAGTCGGCTTACTACCGAGAAAGAAAATTCAGGAAGGAAACTGAAAACTGCCGAAAGTCCTCCAGTCGGGTTTCTTCCGCGAAAGGAAAGTGAAGGAGGAAACTGAAAATTGCTGAAAGTCCTCCATCGGCTTATTACCGAGAAAGGAAACTGAAAACTGACGAAAGTTCTCCAGTCGGCTTTCTACCGAGAAAGGAAACTGAAAACTGTCGAAAGTCCTCCAGTCGACTTACTACTGTGAAAGGAAACTGATTACGATTTATGGGATTACGATGAACTCAACGTAACGGAACGCGACGAGATGTGACGTGACGAAAAACTAAAAAACATAGTTTTATATGCGGCTGATTACGATCGACGCGACTTGACATATCATAACTCAACGTAACGTGAAAGCTGTGTTAGGTTAGGTCGGGCTGTTTCACGTGACTCTCAGCTATTCAACGCTCTCGATTCCCACGCGCATGCACTAGAATTCAAAAGTGACATTTCTTATTGTGTTGTGACATTTATATTGTGCAATAGTCAGCAACTACAACAGATTTAAATCACTCATTCAGGATTGTAAAGAGGAGGCAGAAGATAAAAAAAACATTTGCATTTTAAATCTTTGTTGTCAATTGCATTCATGCATTTCGATTTATTTATTAGCTTAAACTGTCATTTAAAAATTATCATGTGAGTAAGCGTAGGTCTTGAAGGGGGCTAATTCCTAAACGGATCCTCATAATAACAGCTTGATGGTGCAGAGCCCCAGACGCATTCAAGAACTCCTTCAGTGCATCTCTCTGTTGAACAACTCTATCGCAGCATTTCTTGCACCCATCCGTGGACCATTGATTATGGTTCAATTTTCTCCAGCAAAAAATGTCATGCTCTTTTCACCCTCTACCACTTCACCACTTGGCAATTCTTGGTCCACGAAAGAAGAAGAGCACTATTCCAGGTTTAGTTTCCTGTCGCCTGTTTTGTGTTTTTGCAAATAGCACATTCAATAAAGCTTTCCACATTGCCTTCTGTACCAATTATGGGATGACGGAAAATCCTCCAATGAGCTGCTAAAATACCAAAAGGCATTTTCTATCAATCTCCTTGCTCTTCCCAATCTGAAGTTATAAACGGTCTCGTAAGGGATAATGTTTAATACTCTACAATCTAAAGGGGTAATGTTGTGCCAGCCATAGGGTTTCATTAGGAAAGGCTTCAGAGGAAAAGCTACATCTCCTACACGGAAATAGGGCATGTCAATCTCAGTTCCTGTTAGATAACTTGCATTTGGCAAGCAATTTGGCAAATATGATTGTGATAATCACTTTTTCACGCTGTCAAATCGCTGTCAATACAAACTTTTTTTCGGCACGTTACGACGATCCTAATTTCACAAACCTCTTCTTCTTCTGGCACTCCAGCCTAATTTGAGAGCCTTGGCCTCCCCTAGCTTTCTCTTCCATTCCTCTCATTCCCGAGCCATTTCCTTCCATCTTCCTAGTTTAAGGATTCGTCTGGCTTCATCTACTTCATCCTCCCATGTTTTTCTTGATCTTCCTATCGCCCTCTTCCCTTCCATTCGGCCGTTCAGGTTTCTTTTGTGCATTCTACCATCTGGCATTCTTATAATGTTCTGCCCACCCAATTTCACAAACATACCTTACGGTAAAGTTTACTTTACGGTTGAAGTCACTACACGTCACGTTAAGTTCAACGTAATCCCGCCATAAATGAGTTTTTATTTTTCGAATAACTACCATCTTAATAAGAAAGCAAATATGAATTTCACATGGAAAAGTACATAAAAATAACGTTACAATTGTTCCCTTTTGGCAGAAAATGCGTTGTAAATCGATTTATTTGACCCGAATACAATTGGTTTCAAAAACTTATACCTACCAAAAACCTAAACGATGCTCTACGTGTACAAAGTTTTTCTCTCAATCCAATTGGATTCGGCCGCCGACGGACAATTTGTTGATAACGGAAGCTTTCGTACGCTTATTTTACTTGTTTTACGAAACAAACTTGTCATTTTCTGCCGCTCCCAATGCTCGCAAACTTGTAAACTTCGCACAAACTATTTTGCAAAAACAGCAAAGAATATATATATAATACTACTTGTTATCAAATAAATTGTTTTCTATTCCTCCGCCTTTATTTCTTATTACAACACACACACGAAATGGACCTGGACAATAAACTATTTAACAAATTTGAAACACAAAAATTAAACTTGGTAAGTTTTCTTTATCTCTTTATATTTCTTTCACAAAAACCAAAAACTTTGATTCAACTGCTATCTTTCTCACAAAAAAAAACTTTCTGTTATCAAATATACAAAGCCATTCCAAAACTTGTTGTGCAACTTTCACGAAACAAATTTCGCTAAAAATGTTTTGTTGACTTCGTCCGGACATTTAGGTAATCTCCTCGACGAAACCGAAGTTCTCGAATGGATGATGGACCAGAAGAACGACGCCAGCATCCTTGAGATCAACAGAGAGACTCTCTTCAAATACATTGAGACCAAAGAATTCCTCGCAGTAATCTTCTGTAAGTTAATCAGAAAACTCATACAAATTATTAAACAATTTTTTTGTTAGATAATGAAGAAGATACTGATAGTCCGAGAATCTTGCGCCACATAGAACTGATCGACGACGAAGCGGCTGAATACGGCATCAAGATCGTTAAAGTGAAGGACCTGCTGATGGCGAAGAAATACGGGTTTAGGAATCCACCGGGCATCAGCTACTTCAGAAAGGGTAAGATGATCAACTACGACGGCGATATCGACGATGAGGAGGAAGTCCTCGACTGGCTCACCGACCCCGAGAACATGGAGCTCACCGATCACATCGAGAAAGTCAACAAGAAGATGTTCGAGAAGATCAGAAAGAGCTCGGATTACGTCGCCGTGTTTTTATGTAAGATTTTTATAATCATCACTGATTTACAATGGCAGTTTATGATACAAGTGTGTGAAGAAGAGCTTTTGTGCACGAGTTTCGAAGTTTAAAGCGCGAGACGAGGACGAGTGCTTTAATCGAAATGAGTGCACAAAAGTGCTTCTTCACACACATGTATCATACATTATTTTATATACGAAGCATATTAAAATACTGTTGAATCTACAAAAAAAATAATTGTTTCTTACCGATAATATTAAAAAATTATAATTTTGACAGGCAAAATAACACTTACAAAAAAACCTATAGTCCATTTTTTTTAAGAATGCAGTAACTAGAAACCGGATTTACACTATGACAAATGTTCGATATAGTTACAAAATTTGGCGCTAAATTGGCGCTTATTTAAATTTTTTTTAATTTTTGGCGCTAAATTCAAATATAGTTACTTAAATATAAAATTGGTAATTTATTAATGGTTTCATTGAATATCTTATTATTATTGATGAAATACTCCAAATGGCAACAATAAGCAAAAGTAATAAAATATAAACAAATAAATGGAGAAAAAAGCAAAAAATCTAAATGATACAAACAGATCAGATGATAATTGTCAATTGACACGGCAGCCATTGACAACTAACAGCTGCAAATGTATGTGAAGAAAAAGAGAGAAAAGAGGTTGAGATGGAGAAGTAAATATCGTCGGTGTGAACTTTTCCCCGATTTAAGCCAATCAGAGAACAAGGTCAAATAAGCCCTATCTTCCATGTACTGCATTCTTAAAAAAATGGACTATAGTAAAAACGCACAGTAACGGGAACACTATTTGGTCGTTGTCGATGTAATCTATGTTTAGCTAGATGTAATCTAGTTTATGTTATGGTTAGGTTAAGTTATATTAGATCGGCAAGACTTATTGATTCAAAATAAGAAAAATTAATTCAACTTTAACCCTTTCACCGCCATTTCGGGAGATGTGATCCGGGGCCCTGAAATTATACAGCGTCGTCCCGGGCGATGTAGCCCATGGTTTCTTTTTTAACCAGCGCCATCTAGTGATAAAACGCTGAGATTATTTAAAGTTTAAGTAATTTCAAAAAAAATTGTCGAAAAAATTCCAACTTTGATTTTTTAGAGGTTTTTTTTTAAATCGTCCCGCGCAGACTACACACCACGGAACGGCGAAACTCGCAGTCCGTATAGAAATTAAAAAAAAAAACAGCCAAGTGTGAGTTGCGACTCGCACACCGAGGGTTCCGTACAAACTTATAAGTAAGGTATCTTTAGGAGGACCCCAATACCACGCAACACATTAGTGTATTTTCATAAGTTTTTAATAGTAAATTCGCATTTTTCTTGTAATTAAACTACATATTTACGGTTTTCAGATTATTCCCTTTACATGTGCTGTAAGACACCGCTTCTTGCCAAGTTTCATGATTCTAGGTCAAAGGGAAGTACCCTATAGGTTTTGATTCCCTTGTGAAATCGCAAAATATGCGACATAAACGGTCATATCTTTTGATCGCGTTGAGTTACAAGTTTGATTTTTTCACAGCTGAAAGCCACCACAGACCCGAGTATTTGATACAAATTTCAACTTGTTACCTCTACGCGTTCCTGAGAAAAATGGTCTTGACAGACAGACAGACGCACGGACAGACGGACACACAGACAGACGGACAACAAAGTGATCATAAAAGACAAAGTGATATAAGGGTTTCGTTTTCGGTACGGAACCCTAAAAAGAACAGGCTACGCGGTGAAGGTGTCAGTTTTCTGTATAGACCACGTCTTGGTGGTTTGCGGGCATGTTGAAAAATAAACCGAGAAATTTCCACGTCTTTGTTCGTTCATAACTCCGCGCCACGACGCCCGGCAGCGGCTCAGTTGCACTACCGCAAAGCCAACTGTTCAATGTAAAGAATTGCGCCGAAAAATTGCGGCACGTTGAACGCAGACGGCGGCAAAGTGCACTTTTACAGTGCACCATGCACATTTATGTGGATACTTCCGGATCGGGGGGGCCTACTGAAGTGCGGATCGGTTTTTTAGATTCCCGCATCTATACTACGGAATTGAACTCGCAAATTGCCGGCGAAATAGGCGGTTGCGGATTTTTTTTCGGCATTTCGGACGCACCGGGCGAAGGAAGCCGAGATTGGTACCAAAATACGCGTAGCGGCGGGCGGCATCGCCCCGTGCCGGAAAAGTCGGATTCGGGGAAGCGAGGGAGGGAGACAAATGTAGAAAAACCGTGTGAAAAAAAGTTGAAGCTTTTCAACGTCGGCAGCTCGGCGACTCAAGTCCCCATCGTATTCGGATCGGCTCGGATTTTCGAGTCGCTGCGAACAGAAACTGCAGGGGTTAGACTGACAGTACCTTCCGGCGAACGGAAGCCGATACGTTCCAAACTGTGGCGGGCGACTCCGTGGTCGCAGCGACGCGGTGCCGGTACCAAAATGCGCGTATCGGCGGGCCCCACGTGCCAATTATGGTTGCGAAAAGTCCATAGACCATTCTACAATCCACTGAAAAATCCAGAACATTCACCGGGGAGCTACAAAAATATGGACGTTTTACTGTCATTAGTTTCTTGCAATAGGGCGAGTTTAGGCGGGCGTCGCGACGACTGCAAACGACGCAGCGCGATGCCGCTTGCACTAAAAGATAAAACATTCAATTCTCTGCAGGAATCGCGCAAAACCGTTACCGCAGAGCTTAAATTGGTGTTTCTATGCGCGTTTTCCTGGACGTTCATGTCGTTTTTATGGCGTCGCGACACCATATCCAGCGGAATCGGGATTAAACTCCCAAGCAAACTATGCCCGTGTTCTATGTTCTAGTTCTATACCCGATCGAACGACGCCGGTCCCATTCCGATTCCTCAATTGGTTCGGACGTTCTAGGTACCACCGCAAAAGCCTCTGGTTTTTTTTCACTTTTTGCGCATTTTTCTCTGCCACAAATTCGCAAAACGTTGTTGCGGTTTAAAAATTCTTGCCGGAATGGTACTAAACCCTTTAAATAAGTGTAGGGGCCCGTTGTGAGTGATTGCAATATCGGCAAAAAAAGGTGTATTTTCTCTTGCACCAGGTGAATGGGACGTCGCAGGACGGCGTGCAAGGGCTGCAAAAACGCGGCGCGGCGGCAGCTAAAGCGTCCGGGAAGAATTTTTGAAATCCTTCGAAAAATGCGCCTCAAAGGTAAAACAATCGTGATTTTAGGTTTCGGTCTGGTGCGTCCAAACCAGGGGGAGTTGAGTCGCGAAAATGGAACCGCTCAACGGGGCTCTCAGTTGTATACCAGAAATATTTACAAACCGGGGTCCTCCAACTAAGATAACCTCCGGGGTCTGAAAAAGTCGGTGCATCAGATCCTTGTAGCCAAAGAAGACGAACCCAAGTACGGCGATTTTCGATAAGAATTCCGGATCGCGTAGTTTAGGCCAGTGGTGCGTAAACCGTGGGTCGCGACCCCTCGGGGGGTCGCGAGAGAATTTTTCGGGGTCGCCTAATTCAAATAAAAAATATATTTACCAGTAAAATATTGAAATTAAATTATATTATTTATAAAAATAGAACTGCATTTTTAACGAAAACAATTGTCTGTTTTAATACCTAATCAGTGCCGCAGCAATGTTTTTGGCGCCCTTGGGAAATATTTAAAGTAGATTTATAAATTAAATTAACCAGATCCACATATGTTATTTAGGAATTGATTTTATTACGAGTCAATTCTGAATCACAAATTCAAATTTAAGAAAAACCTACAATTATTATATTATCAAGTCAAATTTACCATGTCGTTTATTACCATTAATTAATTAAATTTGTTCGCGATTTACACACATCACATAACCTCAAAACTTTCTCGCCGAAAATTTGACATTAACAGCTCCGAATTGCAGTGCCAACCTTGAAAAAATTAACTCATAACAGCACTCGGCGAGCCAAAACCGCACGCATATGAGTGCTGTTATGAGTCCATTACAGACGCAAACATTACTAATTTACTAAAATGTCGCAAATGATTGTTTATGTGAGATACGCTTTTGAAGATAACACATTGGAAGATTTTTTATGTTGGAAAAAGTTAGAAGCAAGGACAAGCGGAGAGGAAATATTTGAAATTATTAATAGATATTTTGAGGAAAATGACTGAACCCACTGTGTTGCGCTTTGCATTGATGGCAATAAAGGACTAAAATGGTTAAAAAAGAAAATTGCTCCCCATATAGTATTTAACCATTGCATGATATATAGGGAAGCTGTAGTTGCAAAAGATATTGATGAAGAATTGCACAAGATATAGTCATTACTGCAATTATTAAATTAAAAGCAACAGTCTAAACAGTCTCTTTTCAATACTTTGTAATGAGATAAGTGTTCTGTTTATGAGACATTATTACTACACGCCGAAGTCAGATGACCCTCACGAGGCAAAATATTGCGACGTATTTTCGATTTGAGAAATGAGGTCTACATTTTTTTGTTAGAACAGAAACATATTTTGGGAAGCTCATTCATTGGCTGGAGGATTGGAGGATTGGCTTGGAGAACTAAGTTACAAGGATGATTTTCGAAAAACTTAACGATTTTAATATGAGTCTACAGGGAGAGAGTCTACAAACATTACACTGTAAAATTGAAGCTTTTAGAAAGAAGCTGATACTTTGGCAAGGCGAATTTAAAAAAAAAAAAAAAAAACGGCCAAGTGCGAGTTGTGACTCGCGCACCGAGGGTTCCGTACAAACTTGTAAGTAAGGTATTTTTTTTTGTGGAGGACGTAGCAAGCACATTCAGTTAACTTGTTAAGGCGTTGCTAGTAAACAAACAAAACTCGTCCCAATTATCATATATATAGTTAACTATTGTAGCTCTCAAAAGCTGTGTTTGTCCAAAATAGGTTGAATTATAAATTGAAAAAGCTATAGCCTGAAACAAGCAACTGCTATCGCCGGGCATAAATATTACATCGTGTACGATAAAGTTGTCGTTAACGGTTAAATGAACTGTAGCCATAATTTATTGAGTAAGTAAGGATATGCAGGAGTACGAAGTTATTGAATGCAAAACAAATTTCGTATTTCTGCCGCTCACTACAAAAGGGCCGACCTCCCGCCCTTGTACTGGCCCCGCGTAGCCCTGCTCGTGCGCGTCTCTTTTTATCCTAAATACAAGAGGTCACTGAGTAGTTAGTTAGGTACTTAAACACGAAATCTTACTTTCTTATATGATATGAAATTCTTGACGAGAGACCAATTTCAAATTCCAAGCCAAAACTAAAATATTTTAAAAGTTACCAAAAGAAAGCGAATGACGATTATAATAAATCGATTATGATAAATCTTTATTTTACTATTACCCTTATTTTACTATTACCCTTATTTTACTATTACCATTACATAAGAATTAATTGAGTTACGCGATTATTTTTAAACTTATAAAAAGAAAACGAACAGACGATTATGATAAAACTTTATTTTAGTATTACACTTATTCACTAACTTATATTAAGATCGAACTATTTCTAGATCTAATATAAAGTAATATATTAACTATTTCTAGATCTATTTCGAAACTCTTAACATTCAATTGTTCAATTGACTGCTTTTGGGCAATTGACTACCAAAAAATATAGGAGGAGGAGGACCTAACTGTATTCAACCCATATGCTTCTGGAGCGTGACAATACCACGCAACACATTAGTGTATTTTTCATAAGTTTCTAATAGTAAATTCGCATTTTTCTTGTAATTAAACTACATATGTACGGTTTTCAGATTTTTCCCTTTACATGTGCTGTAAGACACCGCTTCTTGCCAAATTTCATGATTCTAGGTCAACGGGAAGTACCCTATAGGTTTTGATTCCCTTGTGAAATCGCAAAATATGCGACATAAACGGTCATATCTTTTGATCGCGTTGACTTACAAGTTTGATTTTTTCACAGCTGAAAGAGACCGCAGACTCGAGTATTTGATACAAATTTCAACTTGTTACCTCTACGCGTTCCTGAGAAAAAGGTCTTGACAGACAGACAGACGGACAGACAGACAGACAGACAGACAGACAGACAGACAGACAGACAGACAGACGGACAACAAAGTGATCCTATAAGGGTTCCGTTTTCGGTACGGAACCCTAACAACACAAATATGTTCGCGTCCTATTCAGAATTTACAAAAGGAAATAATATAGATTCTTGTTATTTTAAAAAAACGTCTTTTAAAAAAAAAAATTCGTCATTTGATAAAATTGAGAGAAAAGGTTCGAGAAATTTCCAGATAATGATTTAAGTTAGTTCCATTTTCGTCTGATATTATGCATTCAAGTGTCCCTTTAGATGAAGAGGGATAGTTAATTAATGTTTCAAGTGACGAAACACTGAGCTAAACACTAGTATATTTTGTAACTAGGGCGGTAGGTTGTCAATTTGACACGAGAGCAAAATTGATTCGCTCGAGAGGTCAATTGACAATACCGCCCGTGTAACAAACAATATTTTTTATTACACTTGCGAGGGGATGTATCTTACAATTTTGGATCCAGGTACCATAAAAAAAGAAATAGAATCAATAAGAAATTTGCTTTTTCAATTGTCTCCGGTGGTGTGAATTCGTCATAAGAACTATCCTCAGTCTCCGGTGTCACCATATATATCACCATCATTTTAAAACATTTTCTTTAATTTTTATTTTGTAATGAAAAGAAAATTCACTTTCAAGTCACTTTTTTAATATTGAGGTCTTGATTATATTTATTTTATTTATTTAATTGTTTTTTTTTAATGTAACCTAGCGGTATTGAATATTTGCGTGCGTTACCCAACTTACGTGAAAATACAACCAAAAGTGGCATTTCTCGTACTAAAAAACGTGCGCCCGATATATACTTTTAACGCATGAGTAATAAAAAAATGTTTTTATTTATAAAAATATTTATACTTATATGCACAAATAAAAGCATTGTTTCCTAAAATTATGTGTTGTATTCAAACTTCTAATAAGGCAGAAACATACGTGGTGATTTTAAAAGGGTGTCGCTGAGTCATCAAATTTTAATTTCTAAATAAAAATATACCTCTTCATGCTAATACTTGACTTCACAAATATCCGCGCATACATGTGATTCATTTTTTGGTGTCACAACTTTTATAGTATTTTTATGATGGTTTATAGGTTTGCTCCACTATTTTAAAAAGGTTGTATTTCAAACAATGACGTCACCTACACTTCTTTAAAAACACCCTGTAAATACAAATCACAAAAAGAATTTAATTTTACCTACGTTAACAATTAAAAAACGAGTACTGTCGATCCGGAGCTCGCGAAAAAATTTTACACAAAAGGGGGGCCCATGAAAAAAGTTTGCGCACCACTGGTTTAGGCAACCAAAAAATAACAAATATTGTTCCAAGAAAAAGTGAGTTTTTCGCACTTGCCAAAATTTTAAGCAAAAATATCGAAAAGTGGGGTGGCAGTCGGACGTCACGGACACACCGAAACCACGTGTGGGTGAAAAAGTGAGAGCTTGAAAATTTCGCCCAGCCGCCCCCGGAGACGGCAGATGGGTGAAATTATTTTTAGAAAATACTTGAATCTTGCAAAAGATCAGTCCTGTTAGATTTCGAGTCCTTAAACAATTTATAATTTTTTTTTAATTTCCAATAAATCATTTTCTTGCCACCTTATTTGTTCAGTGACTTTTGATCAATAGGTGACTTATCCACGTGAAAGAGGTTGCATAACTACCAGTATTTTTTATACTTTATTACTTTATATTTAAATATTGGCGCTGTGTTTATCCCTTATAATTAACTTGGCAGTGAAAGGGTTAATAAACGTCTGAAAATTTATTTTTACTACGTCTATGTTTTTTTGTAGAAGTGACGCGAATTGTTGCCATAGTAACAACAAAAAGAAAACGTTTAATAAAGAAACTCCATTTGATTTACATTGAACTTTTACACATGATTTAGATACTTTTACACTCGATTATAATAATTACATCCTTCACATAATTATTTCACATAATTTACTTATTAACGTCTTCATTTTGGTGTTCGTGTAGATAAACTAAATTAGATACGGTTAGTTTGGAATTCTAATTCAAAATAATCCAATTTGTTTCTAGAATTAGTAATTCTGTTTGTTTTAGACAGCGCCGACTGTAAACAATGCCCGCGAGTTTTGGCCGAGGTGGAGCACATAGACGACGAGGCCGATTCGGCCGGAATAAACTTCGTGAAAATCGACGATAAGAACCTCGCGAAGCAATACGGCGTATTCGCCTTACCCGCCATCCTCTTCTTCAAATCCGGCTCCAAAGAACCTGTAATTTACGCCGGCGATCTGTACGACGAGCAGCAAATCCTCCAGTGGCTCTTAACCCAGAAAGACCCCGCCGGAGATGTGATTGAAGCGACTGGGGGATCTGATCTCATGAACTTGATCGATGAAGAAGAAGCTTTGGCCGTTTACTTCTGTAAGTATTCTTATTAAGTTTCGATCAATGTTGTGATAAAAATTGGTTAAGGAACTGAATTTGGTTGAGATAAACCAGCAATGTTGTATTGACTAATCTATGTGTACAGGGAACAAGACACTTTGTGATACGTGCAGCACTCAACATAACAACAAAAAGGCCCATAAACAGCGCGAAACCGAGGAAGAAACAGGAATAAACGGTACCAAAATTTCAACAGCAAAAAATCCCCAGAAAATAAAATTAACACCAACAACTATTTTTTGTGAATTGGTTTTTCTTTTGATATTTGCGTAGATAATCTCGTTGTTTGTAGAAACGTAGCAAAACAATACATTAACATCCACAAATTAACCCAAACCAGAAACGAGTAAACAAAATTTTCTTTGTTAACGCAAATGTGTTTTAGATAATGAAGAATGTGAACAGTGCACCCAAATCTTGGAAGAACTGGAAAATATAGATGATGATTGCGAGAGACATGGGATTACTTTCGTTAAAACCTACGACGTTAAAGTTGCTGAAAAGTACGGAGCCACCGAATTCCCCTTGTTGATGTATTTCGAACACGGAACTGGAGGCGTTTTCGAAGGAGACATCGCGGAAGAAGAAGAGGTCCTCCAATGGCTCATCCAACAAAGAACCGAAGATAGAATAGAGTTAATTACAAGGGTCATGTTGGAAAACATGGTGGAAGACACTCAATACCTAGCCGTTTACTTCTACAAACAGAATTGCCACATTTGTGAGGAGATCCTTGAAGATCTCGAGGATATCGATGATGAATGCGACGTTTACGGAATCCATTTGGTTAAGATCCAAGATCCGCAATTAGCTAAGAGATACAGCATCAAGACCTTCCCAGCTTTGGTGTACTTCAGAAACGGCAATCCGCTCCTTTTTGAAGGCGATCTCCAAAACGAACAATCCGTCTTGGAATGGCTCGTCGACGACGAAAACCGAGAACTCGCCGACGAAATCGAATCAGTCAACGAACGAATGTTGGCTAGACTCCTCAACGAATCTCCATTCCTTGCCGTCTTCTTCTGTAAACACCACCGCAAACAAAAATGCAACGCATTAATAACAACGATTTTTTGTTTGCAGATGATGACGACTGTCCGGAATGCGAAGAAATCTTGGAACAGCTGGAGGAAATCGACGGGGAAGCCGATTTGTTTGGAATTGATTTTGTTAAGATTTGTAGCGTCCAAGCGGCGGCTGATCAAGGGCTTCACAGTTTGCCGGCGTTGATGTATTTCAGGAAGAAGATGCCTATGGTCTACGATGGAGATCTAACACAAGCTGATAGAATATTGGACTGGTTGACGTCGCAAGACGTGTTTGAGATCAAGAATGAAATCGAGGAGGTTAATAAGAAGATGCTGGAGAAATTGTTGGAGGAGAATGAGTTCGTTACGGTGTTCTTCTGTAAGATTATTGGAAAGGTGTTTGTATTTTTGGGTGAACTGTTTTATTTTGCAGATGAGATTCATTCAGAGGAGAGTAAAGTGATACTGGAGAAGTTGGAGAACATTGATAGCGAGACGGATAACTTCGACATTACCTTTGTGAAGATGGCGGACGCGAGATACGCGCGGAAGTGGGGAGTGACGCATTTGCCGTCGATCGTGTACTTCAGGCGCCGCTTCCCCAGCATTTTCCGGGGCGACCTGAAGTCCGAGAAGGACGTGCTCGAATGGTTGCGCAAGAACCGCTTCCGCCAGCCCGAGCTCAACATCTTCATGTACGCGCTTCTGGCGATCGGGATTGCCTTCGTCACGTATACTGCATTCCTGTTGCAGTGTTTCAAAACGCAACAACCGCCGACCACACATCCAAAACAATCATAATCATTTTATATTCACACTTTTCTAGTCGGGGAAACGTAGTTAAATTAAACGGAATCTAGGCAATAAAGCGGGAAACTAGAATTACCTACAACTGACGCATTAGACGCAAAAAGCAATGATTGGTTTAAAAATACAATTAAAATTACCCGCGAGAATGTGTTAAAGTAAATTAAAACCAATTTTCGTTTCTTTTATTTAGTTTTTTTTTTCTGTTTGGTTGTGAATGAGACCGGTGGTGCAAGAAATTTCAAATATTTAGAAAAAAATAAGTTTCACGAATTTCTTTTGGTTTATTTGTTGCTGTGAATGTTTTTATCAATTTGAGTTTTTACACGTTCAATTCTCTTTCGCTGTGTAAATTGATTTGGATCAAGTCCAACTGGACCAAAATATCTCTCTGCACGGACTTATCTCAAACATTTTCCACACACACACAAAACGTTTATTTTATCCCCATTCTCCAAAATTTTCTCCCCGTTCATTAATTACACCTTATTCATCTAAATGTTATGTATATTCTAGTTTAAACTTTTAATTGTAAATACTTTTATTGTAAATAAATATTAGATTTACAATGTTTCTCGACCAGTTTAGTCTGCTCGGACTAAATTGGCAATTTAACAAAAATTAATTCTTTCTAAGACGAAATTATGCTTCAAATTTAATTATCGGATTGATCAGTTTAGACTGACAAAATTAGGCAGACAAGACTAGACAAACAAGACTAGACAGACAAGACCAGACTGGAAGAGGGAGTGTTTCCCAGGTGTTGGAAAAAGGCCATTTTGGTGCTTATTCCATAGCCGGGTAAGGATCCCTCAACGTCTGGTGCGTACAGACCGATCTGTTTGCTGGACGGTGGGGCAAAAGTTCTGGAAAGGTTGCTCCTATGGCTGTTACAAACCGTTATAGAACAAGGGGGCGGACTCGCTCCGGAACAGTTCGGCTTCCGTAAAGGGATTGTGACGGAGGATGCCATTCGGGCTGTCCTTCGTGTCTCGGAGGGGGCCAACAGCCCACCGTACCGTACCAGGGGGCATTGGTCGTCAGTGGTCGTCAACTTTGATGTCGCCAATGCCTACAACACGGTACAATGGTGGTTCGTTCTCGAGGCCCTAGCAGGGTGGAAACTACCGGAGACGTTGCTGAGGCTTACTACCGATTACCTGCGCGACAGGACCATCAGGTACCGCGAGAGCGGGAGTTGTCTGTCGGTGTTTCGTAGAGATCGGTTTTAGGACCATTCTTGTGGAATGTCGCCTATGACGGCCTTTTGTGGACACTGAGACGGTTACTGCCCACAGGGGTTGGTATTGTGGCGTACGCAGACGACCTAGCACTTGTCTTCACCGACAGGTGAAGACGCCGCCTCTAAAACACAGGCGGCCCTGCTTTCCACTAGAAGGTTAAGTAGAGGCATTCTGGAGATTGAAATCTTGGGAGAGAGGATACCGGTCGAACGGTCGATTAGGTACCTAGGTGTGATCCTCCAGGCGGGTCAGTGGGGATTACACTTGTGCCACGCCGCCTGCAACGCGGCACGGGCATCACAACAGGTGGCGCGTCTCATGCCGAGGGCCACCGGACCTGGGGAGGGTAGGAGGAAGCTTATGGCCACTGTGGCCACTAGCAGACTCCTATACGCGACACCGGTGTGGGTAGCGGCGGTTAGGGGTAACGCTCGTAACAGGGAGCGTTTGCGACGGGCACCACGCCCGGTGGCCATCGGGGTCGCCCGGGCTTACCGCACTGTCAGCAGTGACGCCGTGGAGTCATATCGCGGATTCCTCCCGCGGACCTCCTTGTTATGGAGCGCGCGTCCGTGAGGGACGCAAGAACATCTGGTGGGAACCGCGGGAGGCAAGAAGAATTGCTCGGGAGCAATTACTGCCTGCTTCCAGGAGAGGTGGTCACGTGGCGGAAACGGCGCGTGGACTCGTCGCCTCATCCCTGATTTTATTCGGTGGATGAGGCAAGGGCTGGACGAGGTGGGTTCATACTTTCCCACCCAGCTTCTCACCGGACACGGGTCCTTCCGAGCGTATCTACATAGGATTGGGAAAGCCCCAGACGACAGGTGCATATCCTGCGGAGAGGGCGTGCGCGACAACGCGGAGCACACTCTCGTGGCGTGTCCGCGTTGGGAGAGGTGGCCTCGCTGGCGAGGTGGGGCGGGGGGTGTGGGCGGCCTTAAGCCGCTTCGCGACTACATTCATAAGGAGTTGCCTGGGTGGGAAAAAGGGCGGTAGGGTTTTTTTTTTTATTAAATTGTAAATGCTATTGCATATCATCTTTCACTTTCATGTAAGTCCTGTTGTACTTTTACTCGAAGGGTGGGCAGAGGCAGTAATGCCATCGCTGGCGGTCCCTCTGTCCTTCCGTTTCAGTGGAGTCACTTGAGAAAATATTTTAAAAAAAAAGACAAGACAGACAAGACTTCTTTTTCTTTCTTTTTTGGAGGGGCGTAGCTGGCGGCTTTCACCGTCACAAACAACGAGGAGTATGAGGTGACGTGCGTGGTACCCCAGGGATCAGTATTGGGCCCATCCAACATCCTTTACGACGGGGTTCTAGACATCCCAATGTCACAAAAGGGATCACGCTCGTTGGATTCGCAGACGACCTGGGAATGGTCGCCACGGCCGGGACTAAAGAGGCAATGGAAACGAACACAAACGAGGCACTGAACAATGTTCATCGCTGGATGGAGTCAAAAAACTGAAATTGGCGCCCCACAAGACAGAACTGGTCATCCCGGTCGGGCGGCGCAAACTTACCCAAATGACCATAGAGATCATGGGAGCGAGAATCCCATCACAGGAATCCGTGAAATACCTCAGAGTTCAACTGGGCAGAAACATGAACATGACGTCGCACGTCAACTGGGTCGCCAAAAAAGTAGATTCTGCAGCCACTGCCCTCACAAGGCTAATGCCCAGCGTAGGAGGTCCTAGTGCTAGCAAGGGCCGGCTACTGAGTTCTGTTGTGAATTCTATACTGCTCTACGCGGCGCCTTTTTGCAAAGATGCCGTTAAAATACAGAGAAACAAGAAGGTGCTCCAGATTATCAGCGCATACCGCACCGCGTCCACAGAAGCTGCCTGGGTGATATCCAGTTACCTAATCAAAACTCTCCAAAAACTAAAGCGGTAACAACTGTCCGGGCTGCCCACCCTGAAGAAATGCACAAGCGATACCGGGGTGTTGGTCTCTATAGCCAAGTGGAAGAAGGGGCTTGATGAGTAAGAGCTTCACACGCAGGTTGGTAGAGCTACCCCCAAACCACAATAAAAAAAGATCGTCAGATGCTCGGTCTAGATTGTACAGGTAGTCTCTGAAACAGCCGTGACCTGTTAGCGCTTGGATTAGGTTAGGTTAGATTGTTCTTGTTTCTCTGTATTTTAACAGCATCTTGCCAGAAAGGCGCCGCGTAGAGCAGTATCGAATTCACGGCGCCTGCTAGCTCTAGGACCTCCTCCGCTGGGCATTAGCCTTGTGAGGGCAGTGGCTGCGGAATCTGCTTTCTTGGCGACCCAGTTGATGTGCGCCGTCATGTTCATGTTTCTGCCCAGTTGGACTCTGAGGTATTTCACGGATTCCAGTGATGGGTGGTAACTCGTTTTGCCGTGACAAGACAGAAATGGTTCTGTTTACCCACGTGGCTACGTCTGGGATAAAGAGTTTTGTCCATTGCCCCTTCTCACTGGACTCCCATCGTTCCTGCCACGCTTTCAGCAGTTCTGCTCTGACCCTTACTTTTTCAAGTCGGTTGTGGCCAGCCTCGTGAACTACTAGGTCGATTGGGAGCCAGCGCGGCTCCCAGTCGGGAGCCGCGGCTTCCGAAATAACCAGCGCGGCTGGTATAAACCAGTATACCAGTATAATAGACCAGCGCGGCTTGTCCAGAGACTGTTCGGTATGAGCTACACACACGGAGGACCACTTTCCGTTGGACAGTTGCGAGTTTGTGTGCGTTATTTTATTTTTAAGTTCATTGGCCCAGATTTGAGCACCGTACGTCATAGTTGACTGAACCACCAAGACCAGCAACCTCCGTTTACCATTTTCAGGTCCCCCCACGTTGGGCATTAATCTTTGCTTAGCTGCCATCGTCTTCACCTTCTTCACCCACCGTCTTCACCTTCACTTCATCGTCTTCGCCCTTCGCTTCTGCTTCTCCTATGTACGCTTAGAAAGAGAGCCTTTTGTATATTAATATTCCCAGGCACTTTATCTGCTCTTTTGCGAATATTAATGTATTTTCTAGCATAAATTTTATCGGGCTGTGCTTCCTCAGGCCAATGAGTAGAACTGCCTCAGCTTTCTCTGGAGCTAAACATAAGTTTTTAGACTTCATCCAATTGCATTTTTTTTTATTGCATGGTTAGCCGTTACCATCAGCCCCTGTTCTGTTTTAGATGTTACCACCAGAGCTAGGTCGTCAGCGAATCTAATAGTCGTTGCTCCCGGTGGAAGTTTCAGTCTTAAGACTCTCTCTCTCTCTCCTATGGCTCTACAGCCCAAGGTTGGTCTTTGGCCTCCCTCAATTTATTTCTCCAGACGCTTCTGTCCATTGCTACCGTCTTCCAGCCTCTAATCCTTAGCAACCCTCTGGCATCTTCTTCTACTGCGTCTTTCCATCGTTTCCGTGGTCTGACCATCGGTTTCTTCCCTACCATTTTGCCTTGGAAGCCCCGTTTTGGCAGTCCTTCCTCATCCATTCTTGTTACATGACCTGCCCACCGTAACCTCTGTATCTTTGCATATGCGAATACTGGCGGGTCCTGCAATGCCTGGTACAGCTCATTCTTGTATCGTACTCTGTACCCATTTTCGTCTTGGATTGGACCGAGTATTCTACGCAATACTTTCCTATCAAAGATATCTATTTCGTTGCCACTGGTGTGTGTTAAGACCCAGGTTTCGCAGCCATATGTGTGTATTGGTCTGAACAGTCGTAAGACACCGTCATATAATACGTTCAACAGGGTAGGACCCAGTAACGATCCCTGTGGAACACCACTATTAACTTCACGAACTTCAGTTTGCCGTCCAAATTGCAGTATCAAACGCCTGTAACTAAGATAGCCTATTATCATTATTGTTAAGTAGGGGGATATCCCTTTTGCTGTCAGGCTATTCATTATATGAGTCCAACTGGCGCTGTTGAAAGCGTTTCTTACGTCGAATGTAAGTTTGAAAATGTAAAAAAAGTAAAAAAAATGTAAGAATTAAATTTTTTTGTTCTTTGAGATCCGGATTTTGCTGACTTTGCGATGTTTAGGACATCTGTTGTCGATTTAGTATTGTCCATGCTATATAGCATCTATTGTAGATTTTCCTGACCTAACTCCTATTGTTTATCCGATAGTCAAACTCCGGCGTCGAGCTCAATTTTAAGTCTACTAGTAGAAGCTGTTCCAGCAATTTCCCGGATACATGCGGTAGACAGATAGGTCTGTATGATGTTGGATCTCCGATTGGTTTGTCGTCCTTTCTTATGAGAATGAGCCTTGCTCGCTTCCATTCAACTGGAAAGTTTCCAGCAACTAGCAGTGAGTTCATGATGTCCATGACGAAATCCGAATGGTGTCGAGCTGTTTCTTTTATAATCTCATGGCTCCTCTACACTATGGCTCATTGTGGGCCAACATGATGGTCACCATTAACATGGCCAATTATGATGGCCTGAATGATGGCCCATCTAGATGGACCATTCTAGATGTGCATGAATGGGCTATAGTGGGGCATACATTGTTGATAAAAATTAATTTCAAATTTTGAATTGAAATTATAAAGCTAATATTCAAATTTAATAAAGTTGAAATTTATCATTTTTCATAAGAAGTTGCCTAGTAACTAGTATGGAGGTCGAGGAAATCGCGACGGTGGATTTGTGTTTGGCCAACACGTATAATTAGTACGTACCTACACATAATTACACAAAAAGTTATCAGGAAAAAATAAAGTTAAATGTCTCTTCTGGAACCCAATTTATTTATTTTTTTGATTTTGCCATGAATAATAAACAAAACTATTTCTTGTTATAGAAAACTAATTATTTCAAAAAACTAATAATTCAATAAACTAATATCTCAATAAACTAAATATTTCATTATAATTAAATAATAATAATTACTAAAATCAGTGTTATCATATAATTTTGTTAACGAAATATTTAGTTTATTGAGATATTAGTTTATTGAAATATTAGTTTTTTTAAATAATTAATTTTCTAATCCACAACAAATATAAAGATAATATCGAAACAACTAAGTATATAGATCATAACATAATACTATTGACATTAAAGTTTAGAAAATAAAAAATGCACATCATCGGCTTATACGCACCAGATAGCTCGAAAACGCAAGACGAAAGAGCATCATTCTACAATAGAATTGACGAAACTATCAATGAAATCGACCCCAATGACAAAATATTTATAATCGGAGATACAAATGCAAGAATTGGTAACAACATAATACCAGGAGTAATGAATAGATTTGGAGAAGATCAAATCAAAGACAACGGCATGTTGCTTATTGACTTATGCATTCAAAACCAATTACGAATTAATAATACCTACTTTAAACACAAAGACCAACAAAAGTACACATATCAAAACACTAGAGGACAGCGATCCATTATAGATCATATAATAACTAAAAGAAAAGTCCACCAAAATAAGATCATAGACGTGAGAGTGATACAATCAGCCAATATAGGCACAGAACATCACCTCGTCGTATGCAAGTATTCAAAGCAATGAGACACAAGCAACAAGAGCCGACAAAATGCGGCAAATTTAACATAGAGGCATTAAAAACAGAGAGCATAAGGATACTATACGAAAACAGATTAGCACAAAAAATAGCATCCAACAGCATACAAGACCAGGACAACACAGATGAAGCCTGGGAATAGCTGAAGTCTAACATTACAAACAGCGCTCGAGGCTATTAGCTGCAGATCAGTCAGTAATACTCCACGACATAATTATAAACCGTGATACAACCCAGACCTAAAAGAAATACCCCGACAAAAATCGGAAGCCTACAGAAAATATATGAACACGAGAACTCAGGAAGCTTACGACCAATACAAACTGGTGAGAACAGGTGTAAGACAGAAGTGCGACACCTAAAAGATCAATACTGGAACTTCAGCATTGAATTGCACCACGACTTATATGGCGGTCAAAAGAAAATCTGGAAGCTCCTCAGGAAGTTTAAGCAACCAGTTTAACATCAACAACATACAAACCGAATGTATAACACCTGAAGAACGGGCCAAGTACTTTAAGAAATTGTATGAAACAGAAAGCAACAACATCAAGGAAGGAACCACTACCGTAACGCACGAACAGACAATAGAGGAGTTATACTGGCTTATTAGCCAAGAAGAAATAAATCGGGAAATCAGGAACCTAAAAACAAGAAAGACACCAGGTGAAGATATGATTCCCAACGAACTCCTAAAATACTCCAGAACTCTACACCTTGTTTAGAAAATTGTCGAATCCGAACAAGTGCTGGTAAGATGGAAAAACACAATCACCATCCCGATCTTCAAGAAAGGTAAAAAAACAGACCCCTAAAATTACCGAGGCATCACATTGATAAACACCACAGCAAAACTTTTCACAAAAATACTGGCCCAAAAAATAAACGAACGAATAACTGTAAATGACGAACAACAAAGATTCCGACAAAATCGATCAACTACAGACGCGATATTTACTGTAAGACATCACCGAGAAAGCAACAGAGTTTGCCAAACCCGCCTATCTGTGCTTCGTCGACCTGAGCAAAGCATTCGACAAAATCCGAATCGCTAATGTGATTTCAGAACTCTAAAACGAGGAGCGGGGGGAAAGCTAACCAACCTAATAAGAAACATCAACACCAACAACTCATCGAAACAATCATAAAAACCAAAACAAAGACATCAGAGAGGGTACGCTTTAGCGATGGTGTAAGACAAGGTGACAGCATGAGCCCGACCCTATTTAACATCATAATAGACAACATAATAACCACAGTAAAGTTGTGTTTTTCCATCTTACCGGCACTTGTTCGGATTCGACAATTTTCTAAACAAGGTGTAGATTTCTGGAGTATTTTAGGAGTTCGTTGGGAATCATATCTTCACCTGGTGTCTTTCTTGTTCTTAGGTTCCTGATTTCCAGATTTATTTCTTCTTGGCTAATAGCAACCATCAACAAGACCCGAAAAATATCCGGTGCAATAAACAATATAATGGGGAGAAATAAGCATATATCTAAAGAAGGTAAAATCCGAATATACAAAACCGCAATAAGACCAATTCTCACATACGCAGCCGAAACAAGAGCCGACACAGCAGTTACCAAACAATCCATAAGAACGACAGAGATGCGCACCCTACGAGCGATAAAGGGGGTCACGCTAAGAGACCAAATCAGGAGCTCCACAATCAGAGAGGATCTACAAATACAGGTTGTCGTACACTGGACAAGATACCGTCGGATGAAACGCATGATCCCACAACGGATCGTTAACTGGGCCATGACACAAAGACCCACCAATTCAAGAACACCTGGAAGGCCACCAAAGTGATGGGCAGACTCCTGGACATCCATATCACAGGAGATAAGAGACTAAGGAGAAAATTAAAGAAACAGGCACACGTGCCTATACAAAAGTCTAACAAGAAGAAGTGTTATCATGAAAACAAGCAGCAGGCACTTATAAGTGTGTGATAAAGGAAATAATGTTGGCCCATGGTTTGTACATGCCACCTTAGCCACTGCGCAGCTTACTTGCGTATGCTGGCCTCCTTTGATGTGTGTAGTCGGACCGCTCCCAACGCCCTCCATGGCCATCACCATCTCCATCATCCACTACTTAGGCCACCACAGGCCATCTACCCCTCTACACAATGGTGATGGCTCACAGTGGCTCAAGATGGGCCATAGTGTAGAGGATCCATACTTAGGCCACTACAGGCCATCTACCCCTCTACAGAATGGTGATGGCTCACAGTGGCTCAAGATGGGCCATAGTGTAGAGGAGCCATACTTAGGCCAGTACAGGCCATCTACCCCTCTACACAATGGTGATAGCTCACAGTGGCTCAAGATGGGCCATAGTGTAGAGGAGCCATCAAGAGGTATAACATCTGGTCCCCGAGCTCTGCCGCTTCTTATTCGTTTTGTAGCCAGAGATAATTTGTTGGCATTAAAGAGTGGAATGTTGATTACATCGGGTTATGCCAAAAAGTCAAAAGGAGTATGATGTGGGAATAGTACTTCGGAAACTTGGCGAACTTCTTCCATTGTCAAATTTGGGGGACGAAATTTTAGATTTCTCCTGACGAGCTGACAGGCATCGCAGACTATGGACAGACAAGCATAGACAGACAAGACTATACAGACAAGACTAGAACACAAGACTTAAATTGCAAAAGAAAAGAAATCGACACAAAGTATGTAAACCAATAAGATCTTCTGCTAGGCTTCCCGCGTCATCCCGGAACTGCCATTAAGCAATACTTCGAGGTGGACGTTGTTATACTTCTCTCCATTAGGCTCCAACACTCACGGACTTCCTTTTACGCTCTTCGGCCTCCTTCGCTCTCATCATTTTCCGTTGCATCCCTGTTACCGCGACCCATCCGTCCAACGACTCCAGTAGCAGTGCTGCTGCGTGTTCCCTCGTAACTTGAACATATGTTGAGGGCAACTCTTCTTATACGGACCCACGTTGAGTTACGGTCCCACATTGGACCACAGTGTGTGACTTTGGAGAGTCCACCACCTATGGCCCGCAAAACTAGCATTCGTAGCTCCTTCCATTTTTTTTAGGAATGGGTTGAAAACCGTGTGTTGAGTCCTGTCGTCCTGGAGTGGCAGTCTAAATATCCCCATTTTCTATTGCTCCACCTGCGAATGTCCTTAAAACCTTCCACCCTTGCCTCGTGAACGAAAGCATTTTTTCGTGATTTTATTTTTGGTTGTCCGAAGGAAATCGAAGAGTTGAAAACGGTTTTCTAGTTTATTTCGCTCCACATTTCATTTATTTATTTCGTTTATTTCGCTTACAAATAAACAAGTTTTATATATTTTTTCGCTGTAAACCATCTCGCATTTCAGACTAATTTCAAACTGTCATAACTTTTGAACGGCTTACTGCAGGGACTTCTAGTCTTCACCAATCGATTCAGCGTCCCAAAATTAGTCTGAAAACGTATATTATATTCCCTAAGAAGCTTTCAGTTAAGAAATACCATCGACACGGGGAGTCAAGACCGCGGAAACGACGAAAAGCGAGAAATTCGATTTTGTCAAAATCGTTATTTTTTGAGTTACAACAAAATCTAAAAACGTTTCTGAAAGCATTTTGGCTGCTGATTACAGGTATGCAAATTATATTTCGCTAGCTCTTTCCGTTCACTATCGCCTGCAAGAATTGACGAAATTTCTAAAAAATTTCGGCGCTCGAGTAGATATCTCGGAAAGTCCTGCATTTCACGCGGATAGGCTTAGTGTATCAATAGGAAAATGACCTTCAGAAAATGATACCGCAATCCGTTTTTGATTATCTGCAACCGTCTCCGAGATATCTACTTAGCAAATCGAGAATCGGGTAAATTTCAGATTGGATTTTCTTGACGAATTATTGAATCTTTCCGGCCAATTACTACATCGATTTGTTAATCATGTCGTGTAGTTTCTGTGTGCCGAAAATTATTTCGCTGCTTTTTACCGTTCTCGATAAAATCGAAAAAAAAACGAAAAAGCACATATTTTTCGAACGAAATGATGGAAAATTTTTGTTGAATTTTTTTTTCCAAAATTTTTCGTGGTTTGTTTTTGGTTACCCGAAGGAAATCGAAGTGCTGAAAACGGTTTTCCAGTTTATTTCGCTCCAAAGTTACAAATAAATAAGTTTTATATATTTTTTCGTTATACACCATCTCACATTTCCGACTGATTTCACGCTCTCATAACTTTTGAACGGCTAACCACAAAGACTTCTGGTCTTCACCATTCGATTCAGCGTCACAAAATTAGTCTGAAAACGTATATAATATTCCTTAGGAAGCTTTCAGTTAGGAAATACCATCGACACGGGGAGTCTAGACCGCGAAAACGACGAAAAGCGAGAAATTCGATTTTGTCAAAATCGTTACTTTTTGAGTTACAACAAAATCTAAAAGCGTTTCTGAAAGCATTTTTGCTGCTGATAACATCTATGCAAATTATATTTCGCTAGCTCTTTCCGTTCACTATGGCCTGCAAGAATTGAAGACATTTTTGAGAAATTTGGGCGCACGAGTAGAGATCTCGGAAAGTCGTGAATTTGCCGCGGACACTCTTAGTGTATCAATAGGAAAATGATCTTCTGAAAACGATGCCGCAATTCGTTTTTGATTACCTGCAACCGTTTCCGAGATATCTACTTAGCAAATCGAGAATCGGGTAAATTTCAGTTTGAAATTTCTCGACGAATTATAGAATCCTTCCGGACAATTTACACATGGACTTGTTCGTCTTGTCGTGTAGTTTCTTTGTGCCGAAAATGATTTGGCTGCTTTTTACCGTTCTCTAGAAACTCGAAAAAAAACGAAAAAGCACATATTTTTCGAACGAAATGATGGAAAATTTTTGTTGAAAATTTTTTTGGAAATTTTTTTCGTAATTTATTCTTGGTTGCCCGAAGGAAATTGAAGTGCTGAAAACTATTTTCTAGTTGATTTCGCTCTAAAGTTACAATTAAGCAAGACATATAGTTTTTGGTTGTTATAAGCCGCCTCTTCGTTATCGCCGTCCGGTTTTTTACAAACCTCTCTGAAACTACAAAACCCAACGGAACCATATTCGGCACACTGAAACTAGACGACAAGGCGAGCAAAACGATGTGTAAATTCTTTGGAAACATTACATTTTTTACTGCGAAATTATGAATTCAAATGTTACTTTAACGTATGTTTGATCAAGATTAAGTTTTCTCAATTTGAAATTGTTTCATCAAAAATATGTCTTAACATTAAGTTGTTTCAGAATGAAGTTGCATCGACTAAATAAATATATAAATCTGTCTCAATATCAATTGCATGAACAATGTCAAAGTGAAGTTATATCAACATGAAGTTGTCTTAATGTAAGTTTGATCAATATAAAGTTGTCTCAACATGAAGTTGCCTCAACACGAAGTTGCTTAGCAGCAAGTTACATCGACAGATTAAGAATATAAATGAGTCTCAACATCAGTAGTTTTAATGAAGTTATCTTATTTGGTCAGTAAGAAGCTGTCTCAACATGATGTTGTTTCAACGTGTAATTATTATATCAACGCAATAATATATGTATATACACCTGGTTCTCTAGTCTTATCTATCTAGGGTTGTCTGGTTAATCTGAATTTCGAATTGCACATACCGTGAAAGTAAAAAAATAGATATTAAAGGTAGACTTCCGAGCTACGCAGCTCTGGCGTCACTAACGCAGCGATACTGGCGCGGCGTATTATGCACTATGGAAATGTATGAGGCACCATTCGAGCGCAGCGACACTGACGCATTGACGCTGAGCGTGTCAGTGTCGCTGTACTCGAATGGCGCCATGAGAACGTGCCCATTTAAAACAATGTAATCATTATTAGTCAGACGATGTCGCGTGACGTCGCGTAGCTGAGTGTCGATATGAGAATCGGTCTTCCTACGTTTCCATAGTGCATAATAATATCGCTATGTCGCCGCGTCAGTATCGCTGCGTTAGTGACGCCAGAGCCGCGTTGCTCGGAAGTCTGCCTTTAATGTGAATGTATTGAAAAGTTAGCAAAATTAATTCGCGCACCATTTGGATTTCGAATTTTATTTCACACGAAATGGCGGTGGGTGCTCAAACAAAAAAAAATGAAAAGTTGCGTATGCAACTCTCAAAACTTTTTAAACAAAACTTTACTTTTACCTAAAACTAAAAAGTAAATTTGATTTCGCAAACTAATATAACGCCAAATAATTGGAAACACTTTAATTAACTTCGAATTCAAATTCGCGCTAAAATTTTACGCAAAAATTAGTTCCTTTGTGATTTGTATATTTTTTGTGAAAACTTTGCTCTCGCCGCAATCTACCTGTCCTTTTCACCTGCCGGTGATTGCGAGTCGCTACGTGTCGAACAAGCAACGGCAACCGACAGTTCGGTGCGAGACCTCAACCGGTCCGTTTCATCCGTTTCGACTTATAAATGTGTGTGCGACTCGAACGACTCAGCAAGTGGTTTTGTGCCCTGCCGATTCCTCCCATACAAAACAACTAGAAAAACAGGTATCAAATAGTCCTCTTCCACCCAAAAAATCGTATTCCCACGCGAATTTACGCTTTTTGTGTTTGGATTACGTCGGCGTTTGCGTTCGGCGATAAGTACTAGGACCTTGAACGCGATTTTAATCATCACCAATTTCAGCCCTATTACCGCTATCATTGCCTTCGCTTTGCTTGCAGACTGCACCGACTCTGCAATTAACCATCAAGGTTCAAAGGCAACTAATTCGCATCCATTTAAACTAATTGCTGGGCCTTTCCTGCGCGACCGTTCACAATTCCAACTCACACAACAAATGTTACAATGAAAATCTTTGAAAAAGTTTGTAAAAATTAAATTAAAACTTGCTTTGTTTACTTAGTTAGGTAATATTTTAAATTTTATACAGAGAAACTAAATATGACTGCTTCTTAAGTTAACTCAAATTATACCTATAATTACAGGCTTAAGACATTTTTGTGTAGACAGACTTATTTTGTTCAAAATAATTCCACTAATTTCGTTTCTTACTGAATTACTTAAAATAAAATTGCGTTATCTTTCTTGGTTGAAGTTGAAGTTGAATACTGGTTCAGTTAAGTTAGGTTACGTTCAAACTATATCAGACGAGAGAAATTAAAATCTTAATTTTTTACTTAAAGAACATACGAAGTAAGTTTGCACAACTTGAATTAAATTCCTCTGTTAAGAATTTCAGATAGACAAACTTACAAACTCGGACTTGGACTAGCAAACAAGATACAATTAATGGTTTTAATCTAGTTGGACTAATCTTGAAATTAAGTGGTACTTATGTATTAACGCCAAACAAGTGGTACTCACGTATTAACGCCACCACCGCTATATATTCGATCGAGAGGCATGTACAAATGTAGCGGTGGTGGCGTTAATACGTAAGTACCAATTAAGTAAACCTAAAATTAGTGCAACTTACTTTGGTTACATAGACTAGACAAACAAGATTAGACATACCAGACTAGATCGTTTTCCTCGGTAGTGTAGTGGACAACATCGCCTGACAAGCCTGATAAACGGACCGGGGTTCGATTCCCCGCAGAAGAGGCAAGACTTGGCAAAGTGTCTAGTTTTCGATGTCGTTTCTGTTTACGGCCTCTGCACAGATTGGATGACCATATAGCATTGCAGACTTTATTGCACCCTCTGTCGCCATTTGAAGGTGTAAGACTCTTATCGATAATAATCCCTAGGTATTTGATATGGGGTTTAGGTTCAATTTCAGTACCCAACACTTTGAGTGAAATGTGAGCCAGTTTCCTATATCCGGTCAGCATAATTGCTTCGGTCTTTTCCGCTGCTATATGCAGTGATTTTGATTCCATCCAGCAGATAATTTGTACGATCGCCTGATTGGCCATTTGCATGATTCCCTTTTCCGTTTTTCCGACGACGGTTAGTGCAAGGTCTTCAGCAAAGCCTATTAGCTTAGTCCTTTCAAGTAGTTTCAGCCGAAGTACTCCAACGTAAAGTATGTTCCACAGGGTTGGTGCTACAATAGAACCCTGTGGGACACCGCTAGTGACCTTGTAAGCTAGCGTTTCGTGCTCGGCTTGGAGTAAGACACTGCGGTCCTCAAAGTAGTTACGAACCATTCGTAGGAGGTAGGGAGATATTTTCCTTCTTGTTAACTCTTCCAAGAAGTCTTGCCAGGCGTCTTGCCCCAAACCGAACTTGAACGCATTCCGATTCAACCATTATGTGATTAATTCTCACTTAGAAAAGTCTTGATGGCCTCTCCATCCCTTTTAAGCCAAGCCGCATTAAGCCTAATCGTTTCAACAGATTTTTGAACTGTTCGCTCTGTTCCCGGCGACTTGTGTTCCTTGAAGAACGTCTCCACCTCGCAGGCCATTGCTTCGCTGGCAAAGTTTTCCGTAGTGAATTTAACCAACCGAGCCAACAAGAAACCACTTAGGTATCTGTCGATTAAGATCTTCCAGTTGTCTTTGAAGAACTTCCAATCTAGCTCTCGGCCGGCGCGGGTCATAGCGACAGACATTATTAAGAATACTGTGTCTTGAGAACGAACTTCATCCGACATGGCGAACTGTAGAAGTCGACGTCCTTGGTAGCCTCCAAAGCCTTGCTGATCCTATCGTTCTCCTAGTGCAGATCGGCTGACCGATACAGCTTCAACATGGTATCATAGGTGTCTTTGTCTCCCGCTCTTAGAACGGCTTTGTAGCAGGCGCTTCGAAGATCCGCAGGTAGATTGGGTCCTGAACTAATGTGTTGAGCAAACCGGGTGTTGGCCTCTTCCACTGTTTTTTCATCGTTCAACCAAGCCAATCTACCTAAGATAAGACCACGGACCAACGTATCCAGATGGGTTTCATCAGGTGATAGATTCCATCCCAAACGTTTCGATATACTCGCTAATAATTGTCTTATTGATACATCGCAATCTGTGTGTGATAACAAAACACTCAACTTTGTAAGGATGTTGCTGATCGAAGACCAAACTGTGTAATTGTCCTCGCTTTCGAATGCGTTCATTAATTTGAGGACTTCAACGGTTGGTGTGTCCAGCTTGAACCATGGCGAACAACTCGTCCAAAAGTCCTAACCGGTCCAAAGGTGTAAGAGTTCTGTCTCTTATGGCGGGAACGAGCCTTTCTAATGTCAGCCGGATACTGAGTGCGGTAGTAACCAACTGTTCCTAGATTGACTTTGATCCAATCGTTTGGTCCAACGTCTGGTACGAAGGCTTCTCGAGTTTGGGATTTTTGGAACGGTGCTTGCTGTCGTTTTGACTGGATTTTTTGGAAGTATATACGGTTATTGCGATTATCCAAAGGTATTTCTCGTTCGGTTGGATTCCATCAGCGCAGTATTTGCTTTGTTCTACAGTTAAGACAGCCTTTACTCTCACCGGAAGGCTTACTTGAATCTTTTTTTTTCGTAACTTGAACTTGACATATGTTGTGGGCAACTCTTCTTATATGGTCCCACGTTTGGCGTTGGAACACAGTGTGTTCTGGAGACTCCACTACCACTGGTCCGTAATACCAACATTCGTGCTCTTCCCATTTATGTTTAGGTATGTGTTAAAGTGTTATGTTAAGTGTGGTATGTGTTAATGACATCGACGTTGTCGAGGAATTTAGTTACCTGGGAGCATGAATAGCTAACAAGGGAGGATGCGAAGCTGAAATTTGAAGACGAATGTCGATTGCTTGAACCGCAATGTCCAACTTAGTCAAGATATGGAAAGACAGACAAATAACAAAAAATACAAAAGTGTCCCTGGTTAAAACATTAGTGTTCTCTATATTCGCATACGGCACTGAGTCATGGACAATCAAGTCCCCCGACAGAAAACGCATAGATGCATCTGAGATGTGGTGCTGGAGGAGAATGCTCCGGATACCTTGGACGGCACTGAGAACTAATGCATCGATAATAAATGAAATAGGAATTCAAGACCGATTGTCCACAATATGTCGATGTCCACAATATGTCGACGCATCCTAAAATACTATGGAGGCGTAACCAGAAGAGCACAAGACTACTTGAAGATGATCGTACAGGGCAAAATTGAGGGGAAAAAGATCGCGAGACAGGTCCCCGTCGAGTTAGTTGGACCAAATCAAGAACATAGCGGAACAAACCCTGCAAAACAACTTAAGAGCGGCAGAAGATTGCAAGCAATGGAAACAACTAAGCAATCAGTGTTCATAACCTTGGTGTCACAACTCTTCAGACATGAAGACTAGACTAAAAAGAAGAAGATGTGTTAAAGACCGTGTATTGAGTCCCTTCGTCTTGGGTGGAGAGGTAGTCTAGATATCCCCATTTTCTATTGCTCCACCTGCCTCTCTCGTGAATAGAAACTCTTTCTTGGAAGTTAACTTCATAGGCGGAGTTGGTCCTGTTGTCCGTTGCAACATGTATTGTCATCTTTCTATTTATACTCTCCAACATTCCCTCATATTTCTTGTGAAGTAGCACTTGCGTCCAAATAGGAGCCCCGTATAGGAGCATGGAAGAAACTACGTGATCTAGAATTACACTCCTCTTCGATATTGGCCCTCCAATATTTGGCATTATCCTTGATGGCATCAGATCTTTGATGGCATCAGATCATTGATGGCATCAGATCCTTGATGGCATCAGATCTTTGATGGCATCAGATCATTGATGGCATTAGATCCTTGATGGCATCAGATTATTGATGGCATCAGATCCTTGATGGCATCATATCCTTGATGGCATCACATCCTTGATGGCATCAGATCCTTGAAGGCAACAGATCCCATCAAAGTAACATTTGCCTCTTCGCCTATCTTCTTAATGTGTTGTTACTCTGACGTCCTAGTCTATGTGTATCCCTATAAATTTAAGGGATTTGACTCTCTGGACCAGCTTCCCGTCTACTTCTGTTGTTAGATTGCGCAACTTGTATCTCCCAGCCATGAGGACAATCTCTGTTTCTCAAGGGAGAGCTTGATACCCATTTCCTTCAATGCCAGGCAGATTTTGTTTATGGCATGTCATCCGTTCCTCCAGCTTCTGTGGTGGCCGAGCCGGTACCACAACGGCAAGATCGTCTGCATAGGCTATTAGTCTTACATCCCGTATTGTACATCTTGTATGTCTAGTCATCCGCTCTTAGCATTTTGTCATAAAAGACTGACCAGAATGTCGGACCTAGGACGGATCCCTGCGGCACTTCACAAGACAGTCTATACTGGACAGACAACACTATCTTCTTTTTTCTTCTTCATGTGTCATGCCCTCCAAGGGCGTTGATGACCAATTTCATTATTTGAATTTTATCTGCAGCTTTTCGAAATAGGGCTCTTGTACTTTGTCCAAACCATTGGCAAAGGTTCTTGAGTCATGATGTTCTGCGGTGGCCTGGACTGCGCGTACCTTGTATTTTACCCTGTATTATTGTCTGCTGTAACCTGTACTTATCATTTCGGATAACATGACCAAGGTATTCCAGTTTTCTTCTCTCTATTGTGTTGAGAACTTCTGTTTGCTTATTGACTCTTTGCAAGACCTCGACGTTAGAAATTCTCAGCACGATACGGTAAGTCCACATCTCAAAAGCCTCCACCTTCTTACACATAGCCTCCGTAAGTGTCCAAGCCTCGACGCCGTAGTACAGGATACTAAACACGTAGCACCTTAACAATCTGATTCTGAGGGGGATTTCCAAGTGCCTGTTGTTCAGCACTTTCTTCATTTTGGTGAAAGCTCCTCTTGCCTGTTCGATGCGGCTTCTAATTTCCAATGTCATGTCCCATTTGTCGTTTCAATAACAACACTATCCCCAGGTATTTGATGTGGGGTTTAGGTTTCATTTCAGTATCCATCACTTTGAATGAAATGTAAGCCACTTTCCTGTAACCGGTCAGCGGAATTGCTTTTCCAGTGCTATATGCAGTGATTTTGATACCATCGAGCAGATAATTTGTTCCATCGCCTGAATGGCCCTTTCCAGCATGGGCGTAGCCAGGAGGGTGGGGAGGGGGGTTTGTTCAAACCTATTAGCTAGAAGCCTATTAGCTTAGTCACTTCCGGTAGTTTCAGCCGAAGTACTACATCGTAAAGTATTTCCACAGGGTTGGTCCTATTACAGAGTCCTGAGGGAGACCGCTAGTGACCTTGTAACCTTGCGTGTGTGTTGCCAGAAGACCAAGTTGAACGCATTCCTAACAAGGAGGACAAGACTAGACAGACAAGACTAGACAGACTGGACTAGACAGACAAGAATAGAGAGATAAGACTAGACAGACAAGACTAGACAGACAAGACTAGACAAAGAAGACTAGACAGACAAGACTAGAGAGACAAGACTAGAGAGACAAGACTAGAGAGACAAGACTAGACAGACAAGACAGGCAAGACTAGACAAACAAGACTAGACAGACAAGATTAGGTAGACAAGACTAGACAGGCAAGACTAGACAGACAAGACAGGCAAGACTAGACAGACAAGACTAGACAAGACTAGACAGACAAGACTAGACAGGCAAGACTAGACAGACAAGACAGGCAAGACTAAACAGACAAGACTAGACAAGACTAGAAAGACAAGACTAGACAAGACTAGAGAGACAAGACTAGACAGACAAGGCTAGGCAGACAAGACTAGACAGACAATACTAGACAGACATGACTAGACAGACAAGACTAGACAGACAAGACTAGACAGACAAGACTAGACAGACAAGACTAGACAGACATGATTAGACAGACAAGACTAGACAGTCAAGACTAGACATACAAAACTAGACAGACAAGACTAGACAGACAAGAGACGGCAAACAAGACTAGACAGACAAGACTAGACAAACAAGACGAGACAGACAAGAGTAGACAGACGAGACTAGACAGACAACACATGACAGATAAGACTAAACAGGCAAGACTATTATTATTTGCTCTTTCATTAATATTGAATTTTTAACAACCACGTGAAGTTGTATCAGCATGAAGCTGTATCAACATGAAGTAGTTGTATCAACGTGAAGTTGTGTAAATGTAACGTCTCCAAATCTTATAGGCAGCGAAGACTAGATAGACAAGACGAGACAAACAGGTCTAGACAAACAATACTAGGCAGACAAGACTAGATAGATACAACTATACAGACAAGTCTATTGAAACAATGGTCCGGGTTACCGCCAAGTCGCGCCTGAAGAAGTTTTACTTCAATAACAATTGAAATGGTAAATTTAACTGAGAATAAAATAGATTTAAATAACGTTAATATTGAATTGGTGAAAGCATCCTACGTTTTAGATAATCATACAAACTTAAAACAAACGGAACGCAGCCTGAATATATTTTAAGGTTCGGACTTTGTAGTCCTGAAAAGACTCAATAATTGTTATAGAGCTCCGGAAAGGCTAAATATATTTATATACTGTGTTCCGTTTGTTTTAAGTTTGAACGTTAATATTGTGTTTAATTAAACAATTAATCTTCAAAAACTGGAATTTTATAAATAAATATCCATAAAATTGCTTGAGATTTTCTATGGTTCAGCCCATAGTAGCAAGATATGGATACTAGACGTAATCTTATCAATTTACTATCTTTATTGTTCCAAAATTACAATGAAACCAACATAGAAATTGCAATTAATAAATAATAAACTTGTAGTGATGACTAAACCGAACATAAAAAAACGAGTTTAATACGTTTTCTTTTTAAATTATCGTGAAGTTGGACTAATTGTAAGCCGATTATGAGAAACGCAAAACCAGTATTCCCAAAAAAACGAAAATGTCTTTGTATCGAATTTCTGAAATTTGATACAAAGATAGTTTTTGCTGTAGGCAACTAGTTCAAATGTGTGCAATACTGTTAGGTTTTTTGTTACGCCACAGAAGCATGATGGTTTACACGGAGATCACTGAACTACGAAGATGCGTCTAGATCCGAAAAACGCAACGATCCGAACTACCAGACCAGAGAATAAATAATCTAATGTTACGGTTTTAGAAAGGAGCGAGCGTGTGGCGAATTCGGTTCGGGGACCATTAGGCGAAAGACGGATTTTTTAAGGTGGTTAACTAGCGTGGATAAAGACTAGTTTTGGTTCAAATGCGAAATCTCGACAGATTATTTAATTCAATTTGTTTGTTTTTGTTTCTGGGTTAATCAACTTTGGTCTCATTTCGTTAGCTTTGTTGTTTTAAATTACACTTTATTCGGATTCTTTTACCACATATCATTTTCACAACAACTTTCTCACAAGAACGAATTTATTTATTCCAAAATTGCAACAATATTGAATTTTTAAATATTGAATTTTTAACAACAACGTGAAGTTTTCATTTTGATACAACTACACGTTGATACAACTTCACGTTGTTGTTAAAAATTCAATATTAATGCAATTTTTGAATAAATAAATTCGTTCTTGTGAGAAAGTTGTTGTGAAAATGATCATTTACGTTTATTTGTGACGTGTCACAATTTTATAGGTATTTTATTAACAAAAAGTAACATTAACCCCTTGACATACGAATAAAATGCGCGTTGACGTATCCATATGCAAGTGATCTTATCAAATATACATGTCGTCGTAGAGACGTCATTGTATGTTAAGGGGATAAAAAAGATAAAAAATATTTAATCTTTCAAAATTGAATCAATATTGGATTTTAATCTAAAACGTGAATTTTTTTTTTTCATAAACCAACGTGGGTCCCTTAAAACACTGCGGCTTTTTGGCCTATTGTATTTCCCAACATTGTTTCCTTCATGTAAATAGGTGAGATGAACAACTATACATACTATGCTATGAGGAGGAACTGCCTCTCACATAATCTTTGCGAAGCAATTGCACGTAGGACACGAAATATGATCCCCGTGAAGAACATGTCGCATAGATTCCTACACCTAATACAGGAGCTGAACCTATATACAAAGTGAAGTTAAATCAGCATGAAGTTGTATCGACGTGAAGTTGTATCAATGTGAGGTATCCAATTTTTATAGGTGCTCGTTTAACCCCCTGACATACGAATAAAATGGGTGTTGAGTGTCCATATACATGTGATCTTACCTCATATACATGACGTCTTAGAGACGTCATTGTTTGTCAAGAGGTTAAGAAACAAATGACATTAAAAAAGAAAGAAATCGAAATCCCAAATTAGCGCTCCAATTAGTATCAAAGTGAAGTAGTTTCAACGTGAAGTTAAAACCAATTACTATTCTTTATATTATCATTGTAATTATTCTTTTAGAATTTTATAATAAATTCAAAAATTTTAATATTCAAACCGCACAGAAATGAAACAAGACTTTCTCCCACATTTCATTCAAAATTCAAATTTTCAACTGTGCGGAGTTCCTGTTTGCGTCCGGTGACGCCATTGTTGCGCTGCCCCCAACTTCCGGCCGCACCGACTGCCGGAAATCGAAGCCACTTGAAACTAGTGGATTGAAACAAAAAATTCAATCGACGCGAATCAAATCGCTATCTACTTACTTCTTATCTCTTATCGTATTCAAACAAATTGGATTTCGTTGGGAAACTGAGGTTTTAAATCGACAAAGAAAAATAATTATTTTCAAATTTATCGAAAATTAACAGTTTTTTCGGGATTGTTATTGTTTAGCGGTTTTTTTCCGGATCGAATGGGATTTTAGTTTCGTTTGTTTGGAACAAGGTTGAGTCAACAAGATTATCTCTTGCATAGATAACGTATAATTAGTTTAATAAATTGTGGAATTCAAGTATTTATATTGCTAATTCTAGTTTAAAAAAAAAATTAGACCTTGACTCAAAGCTTAATACATTTTTAAATAGTCGGTTCACATTGAAATACGTCAGTTTGAATTGGGCTAATTCTAAGTCAGATTGAATTACAATAAGTCAGTTGGAATTGTAATAAGTCAGTTTTAAATGCAATAAGTCAGTTTGAATTGTAGTAAGTCAGTTTGAGATTGGAAATGAATGATTGTCTAGTCCAAGGGTCGGCAAACTCACCTAAAACTTTACACCTAACTACCTGACATACGTCTCTCAGACCCAAAGTACCAGTAATTTTCTCACCTGAGACGTATGGCAGGTGGTTAAGGGTTAAGAGAAAATTTTTTATTTAAAATGATTTCAAACTGGATCAAGAGCCACGGATAACTTTTTCATAAAGTCATATTTTTTCATTTTCTTCATAATTGGCGGTGATTAAACGCCTTTGCTATAATATTATTAGTTTGACTACTAAATCCAGCGTCGGACTGGCCATATAGTTGAGGTGGCGTTTACCAGCCGGGCCCTATCTTGCGCGACCCCCCTGAATCCTGCAAGACTCCCCCAGCTTGCGAGGCCTTCACCAAGCCAGACTTTTGACAACGTTTTCAAAGCTGCAAATTTTCAAAATTTATTTGAATCCAATATTGAAGACTGAATGCACTCCAAAAACATTGATATCGACAATATTAGGAGAAATATCTAGAAAACCAAGAAACACGCCAAGACGCAGTGGCAGTACTGGCTGCAGACGCAAAAAGATTCTGTTCTGTTTCTGTCATTAATACAGCTTTAGTTAAAATATATGACAAATTCAACTACAACGAATATTTAATGAAGGATGCCGCTTGTTTGAACCCGAACAACTTGAAAACTTCAATTTAATTAATAAAAATGACATTCCTAAGACGCATTAACGTCTCTCGCATCAATTGCAAATGTCGATCGAGAAATGCTATCAAAGGAACTAGAATCTTTTAACGGGGCGCGACGCGACGTAAAGTGATTTGACGTAATCTTAACGGTAAGGTATGTTTGTGAAACGTACATCGACATTTTCTTTTCTTTCTATTGTTGTAGTTACTGGCTATTGCACAATATAAATCACAACACAATACCAGCAATCACAATACCAATGTCACTCTTAAAGTCGAGCTGATTCACATGAAGAATCAGCTCGACTTAACGTAACGCGGAGCGAAATTTGACCTTTGGTAGCTTTTACATTGCGTTAAGTTCTGATATGTACATCGCGTCGGCCGTAATCGGCCGCACATAAAACAACGTATTTAAGTTTAAGTTCCTTTTTTTCGTTTAAGTTTAAGTTTCTTAAGCTTCTTTTTGCCAATCAACAATCTCGATTCTTGCTCGCATGTAATCGACTTTAAGATTGGCATTGTGATTGGTGGTATTGTGTTGTGATTCACATGAACATGAACAGTTCGACCCTGACCAAATCCATAACTTTACCCATATCTTCTGGAAATATTTGTCCGCAAAGTGCTTCCTTGTGAATTATGCAAGGGAAAGATAACACGTCATAATCAATTTTTTCTTTAAAAATTGTGACAAATCCTTTATTATTGTCCACCATACTTTTAGCTTCATCTGTTGCTTTGACACTATTTTAATAAGATCGATGTCATTTTTAGGGTTCCGTACCGAAAACGGAACCCTTATAGGAACACTTTGTTGTCGGTCTGTCTGTCTGTCTGTCCGTCTGTCTGTCTATCAAGACCATTTTTCTCAGGAACGCGTAGAGGTAACAAGTTGAAATTTGTATCAAATACTCGGGTCTGCGGTCTCTTTCAGCTGTGAAAAAATCAAACTTGTAAGTCAACGCGATCAAAAGATAGGACCGTTTATGTCGCATATTTTGCGATTTCACAAGGGAATCAAAACCTATAGGGTACTTCCCGTTGACCTGAATCATGAAATTTGGCAAGAAGCGGTGTTTTACAGCACATGTAAAGTGAAAAATCTGAAAACCGTAAATAGGTAGTTTAATTACAAGAAAAATACGAATTTACTATTAGAAACTTATGAAAATACACTAATGTGTTGCGTGGTATTGTCAGGCACCAGAAGCATATGGGTTGCATACAGTTAGGTCCTCCTCGGATACCTTACTTACAAGTTTGTACGGAACCCTCGGTGCGTGAGTCACAACTCGCACTTGGCCGGTTTTTATTCAAACAATCGTTCATTGCATTTTCTATATCTTCTCCTCGTGTTTGACCCTTGAGTGGCATTAATTCCAGGAGATCTTCTTTGGGACCAACTGATGATATATGGCAAGCAAAAAAGGACAACTTGTGCCGTATCCTTTATGTCACAAGACTCATCAACAGCTATTGATATGACTGATGCTAAATTAACGTCCTCAACTTGTTGGCATACATTTAACGACATTTTTTTTCTTCTATATGTAGTAGTTTTAGCATACAATAGTAAGCTTTTGATTTTATTCACAATATCTGGTTTATTGTTAAAATTGTGATAAAGAGTGACTGTGAAAATTGTTAAAACTTGGCGGCAGCGCCGGCGGTCCTAAGAAAAGGGGCAGTTCTGTTTCATTTTTAGGGTTCCGTACCGAAAACGGAACCTTTATAGGATCACTTTGTTGTCCGTCTATCTGTTTGTCTGTCTGTCTGTCTGTCCGTCTATCTCTCTGTCAAGACCATTTTTCTCAGTAACGCGTAGAGGTAACAAGTTATGAAAATACACTAATGTGTTGCGAGGTATTGTCAGGCACCAGAAGCATATGGGTTGCTTACAGTTAGGTCCTCCTCGGTTATGTCCTCCTCGGTTAGGTCCAAAGGTTAAAAAGTATGTGTCGGCACCAAACTGTTTATTCTGAATTTTCTTTTTTTATATTCGTTATGCATTTCATCATGTACGCTCTATATACATAATATATACAGGGTATATATTATGTCTAAATTTTGCTTTTTTATAACCGACATGCGACATACTCAAGTCCCGTAACGTCCTGTATATATTATATTTCGTCTATTTTTTGTTTATAATCTACATATACTTAAATCAATAGTCAATAGTCAATTGCCCAAAAGCAGTCAATTGAACAACTGAATGTTAAGAGTATCGAAATAGATCTAGAACTAGTTAATATATTAATTTATATTAGATCTAGAAATAGTTAGATCTTAATATAAGTTAGTGAATAAGTGTAATACTAAAATAAAGTTTTCTTTTTATAAGTTTAAAAATATTCGCGGTATTTAAAAAAAAATACTCTGTATACCATTATACAGAATATATAGGTATACAGGCAAAATTGAGCAGTAAAAACAAATAGTGAAGTTCCAGAACCCCTAAAAAATTCATAGTGAATGGGGGATGGATGTATGCAAATAAAATATAGCGGTACTAAGATGGTCGTGATTTCAGGAGGGCCACTTGTCAAGTTAACTGAATGTGCTTGCTACGTTCTCCACAAAAAAAAGATACCTTACTTACAAGTTTGTACGGAACCCTCGGTGCGCGAGTCACAACTCGCACTTGGCCGTTGTTTTTTTTTGGATTTTTTTGTTTCGATATGTTTCTGAAGAACCATAAGCGCACACCAAAAGTGTGGCTCGCGCCACATTTTGCCGACCCCTGGTCTAGTCTGGTCTGCCTAGTCTTGTCTGTCTAGTTTTACCTAATCTAACCTATCTAGTCTTGCCTATCTAGTCTCATTTATCTAGCCTTGTCTGTCTAGCATTGTCTGTTTAGCCTTGCCTTATGAAGCTTTGTCTGTCTAGCCTTGTTTGTCTGCCCTGATTTCATTGTAATGTTGCATGAAAATGTAACATGTGTTTGTGTATTTAGTTTATTGCGACGTCGTGTTATTTTATTGTGTTGCTCAACGGTTTATTAATATTGCTGCAGAGTTTTGCAAAGATCCCGGAAAGTGAGAAATGGCCTGCTGGCTGTACAATAAAAACTGTTTCGTTAATGCGGTGATTACATGCTCGAGTCATAAACTTGAACGCTAACTAGACGAGAAACAAGGCGAATAAAATGAGAATTTTAGTTTTATTAATGATAGAATAGCAACGATTTACAATTCATTATCAACTCATTATCAGCTCACAATACCGACGATTGGTATTGTTAGTTGAGATTTTTATCTCTGACTATTTCTCGATAAGAGAAATAATTACGGGTGTATTAAGAAATTCCAAGATTATTTTTTCTTAGACAACATGCGATTCATTTTGAGATTATTTTATTTAGAATTCGGTTATTTGTGTGTCGTTTAATGTTCGATAAGTCCGGTACACACGTATTAACGCCACCACCGCTACATTTTTAAATGACGCCAATCTATATCTAAATTTTTTATGATAAATCATACTCCTAAAATAAAACATTTTATATAAAATTAAAACATTTTATTTAAAATTAATACATTTTTAAAACTCAAAATATTTTTTAACCCCGGTTAGATCAGAATGCCCGCCGCGAAGCGGACAGATAAATCAAGACAACATACGCGCGGCAGCGCGAACTCTCGATCCAATATATAGCGGTGGTGGCGTTAATACGTAAGTACCATAAGTCCATACCTTTGGTAATCCAATACTATTATTACTAGTATTGAATAATCTTGTGAAATTTTGTCTAAACATTGCTAAACTGTCTAAGAAGACTGTTGTGTAATTAGAAACTGTCTAATTAGACTGCGACGTGAGACTGTCTAATTAGACTGTTGGACAACAGCTATGTTCCGGCATAAATCTTAAAATAAATATTTCCGTTAAAGAGTTTTAATTTCTTTCCGAGAATCTCAGATTATTTCCATTCATTATTATCTCGCTCCATCTGTTTCTATCATCTGTTTCTGATTTAATATGTCCGTTTAGTTTTTATATTCTCTCAACATTGCGCAAATCTGGTCTCTCTCTCTCTCTCTCTTAGTTCCTGTTTCTCCCAGTGGGACATAGGGCTCTTCTACCAATTGTCGCCATCTGACTCTGCAAATCTGGTATCAACTAGATAATGGAATAAACAAGATTAAAATAGACTACGTACGATTAGACTAATCCAGAACGGACTAGACAAAGTTAGCCAGGACTAGAATGGAATAGACCAGTGATTCTCAACCTTTTTTCTCTTGCGTACCGTACAACTGTGTACCGTACAACATCAAAATTTGACGGCACACTAACAATAAGATGAGTTTAATGGTTGTTTATTATGCAAGGGCATAAAATTAAGGTTTATAAATTCAATTTGAATTCGCGAGTTAAACCTTAATTTTAACATTAATTTCAAGAAAAAAGGGCGTGCAAGTCGCAAGGTAATTTGAATTATTTTTTTCTTATTTTGGATCGAGAGTTCGAGCCACCGCACGTTATATTGTCTGGATCTATCTGTTCTAATATTACCAAATTTAACCTTTGATCTAACCTAGATTAAAACCAGTGAAATCAGTAAAATATTGTCTTTTTACGTTAGTTCTAATTTCTACCACGGCTTACATGCATCGAGCTACATTTTAGCCGAAAACTTTGCTAGTAAATAGTTTTGTCTGGGTTTAATCCAGATTTGGGGCATGGTAAAGAATACGGGTTTTTTTGGAACTTAGTGTTGCGGACTTTTTACCTGGTGTAACTGTTGTTAATTGTCTTTGGCACTCTTTAACTAAGATCTTAAAGTAAAATTAAGCTTCTACGTTGCCTGGTTAAATAAATATTCGTGTTTTTTGTTAAAAATTTACATTTTCAAAGTAACAAATGGTGGAAGCGCACGCAACTAGGCTGACTATACTCCATTTTTTTTAAGAATGCAGTACAGGCAAGATAGGGCTTATTTGACCTTGTTCTCAGATCTTAAATCGAGGAGAAGTTCACACTGACGATATTTACTTCTCCATCTCAACGTCTTTTCTCTCTTTCTTTTCACACATATTTGCTGCTGTAAGTTGTCAATGGCTGCCGTGTCAATTCACAATTGTCATCTGATCTGTTTGTATCATTTATATTTTTTGCGTTTTTCTCCATTTATTTGTTTGTATTTTATTACTATTGTTGCCATTTGGAGTATTTAATCAATAATAATAAGATATTCAATGAAACCAATAATAAATAACCAATTTTATATTCAAGTAACTATATTTGAATTTAGCGCCAAATTTTGTAACTACATTGAACATTTGTCATAGTGTAAATCAGGTTTCTAGTTACTGCATTCCTAAAAAAATGGACTATGGGCATTACCACGTTTATTAATTTTTTTAAGAAGAAAGTTTTTAAAGAGTTTCAAAGACCTTTAACAACAGTTACACCAGATACAAAGTCCGCAACACTAAGTTTCCAGAAAACCCGTATTCTTTACAAAGCCCCAGATTTGTACTAAAACTATACATTGCATGCTATATCCAAGTACATACTAAATAATTTTTATTGTTTGCACTTCTAAAATTTGACGGCACACATCAAGAATCTGGCGGCACACAAAAGTGCCGCGGCACAGTCGTTCAGAATCACTAGACTAGACAAATCTTGGATGGACTAGACAAGACTACAATGTTCTAGACAAGATTAGACTAGCAACGATTAATCAAGACTAGAATAGACTAGACAAGATCAGACTGGACTAGACAATATTAGACAAGCATTCGATAGAAAAATCAAGATTATAATGGACTAGACTAATCAAGATTAAACAAGACTAGAATGGACTAGATTATATTAGAGAAAAATATAATGGGCTAGACAATTTTAGACAAGCTTCGAATGACCTAGGCAAAACTATATTAGAGTAGACAAGAATAGAAGAGGCAAGATTTAACAAGACTAGAATGGACTAAATAGGATTAAACTTAAATAGAATGTACTAGATCAGTGGTGCGCAAACTTTTTTCATTGGCGATCCCCCAATTTGTATAAAATTTTATCGCGAACCCTGGATCGACGGTAGACGTTTTTTAATCGTTAACGTAGGTAATGTGAAAGTTTTTCTGGGATTTGTCTGTATGTCCTGTATTGTCTTTTGTAATTCTCCTTGCCAAAGTATCAGCTTCTTTCTAATAGCTTCAATTTTACTGCTGTACTTGAACTCTCTCCCTGTAAACTCAAATTCAAATCGTTGTTTTTAAAAAATTCTTCCGATATGTCTTCTTCAAAGACTAGTATCTCACATAAACAATTAATTGCGATATTTTGGATACGTCACTGGTTTCGTCAAGTTGTAGAGCAAACACGGGAGAGTTTTGTATTACATTTAACAGAACTGATTCGATATTACGTGATATGACGAAAATTCGACAAGAAACGAAATCTCTTGATAATGGTATTGTTTTTAAATCGTTACCATATTTTTGTCCATGCATAATTGATGTAATTTTAATTGCTGAAGGAAGAATGAGGGATTCTCCAATTGTATGTGATTTCAAATTTTTCGCTATTAAATATGAAACTTCTAAAGATGCCCGTAAACCATATTGCCCGTTGTATATATTTTCAAAAATTCAGTTTGATTTTTCATACTTTCAGCCCGTCGTTTAAAAAAGGTTTCAGATTTATTTGCAAATTCTTTTGCTTCTTCTTTTAATTTAGCAGGTTTCAAACTTTCAGTTGCTAATTTATACGAGCAAATAGCACAAGACGGACGGACGTTCTTCCCCATTAACAACGCAAAATGTAAATCCGTATTTAATATACCCCTCTTGACTCAATTTTTTATTAGATAACACATTTCATTCGATATTTTTTTAAGTAGAAACAGTGCGTCTTTCATTGTTGTTTTTTATCAGTTTTTCTAAGTTTATTAGATGTTTGTCCATTATTCACACTTGTATTGTGATTATTTTCATTTTCGTGGATACCTACTTTTACCCACTTATCTATTATGAAGGTATTTAATTTTTTCAAAATTTGCGCATTGAATTGATAAATTCACTATGTTTTAACCACACTTAATATGTAAAAATATGATATAACTTATTAGTCACAGTTATATCAGTTACAACATATAATTTGAAACATTTAACACGACTCGAGCTTGGACGGGTGTCATTTTCAAGAAGTGTGAACTTGAAAATGATCTTAACCCGTCGAAACTCGAAAATATTTTTTTATTACTCATGTGCGAAAAGTACTTCTTAACGTAGATTATTTAATACAAAAAATCTCGTTGTATTTCCACATAACCTGGGTAACGCACGCAAATATTCAATATCGCTAGGTTACATTAAAATAAACAAATAAATAAAAATAAAGTAACACAATCAAGACCGCGATATTTAAAAAGTGACGTGAAATATAAACAAAAATCCATTACAAAATAATAATAAAAATTAAAGAAAACGTTTTAAAATGAGTGTAAATTCTATGGTGATATCGGACTGAGGAGAGTTCTTATGACGAATCCACACCATCGGAGACAATTGAAAAAGCAAACTCTTCATTTTTGATTCCATTTTTGTTTATTGCCCCTGGATCCCAATCTTGTAAGATAATTATAAAATTCAAAATTAAGAAAATTAACTAATTACGCAATCCGTTTAACGCATTGGTGTGTGCAGTACATATTTTTCCACTCTCGCACGTATGACAACGAACTGGAACGCACTGACACATTGGTGTGCGGAGACCTTTATACATGTGCTGCCTGCTACGATACTTACAATTAGAAAAAAAATTTATTGGCATCACATCACATTCGGGAACGCGGTTGTAAAATAGTTATATAATAATTGTAGGTTTTTCATAAATTTGAATTTGTGATTCAGAATTTACTCGTAATAAAATTAATTATTTCCCAAGAGCACCAAAAGCATTGCTTTGATTAGGTATTAAAACAGAAAAGGGATTCCTAAAAAATATAGTTCTATTTTTATAAATAATATAATTTAATTTCACTATTTTACTGGTAAATAAATACCTTTGAATTAGGCGACCCCCAAAATGTCTCTCGCGGCCTAGAATGGACTAGACAATATTAGACAAGCCCTGGATGGACTAGACAAGACTATAATAAAGTATACAAGAAATGGTAAGATGAGGTAATATTTAACTACATCAGAATGGACTAGATAGGATTAAACTAGACTAGAATGGACTAGACAATATTAGACAAGCCCTGAATGGACTAGAGCAGACTACAATGCTCAAGAAAAAAATAGACTAAAGGCGATTAAACCAGACTAGAATAGACTAGACAAGATTAGACAGACTAAAATAGACTATAGAAGATTAAGCAAGACTAGAATGGACTAGACAATATTAGACAAGCCCTGGATAGACTAGACAAGTCTATAATAGAGTAGAGACAGGAATAGACGAGACAAGATTTAACAAGACTAAAATGGACTAAATATGATTAAACTATATTAGAAAGGACTAGGCAACATTCGACAAGCTCTGAATGGACTAGAGCAGACTACAATATTCTAGACAAGATTAGACTAAAATCGATGAAACCAGACTAGAATAGACTAGACAAGTAAAGCGAAACTAAAATAGACTAGAAATGGTTAAGGAAGACTAGAATGGACTAGCCAATATTAGACAAGCCCTAGATGGATTAGAAAATACTATAATATAGTAGACAAGAATAGAGGAGGCAAGATTTAACAAGACTAGAATGGAATAGATAGGATTAAACTAGACTAGAATGGACTAGACAACATTAGACAAACCCTGGATTGACTAGACCAGACTACACTGTTCTAGACAAAATTAGACTAAAAGCTATTAAACCAGACAAGAATAGACTAGACAAGTTTAGAAAGACTAAAGTAGACTAGTAAAGATTAACCAAGACTAGAATGAACTAGACAATATTAGACAAGCCCTGGATGGACTAGACAAGACAATAATAGAGTAGACAAAAATAGAAAAGGCAAGATTTAGACTAGGATGGACTAGATAGGATTGAAATAGATTATAATGGACTAGACCAGTGGTGTGCAAACTATTTTCATTTGCGAACCAATATTTTATGTAAAATTTTATCGTGGCCACCGGATAGAAGTAACGTGAACACTGTAATTACTAAACAGTTCTATCAACATCTCCACAAAAGTTGAAACAAATACCCAAATTAGATTTTGACAAAACTAAGTTTGAAAATTTCATGTTTACAAATTTGATTTTCATGGTGGGATTTACAAAAATCTGCAATATTTGCTGAAATAAATATTAAAATATTAGTCAAATTTGCTAAATATTCCGGAACAGTTCTACCAACATCTTCTCAAAATTTGAAACAAATCCCCAAATTAGTTTTCGAGAAAGTTAAGTTTGAAAATTTCAATGTTTACAAATCTGCTTTTCAAGGTGGAATTTACAAAATATTATTTTTTACATTTCAATATTTATTGCTAACCAAAATTTACACGCGAAATGCCTCAAATATTTTTTGAATTCGACGACCCAAAAAGATTCTCTATCAACCCCTCTGGGGGTCGCTACCCCTGGTTCTAAACAAGATTAGACTAAATGCGATTAAATCAGACTGGAATAGACTAGGCAAGATTAGACAGACAAATATAAAATAGACTAGAGAAGACCAATCAAGATTAGAATGGACTAGACCTACTATTCGCAACCGCTGGTCCGGCGGACCACCAGTGGTCCGCGGAGAAATTTTACTAGTCCGTGGACAATTTTTTCTATCCGCGAAAAAAATTTACTTCTGTAATGTAAATTATGATTAGTACGGCACTGAAGAAAAAAAGATAAATAATTACATATCTTTACATTTAAATATTATTGTAAGTAAATGATAATAAAAATGTTACAATTAGCTTATGTAGTAGTTCCCTAACCCTTAACCACCTGCAATACGTCTCAGGTGAGAAAATTACTGCTACTTTTGGTCTGAGAGACGTATGTAAGGTTAGAGGACGTATGTAAGGTTTAGGTATTAATACCTAGTATAATTTTGTTGTTAAAAAAATATTACTGGTCCGCGAATTTTTTTTTTAATTTTACTGGTCCGTGGGCCAAACAAGGTTGAGAAACGCTGGACTAGACAATATTAGATAAGCCCTGGATGGACTAGACAAGACTATAATAGAGTAGACAAGAATAGAGGAAGCCAACTTTAACAAGACTATAATGGACTAGATGGGATTAAACTAGACTAGAATGGACTAGAGAAACTCTGAATGGACTAGACCAGACTACAATGTTCTAGGCAAAATTAGACTTAGAGCGATTAAACCAAGCTAGAATAGACTAGACATGATTAGACAGACTAAAATAGACTAAAAAAGATTAGGCAAGACTAGAGTGGTCTAGACAACGTTAGACAAACCCTGTTTGGACAAGACAAGACTATAATAGAGTAGATGTATAGAGATGTATAGAGGATAAAAATAAATAAGGTAAGATTTAACTATTTAAGACTAGGATGGACTAGATAGGATTAAACTAGATTAGAATGGACTAGATAACATTAGACAAGCCCTGGATGGACTAGACCAGACTACTATGTTCTAGACAAAATTAGACTAGATTAAACCAGATGCGATTAAACCAGACTGAAATAGACTAGACAAGATTATACAGACTAAAATAGACTAGAGAACACCAATCAAGACTAGAGAAGACCAATCATGACTAGAATGAACAAGACAATATTAGACAAGCCCCGGATGGACTAGACAAGACTAAAATAAAGTAGACAAGAATAGAGGAGGCAATTTATAACAAGACTAGAATGGACTAGATGGGATTAAAGTAGACTAGAATGGGCTAGACACTATTAGACCAGCCCTGGATGGACTAGAGCAGACTACAATGTTCTAGACAACATTAGACAAAAAGCTATTAAACCAGACTAGAATAGACAAGACAAGATTAAACAGACTATAACAGACTAGAAGAGATTAATCAAGACTAGAATGAACTAGACAATATTAGACAAGCCCTGGATGGACTAGACAAGTATATAATAGAGTAGATAAGAAATGGTAAGAAGAGGTAAGATTTAACAAGACTAGAATGGACTAGATAGGATTAAAGTAGACTAGAATGGACTAGACAATATTAAACAAGCCCTGAATGGACTAGAGCAGACTACAATGTTATAGACAAGATTAGACTAAAGGCGATTAAACCGTACTAAAATAGACTAGACAAGATTAGACAGACTAAAATAGACTAGAAGAGATTAAGCAAGACTATAATGTTCTAGACAAGATTAGACAAGGCACGTATGCTACACCTATTACATAAGTATTTCTTATTATTATTACTCATGTACGGTATCTATATAACAATTATCTGGTGTAATCTGTTATTATGGTCTGTTAATGTTCGTGGAAAACTTGTTCGAAACAATCGCCGACAATTTGAATAAATTAGAAAATTGCGAACAAATTTACGTTTTGAAAGGCAATTGGAAAATGAGCAAAACTTATTCAGTCATTTCAAATGATAATAATTTGGCTTCGTGGAAAATTATTCATCGGAAATTTTATAATTAAGAACTATGGAGTCTTTCATTAAGCGCTTCCTATCTTTAAATTTTAATAAAACAAAGTGTGTGAAAGATATCATCGAACTTTTTATTTGTTTAAAAGGTCTAGCAATGCCATTATGTATGGAATATAACATCCTGCAAATGTCAGCCGCGGCTTCGCTGGGTGGCGCGCATCCGAATTTTCATGATTCTGGCGCATAAATCAGGCTGAATTTGACCGATGGCATGAGTTATGATGGCTTTGAGGGCCGCTGTGGTTTGTGGCTTATTCGCATAAGACATGCGACTTAAGAAAACCCCACAAAAAAAATCTAACGGGGATCAAATCACACGATCTCTGTGGCCAGTTCACATCACCTCCAGGTGAGATGACCATGCATTCAAATCGCTCGTGCAGAATGTCCAATGTGGCAAGAGCTGTGTGGTACATAGCGCCGTCCTGTAGAAACCACATGTCGTCGGTGTCCATATTATCCAATTCAGGACAAAAGAAGTTGGTAACATCGACCTAAAGCACTCACCGTTGCCGATGATGCCTGGCCAATATCGTTCTCTAAATATAGACCGATGACGCCGCCAGCCGAAAATCCACACCAAACAATGACTTTTTCAGGATATACACTCTTGGATCTCATGTGGAATGGTATCGTCCCAAACTCGACAATTTTGTACCGAAAACGGAACCCTTATAGGATAACTTTGTTGTCCGCCTGTCTGTCTGTCCGTCTGTCTTTCTGTCAAGGCCATTTTCTCAGGAATGCGTGGAGGTAACAAGTTGAAATGTGTATCAAATACTCGAGTCTGCGGTCTCTTTCAGCTGTGAAAAAGATATGACCGTTTATGTCGCATATTTTGAGATTTAACAAGGGAATCAAAACCTATAGGGTACTTCCCGTTGACCTAGAATCATGAAATCTGGCAAGAAGCGGTGTCTTACAGCCCATGTAAAGGGAAAAATCTGAAAATCGAAAATATGTAGTTTAATTACAAGAAAAATGCGAATTTACTATTAGAACCTTATGAAAATACACTAATGTGTTGCGTGGTATTGTCAGGCACCAGGAGCATATGGGTTGCATACAGGTAGGTCCTCCTAAAGATACCTTACGTACAAGTTTGTACGGAACCCTCGGTGCGCGAGTCACAACTCGCACTTGGCCGCTTTTTTTACACTATAAAAGACACAGTGTAAACAAACACACTTTCCTCCCACTTTCTCCTGGAAACCACCATAGTATTAATTCAGAGAAAAGCTGTGTCGTCTATTTTTTCTGTCTATTTATCTATAGTTCTCCATGTTTTCTCACCAGCATATACCCAGCAACATTTTCCGCAGTTACTCATTCGTCTATGCTTTCCGTCATTTTTTTCCTTTGCGCTTCTCATCTTGGACAATCGAAGACTGTGTGTTCCGCTGTATCGTCCTCCCCACAGTACTAACAGTCCGCCGTTTTGCTAGTTTGAACTTTTTAAGGTAGTGGCTAAAACATCCATGCCCCATAAATACTTGCGTCAGGTAATAGTCCACTTCACCATGCTCTCGGTTTATCCTATTTTTTATATTTGGTATGAGCCTCCGCGTCCATTCCGCCTTTCCCTTCAAGTTCTTCCATCTTTTCTGCCACTGATAAGTTATCTGTGTTCTGCTCCCTGATGCGGATGGTTTCTTGCTTGTGTCTTCCAGCCTCTACATCTTCCTTCTATTATTAGATCGATGGGTGGGCTTCCCGCCACCACTCGCAGTGCATCGCTATACAGTCCGGTATTACAGACTCCAATCAGTAGTTTTCGCTGCATACGTTCTAAAATTTCATTATATTTTTTCTTTCCCATGACCTTTCGCCGTATAGGTGCACCACGGAGTATGATGGAGTAAACTACCGATGCGAACAGCCGTCGTTTGCTACATCGTGTTTGGCATCGTCGTAGATTGGCTGTCACGGCCTCGGCTTTCATAGCTATTTGTATCACGTACTGTGTCATACACATAGTTCTGTTGATATGACTCCAAGATACCTCAATGTCTCTAATGTCGTTATTATTGCATCTTCTACTTTGATTTCCATTTTTGAGAGCTTTCTCCTTCCTGTTAATATTATAGCTTCCATTTTAGTCGGTGCCAGTTTTAGGCTTTTGGAGTTCATTCACCGGCTCACTCTCTGTGTCGCTTCGTTTATTTGAATACACAGCTCCTCTTCTTTCTTGCCAGTTACGATCACAGCCAAGTTATCCGCATAACCTACTAGGGTTACTCCTGCAGGCATGCGCAGTCCTAGTACCTGATGGTAGAAGATTCCAAAATAACCGTCCTAGTATAGATCCCTGAGGGACGTCTCTTGTTATATTTATCTGGCAGTTTTTTCTACCATTAGTTCTCGTTCACTAAGGTAACTGCATACCATCTGTATTAGGTATGGTCGTATCTTGCGCCTGACAAGTCATCATCGTACATAATTTCATCATCGTACTGGTGTTGGTTTATTGTTTACTGAACCAGTGGACTCAAATTTATCCAACACACTGCAAATAGGACGATTATGGCGACCGTAAAATGAGCGCAGCGCGCGGAACGTGGCCCGAACAGAACACCCATTTTGATAAACCAATTTTATCATTTGCACTTGTTGTTGAACGTCCATGGTGCTTTGTCAAAAAACAGACTCAATAAATGACAACCAATTCGATAGGTGTAGCTTCAATATTATGGCCTCTACCAACTTTCAAAGTTCGGAATTCCCTCTTGGAAGACCCTTCATAACAAGACTAGACTGTATTATGTCTTTATAATGTCTCTTCAATCTTCTCTATTTAATTTTCTCTCTCTTTCTCTCTTTCAGCCGTCATGCGCCCAGAATTGAGCATAGGTCTCTCTTAGTTTTCTCCATCGGTCTCGATCTTGAGCAGTTCTCATCCAGTGCAGTCCTGCCACTTTCTTAAGATCATCGTACCACCGTAAGATTGGTCTTCCTCTTGATCTTCTACCTGTCCATGGTCTCCAACGCAATAATTTCCCATTCCATCTATTGTCTTTGATACGGGCGATATGTCCTGCATAGTCCCATTTGAGTTGAGATGCCCTGTCCACTATGTCGGTCTCTTTGATCTTGTTTCGAATGTATTCGTTTTTCTTTCTATCTCGTAGTGATAGACCCAACATTCTTCTCTCCATGGCCCTCTGAGATATTCTTAGTTTGTTCACAATTTGTTTTGATAAGGTTCATATTTGTGCTCCGTATGTTGTTATTGGTAGGATACATTGGTCATATAGCCTTGAGCGCAGTCGTAGGGGTATCTCTTTGTTGGTTAGTATACCTTTGAGTTTTGCAAATGCCGCCCAACCCAGTCTAATTCTCCGTTCAATTTCCATGTTCTTGTTATCCTTGCCCAGGGTTATTTGTTGGCCTAGATATACATATTCGTTTGCGTTTTCTATCCTTTGGTTAATTATTATATTTGGATCTTGGAGACACATTGTTTTTGTCTTGTTTATGTTCATTTTTAGCCCTATGCTTTTTGATTTTTCCTCCAGGTCTGTTAACATTTCTTTCAGATCTAGGGAGTTTTCTGGGAATAATACGATGTCGTCTGCGTATCTTAGGTGTGTTAGCTTTTCGCAATTTACGGTAATTCCTCGATTTGACCAGTTGATTTATTTAAAGACCCCTTCTAGAGCTAAGTTGAACAATTGTGGTGCGATGGTGTCACCTTCTGGTGACCTCCTGGTGTCTGATTCCTCTCTTCACCTCAAATGTGTTTGTTTTTTCGTGGGCTCTGACCGACGGTTTGGCATTCTCATGGATTTTTTTGAGAAGATTAGTGTATCTGTGATCGATGCGGGCTTCCGTTAATTCATTGGTTATAGCCCAGTGTTCTATAAAATCAAAAGCTTTTTCGTAGTCAACAAAGGCCATATGGAGTGTCATGTTGTATTCGGTCATTTTTTCATTTAGAAGTTTTACTGTTAGTAGGTGATCGTTTGTGCTTAACCCCTTTCGAAATGCCGCCTGTTCAATTGATTGGTAGTCCTCAAGTTTTCTATTTATACGGTTTGCAATTACGTTGGTGAAAAGTTTATAGAGTTGTGACAGCACACTTATTGGTCTATAGTTTTGTAGGCACGTTGGGTCCCCTTTTTTGAATACTAATACTATTGACGTTTCGTGCCATTTTTCAGGGATGTTTTCCTCTTCAAGGCACTTATTGAAGAGTAATTGTAGTCTTGCTATAATTATGTCTGAGGCTTGTTTTATCACTTCGATTATTATTTCATCGTTTCCTGGAGCTTTGTTGTTCTTCATCGATGTTAGTGCATATAGTATTTCATCTTCTGTTATTTCCGGGATTTCCTCAGAACCGACATTCACGACCTTTTGTCTTTCCTCATTTATTGGGTTTTTAGTCCTCGACCGGTATAGTTCGCTGTAGAACTTTTCTATAATTTTCAGCATTTCGTCCCTGTTTCTGGATTCCTTCCTTTCGGAATTCTTCAGGCTTATGATTTCTCTTCTTAAGTCTGTTCGTCTCAGGCATTTCAAATTTTTATTATCTTCTATCGCGTTCGTCACTTCCTCTTCATAATGTGTTTCCAGATCTTTTCTTATCATCTTCCTTGTTTCCCTCTTTATCTCGCGGTATTCAGGTGTGTTTTTACTTTCTCTGAACATTGATCTTCTTTTTTCGATCATTTGTTTTGTTTCTTGTCTCAGTTTGCTTTTCCTTCTTGTATCTTTTTTGGCTAATTCAAATGCTGTTGTGGTAATTGTTGTTGTTATTTGTTCCTCTAGCTTGTTAATACCTAATTAGTGGTCGTGCTTTTTAAATTTACTTTCCAAGACCGTTCGGTAGGTATCTTGTTTTTATTTAAGGAGTTCATTATCTATTGTATGTTGGAGTCTTTTGGTTTTTCTTTTTGTTTTCTCTATTGAGATTCTTGCTCTTACTAGCCGATGATCGCTACCGGTGTGAAATGAGTTCAAAACGGATATGTCTCCCACTATTTTTTTAGACGATGATAAAATATAGTCAATCTCATTCTTAGTTCTTCCATCAGGGCTCAACCATGTCCATTTTCTTTGCGGTTGTTTTAGGAAGAAGGTGTTCATTGCGAATAGCCTCTGTCTTTCTAGTAAGTTATATAGCATATGCCCTCTGTGGTTTCTCACACCCAGTCCGTGTTTTCCTATGTAGTGCTCGTCTTCAGAGAGCTTTCTTCCAATTATTGCATTGAAGTCACCAATTATAAGGTCATGGTGGCATTTATCGACTTCTAGGACTTTTTCTATGTCTTCATATAGGGTTTCCACTGCTTCGTCTTCGGAACTCGATGTTGGTGCGTATATTTGTATTATCTTGATTGTACACTTATTGGAGAATTTTAGTGTTAGGTAGGCAATTCTCTCTGATATTTCGTGGTAACTCTGAACACATGCTGCTATTCTTGGATGTACTAGAAATCCTACTCCTCTTTGTCTTTCGTCCTCTTGTCCTTTATAGTAGAGCATTCTTCCTGATTGTAGCTTTAGTAGGTTTTCTCCGTGTCGCCTGACCTCACTCACGCCAAGAATATCGCATTTTATTTTATCCAATTCGTTCTGTATATCAAAGAGTTGTGCGTCTGTTAGTAGTGATCGGCAGTTATATGTTGCAATTTGGATAATGTCTTTGTCGGGGGTACTTTCTTGTTTGCGCGAACTTTTGCCTCCCCTATATTCCTTGAGGCAGACCCTCGTGTCGAGGGTGTGTGGTTGGGAATTGATATCCTTGCCCACCTGGGGACTTTTTCCTTTGTGTTTAAAATTCGCCATCTAAGAGGTTATTAGGATTTATTCCAACGTGCTATCCTACTGCATGTTGGTGGAAGTCGTTTCAGCCGCTCCTGACGTGGAGAACAGACGCTGTTTGCAGCCGCCCACTCTGGATCAGACGCCGCAGTGCTAGTTTTGGTCCGCCCCGGCTATTTGATTTCACCAGTATCACCCATATCTGGGAGACGTTCCCCTATCCGCCACCTGGGGAGGCGCCCGATGGGGGACTAGCAACCCCGCACGGGGTTATCTAATTTTGTCTAATCTAATATATCTAGAATGTTAGCTGATAGTCTATTACAGGGCTTCTTAAACTATGGGTCGCGAGCCCAAATGGGGTCGCGTAGCAAAATCTTGTGGTCGCGAGATTTTAATGTAAAATATTTCAATTCATTTGTGAGAGTTTGAAATACTACGCGACCCCATTTGGGGTCGTGTAGCAAAATCTTGTGGTCGCGAGATTTTAATGTAAAATATTTCAATTCATTTGTGAGAGTTTGAAAATGGCGGGCTTCTGAGACAACGATTCATCAACACTAAGTGTATTTAAAGTTGGTAACCCTAGAGACAACGAATCAGCAACATTGACTGTAGTGTGACTGTGTTGTCGCTTGTTATCCAGTGTTGCATGCGCGTAGCCAGGGGGGGGGGGCTTGGGGGTTCAAATTCATTTTTGGTCAATGGTTAAATGGCTGAACTTAAGTAAGAAAGGTAATGCTGCAGAAGACTACAAAGTCTTCACAAGCAGGATTTATTATTGACAAACAGGCATCTAATGTGCGAGAAAGAAAATATAACGAGTCTTTTCTTCAATTTGGCTTTACATTCAAAAATTGCAATGGTAATGAACAACCTATTTGTTTCATCTTAAACGACACTGTCGCGAATAGAATTTCTGAAATTAACAAGTATCAATTAGTGCAACTTATCACAATTAGTTCAAATTAAAGAAAGCCCAAAATTTTCAATTCAGTTGGACGAAACAACTGATATTACTAAATTAGCTCAGTTGTTAGTACATATCAGGTATGTTTAAAAAGAAAATATCGAGGAAGAATTGTTATTTTGTCGTCCTTTGAAAGACCATACTAGAGGGAAAGAAATATATTGTAAAGTTGATGAATTTTTAATAGCTGAAGGGTTAGAATGGAAACATTGCTGCGGAGTATGTACGGATGGTGCAAAAGCGATGACGGGCCAGAATATTGGTTTTTAATCATATTTTCAAGCTGCTCATTATGATCATATAACTTTTTCTCCCTGCCTTATTCATCGGGAGGCCCTCGCAGCAAAAAAATAGCACCAGAATTGAACGATGTGCTTCAGGATGCTATTAAGATTATAAATTTAATTAAGAGCAATGCTCTTAACAGCCGCTTATTTTCAAATCTCTGTAAGGATACGGCTTCTCACTATACAAATTTATTATTACATGCAGAAATAAGATGGATATGAAGAGGTCAAAGTATAAGAAGATTATTGTTATTAAAGGACGAAATCGAAATATTTTTAACCGAGCAAAAATTTGATCTTGCTACTTTTTTCCAAAATGACCTGTGGCTATCCAAGCTGTCTTATCTACCAGATATTTTCGAGAAATTAAACGATCTAAACTTGTCTCTTCAAGGATAAAATAGTAATATATTTACTTCGAATGATAAAATTGAAAGTTTTATTAAAAAGATCAACATTTGGAAAAGTAGGGTAGAAAAGAATTCGTTCGAAATGTTTTCCAGTGTCGACAATTTTATATCCTAGAAAAATCATTGCAAAACTTTTATCGCAAAAAAATTATTATAGGTCACTATAGTCCATTTTTTTAAGAATGCAGTAACTAGAAACCTGATTTACACTATGACAAATGTTCAATCTAGTTACAAAATTTAGCGCTAATTTCAAATATAGTTGAATATAAAATATAAAAACTTGAATAAAAAATTGGTAAATTATTAATGGTTTCATTGAATATCTTATTATTATTGATTAAATACTCGAAAATGGCAACAATAGTAATAAAATACAAACAAATAAATGGAGAAAAAATGCAAAAAATCTAAATGATACAAACAGATCAGATCATAATTATGAATTGACACGGCAGCCATTGATAACTAACAGTTGCAAATGTATGTGAATAGAAAGAGAGAAAAGAGGTTGAGATGGAGAAGTAAATATCGTCGGTGTGAACTTCTCCTCGATTTAAGCCAATCAGAGAACAAGGTCAAATAAGCCCTATCTTCCCTGTACTGCATTCTTAAAAAAAATGGACTATAGAAACACAGTTTCGTAAATATTTTACATCCAATATTGCTTTTAAAAAGTTATCTTGGATTTAAGAACCATTTTTGATTGTCATTGATTGAGATGAGATTGACGAGTGACTCAAACCTAAAACTAGACTTTTCAAAAAAGCCTTTAACTAAATTCTGGATCGGAGCTAGAACTGAATTTGCCACAATTTCTGATATGGAATTAAATATTCTTCTGCCTTTCACATGCCATCTGCCATCACATATTTATGTGAAATTACTGTTTCAGATTTAACATACATCAAATCCCAATATCGTTCATCGTTAAAAAATGTTGAAGGGATTTTACGTCCAACAGTGTCAAATATTACATTAAGGTGTAGTTTGTTATGCAGTAAAAAACAAGCACATCCGTCTCATTAAAAACTAATTTTCCTTTATTTTTTATATATTTAAACACTTAACGGCTGCGCTCGAATATATTCGAAAGGACTAAGACTCGGAATATATATCATTATTGCAAAAAAATGCTGTTTTCATGAAAAATAGGTATATAATTTTCGAAACTATAATAAATACATTTTTACAACTTTATGTGCAATTTTTAATTTTTGTATGTTTCTAAACAAATAACCTAATCAACAAATCACGATAAAAAAAAATGGAGTCGCGAAAAAAATCACAATCGTAAATGGGGTCGCGAATGAAAAAAGTTTAAGAAGCCCTGGTCTATTATATTAATTAAATAATTAAAAATTATATTAATTGAAGAATTGGTTAAAAATATAAATTTTTAAAAACTTTCTAACAATCAAACATTTCTGTTTCTGTTGTTTTTTTGAGATACAATGAATCATTTGCATGGGCGAAGGCCGTCCGATCCGATTCGCTTTGCTTTCCACGTCTCACAATGAGGCAAAATGATCTCGAAAATCCCAGCCGCAGTGAAATTGCAACCGATTAAAAAACTAACAGCACGCAGAGAAAACCAAACAAAAAACTTATTGTTTCGCCATTCGGCCGGGTTACATCACGTTCCGCGAAACAATGAATAATTATTACAAAAACAAACAAATTACTTAAAATTCGCGATAAGATTGCGAATCTTATTAAAAATTACGGATTTTTTGCAGGTAAAATTTCCCCTTCTTGTGCAAAGGATTTTATAAATTATTAATTTTCCATGCTTTAAGTAGGGCGAGTCGGTCTCTACAATTTTCCCCCTCGATGCACTTGTGCGGCTTCAAATATCTATAATTTACCACATTCAATCAACCAACTGTTCTGAATACTATAAATAAATCTAATTAATAATACACCATCTCTATTATTAGTAAAGCTTGTGATAATTTGATGAGAATCCGAAAATGCGTATTTGAGAAAATCGAATTTATATATCAAGTTTTCTGTAGATGATTATTCTGCAGGAAAAACTTGCCACAAAATTGCTACAAAATAAGTCAGAAGAAATCGATAAAAATTGGAAAATAGCCTATAGCTTGGGCATTTTGAGCATCTGAACCAGGGACTAAGAACGGAACGAAAACGAAATAACGAAATTAACTGAGATATTTGAAAGAACGAAAACGGAAACGAAATTTCAATTATAAACGAAATACATAATTGCGGTTACCGGTTTAAACCGGTTTTATTTTTAAATTGTTTCAATATAAATTCAAAAATTTGAAATCTACAACATTTGAAACGTGCATGCATTGTAACGTCACTGTATAATCTGGAGCTCGATTTGTGAATAACCATAAAAATTCGGAAAAATTTGTTCCTTTCTGTTGATATCACATTTATTGTAATCTGAATGCTACTTTTTGTGGAATATAATAAAATCTGTGATGATTTCCCATAAGGATCAATGATAAAAGCAAAAATTGTTTATTTTTAATTTTTTTTCTGGATTTTTTTTTTCTCTACAGCTGTTTATTTATTTAACTGGGTAATTATCTTATTATAATGCACGAATATGCAAAGTTTCATTTAATCTGTCGCTGAATATTCCCTTGGTCCAGAGGAAGAAATCCTTTGGACCAAGGGAATATTCAGCGACCGTTTGAAAATAAATGTCCCTTACTTCTTCTTCTTCTTCTTTCGAATAGGCCTACTTTGGACCACGCTTGTTCAACTGTTGGGCTTTGACCTTTGCCCAGTATTGTCGCATCTTCTGCCGGTGTAACTCCTTTCTCTCTTCTGTCCAGGGGGTACCTTTCCTTCGAGGTTTTTCCTGAAATCCACGGACTTCCTTCAGGGTGCGTTTCACAGACTGTCTGTTTTTGAGATCTGTTATTCCCAGTTCTTTAATATCCTTCTCTGTCTCTGTCAACCAAATGTTTCGAAGCTTCTTGTTTTGCCAGAAGGTGAACAGACGGTTGGTTAGTCGGTTTGGAGGCAATCTTGCAACGTAGCCATAGAAAGCTACCCTTCTTTTTCTTGCACAGTCAGAGAGCATCTCAATATGTTCGTAGAGCTCAGAGTTATGTCGTCTTCGGAATTCCCCATCTTCCTTTACCGGGCCTAGGATCTTCCTGAGGATTCTCCCCTCTCTGATTTCCAATTTCTCTATTAGACCCCTTCGGTTCAAGAAAAGACACTCCATGGCATACAGGGCTTCTGGTCGTAAGACTGATATGTAGTGCTTAAGTTTCAGGTTGCGTGACAAGCATTTCTTATTGTAAGTGTCCTTAGTCAGCCGATAGGCTAGTTTTAACTTGCTGGCCCTCTTGGATAATGATGCTCTTTCTGATAAGTTGGGTCTTATAACCTTTTTCAATCCATTCGCCGAGATACTTAAATTTCTCAGTCCTCTTGATGTTTCCCTGTTCTAGTAACATCTCTCTGTTTGCTTCTCTGATGTTGGTGAAGAATTCTTTCTCCAGCGACACTTGAAGACCCACGTTGGCAGCCTGTTTCCTGAGGCAGTTTACCTGCATCGTTGCCATCTCAAGAGAATTATCAAACAGTGCCATGTCATCTGCAAAGGCCAGGCAATCTACAACCAGTCCATCGTTCTTACGACCCAGGTAGATACCACTCTGAGCACCCAAATTGTTCAGTTCCTTGGGCCATTCTCTCATAAACTTTTCAAGGACACGGTTGAAGAGAAGTGGCGAAAGTCCATCTCCTTGTCTCACTCTAGTTTTTATTTCGAAGCTTTCTGAAATCTCGCTTCTAAATTTAACCTTGGAATGGGTGTTGGTCAAAGTTTCTAGGATTAGTGTGCGGGTTCTTTTGTCTAGTGCTAGTTCCTGGAGTAATTTGTTAAGCGTTTCTCTATCAATGGAATCGTAGGCCTTCCTAAAATCAACAAAGCTGGAACGACCACCTTGCGGTTTCTCATCTTGGAGTATGCAAGTACAGTTTTAAGATTAAGGATCTGTTCAACACAGGATCGGGTCTTCCTGAAGCCCCCCTGGTATTCTCCCAGTTGACTATCCAACTGATTTTCTGCCCTTGTTTGTAACGCCTCCGAGAGAATCTTGTATGTTACCGGGACGAGGGAAATTCCACGGTAGTTGTTTAGATCCGTAAAATCTCCCTTTTTGTGAAGCGGATGGATCGGAGCAGATTTCCAATCGGGTGGTAATTTCTCTGTTTCCCAGATGTCCTGAATGATCTCGGTTAGCTTGCACACGGCATTGTTTCCAGCACCTTTCCACAGTTCAGCAACGATATAGTCCTCTCCAACTGCCTTATTATTCTTAAGAAGTTGAATGATCTGGCCAACTTCTTCCAATGAAGGGGGAAGCGAGTCCGGGTTTGGTGTGGTTTGTTTATAGTCGAAGTCTTCTCTGGGTGGGTCACAGTTGAGTAGATTTTTAAACTACGGAGCCAAAAGGTGGCAGTTGTCCTTGTCGTTATAAGCCAGTTTGGTTTTTTGTGAGTCTTTGAAGTGGAGGCTTGGCGGAGCGTATTTTCTGAGTGCCTGCTTAAAGGTTCCAAAGAAATCTCTGGAATTATTCTTAACAAAGCTCTCTTCGATTTGGGTTAGTTGGATTTTGTGTGAAGGTTCGTTTGGTTCCTCGAATTATCTTGGCTGTAACCTTTTTTTGTTCCAAAAATTTATGCCAATTTTCCTTGGTCTTTTTAGAATTCCACTTCACCCAGGCTAACTGTCTTTGGGCTATTGCATTGTCACAGTCTTCAGTCCACCACGGATGCTTCCTTCTTCTAGCGAGAGGGGCGAGTTCATTGGCCGCCTTGACAAGAGTCTCCATCAGTTGGTCCCAGTTGTTTAGGTCTGTGTTGTTCAGTCTCTGACTTAGTTCTTGACTGTTAATCTTACCATTTTTGGAGGTTCTGTGTAATCTAGTGTTTCTAAGCTGGAGTCTTATTTTGATCTTTGAGAGGTGGAGTCCAGATTGGCGCTTCTTAGTGCCTTCACGTTTTGTATTTCCTTTTGAGATTTTTGTGAAATGTCTACATGATCTATCTGGAATTCAACCAGGTGGGTATTAAGTGAAATCCAAGTCTTCTGCTTCCTTGGCAAGTGTTTGAAGGCTGTAAACTTCATGATCAACCCAAAAGTCCTACACAGATCCACCAATCGTTTTCCGTTGCGGTTGGTTCGCTTATGCGCCGGATAATTGCCCACTATGTTTCTGTATTTTTTCTCTCTTCCCAATTGAGCATTGAAGTCACCAAGCAGTATAACGGTGTGCCTCTCTGGAAGTTTAGAGATAATATCTTCTAAGTCTTCCCAGAATATATCAGTTCTGTCTGGATTGCGTCTGCTTTCCTGATTGATTGGGGCATGTACATTTACTATACTGTAGCCCTTGTTTGCGCATTTTAGAGAGAGGATGAATAAACGACTACTCGGGGAGGTAAAGTCGGTGACAGAATCCAGTATCCTGTGACTGAGTATAAATCCAGTACCTAAGTGGGGTACGTTCTTCATTACCGGCTGACCCACTTTGCCTTTGAGGATTCTGTAGCCTTGGGACTCGAAGGCATGTTCGTCCGTAAATCTGGTTTCCTGTACTGCTGTCAGTATTATGTTGTGTCGTGTTAGTGAATCAGTCAAATGTTTCAGTTTACCCACTTTTAGCAGTGAATTGGCATTAAATTTTGTGAAGAAGCTTTGCCGTCTTGGTCTGAGTTTACATCCGGTGATTTCAGGATGCTCTGACTCATCCTTAAAGCATGTTGGTGCGGACTCCCCAGAATCCGAAGGTCCGCTAACGTCACCATAGGTGACGGTGGATTGGTTACCACCTGGGGTAGTGCATTTAGCGAGATTTACCTTCATGCTCAGTTGAAGAATATTCATCATGGGACAGTGGCGAGGACATGGCACTGTCCAAGATACTACCCAAGTTGTTAGCTTGGGAGGCTTATTATTCGGGGTTGTCACGCCTAGACAGGTCGCCTTCACTACGGCTAAGGAGTCCTGTCCACCCCACAAATCTCCCTTACATTAATAAAAAAATAATTTAGTCACATTCTGTTTTCGGTATCAGCCCGTATTTTTTTCTGTTTTTGTTCTTAAGATGCTGTCCAAATTATGTGAAGTTGTTATTATACATAGATTAAAAGTTAAACTTACAAAATAATAATATAACTTATAAAAACATTTTTTAAGCCGCCTTGTAATGGGAAGACATCAAAATAATCCATTTCAAAAAATGTTTGTATACTACTAAGTAACATATAAAGCTGCGACGCATCAATAAAGGGAAATCATGCAGGGAACTTCCAGCGACATGTGTAATCTGTTCATAAGGAAATTTATGACAACATATCTGCAGGTCCGTCACGTGCACCCTCTTCCAATTCATCACAACCAGCTGAAAAGAGGCGCCTAAATATGCAAACCACTTTAGATGATGTTGTTATAAAATACCAATATTTCAATTAACATTACTCCTGATATGTTGAAGGAAGCGTGTACAGAACTGAAATCAGTTAAAGGGCGTCCATTCAGTATATTTAATGTTTCGGGTTTTCGAAAAATTTTAGATCCGATAATAGATGGAGTAGACCAGGGCTGTCCAACCTTTTTGTAGTGGCGATCTACTTTTTTGTATATTTTGTTTCCAAGATCGACCAAAACGCGACCCCCCCCCCCCACCCTTGGGGTTAGGAAAATTATGAGAAAATGCTAAAATAACATATTGTCCTTTTAAAAGCTGTTTTTCATGTAAAAATTACCTAATACGAAAATTAGAATTAATTTTTTTATGTAGTTGTATGTTTTTTATGTATTCTCAGGGCTGCACTTTCAACCAATTTTATACAATTAATAAATTGATCGGCAACAAATTTAAGATGTTTTTTCGGTGTACTTTTATAAACTCATTGCAGTCACTTATCTCACTCTAGCAAACATGTAGTTTCGTAAACGTTTTGTAGACGTTCGTAGTTTTTCGCGCGTTTTATCGTTTATAGTTTCGATTGTTTGAGTGTTAAGGTAAAAAACCTAAATTTATGAAAAGAGAAGTGAATTAATGAGAACTGCATATAAGTATCTAAAAACGATACGAGAAGGCTACAAACCATGGACAACACTATGCAGCGATCGAAGTGGACAAATCGTAAGCGACCAAGATAAAATCTAGGATATTGGGAAAAATAATTTCGAAACTTTGCTGAATGATACTGATAGCGGTACAGAACCTACGATACAGGAAGACCAGGACGACCAAAACGCGGAAAAGTTCATGGAAGGAGAGGAAAATGAACTCACAATAACCTCAACTCTCGAAGAAGTAAAAACAGCAATTAAAGTACTGAAAAATAACAAAGCTCCCGGAATCGAGGGTATCAACTCAGAATTGCTAAAACAGGGGGGGGGGGGGGTACATGCACGTACTAATAGCAAAAGTATGGGACGAAGAAACAATACCGAGCAAATGGGCACAAAGCATCATTTACCCAATCTACAAGAAAGGGGACAAACTATTATGAGCGAACTACAGGGGTATCTCACTGCTAAGCTGCCCATACAAAATCTTGACCACCATCATAAACAACAGAATGAAACCGCTGTGCAAACAACTGATTGGGGAATATCAACCTGGGTTCGGACCAGGCATGTCCACAACTGATCAGCTATTCACCGTAAAACAAATGCTCGAAATAGCATGGGAGCACAATCTTACGACTCGGTCAACCGCACAAAGTTGTACACGACGCTTAAGGAACTCGGCATACCAGGGAAACTGACAAGACTTGTACGCATGACCATGGAAAAGTGTACGGCAAAAGCGCGCGTACAGGGACAACTAATCGAAGAATTCACATACGCGCAGGGACTGAAGCAAAGAGATGGATTAGCACCTGGTGCTAGAATGGGTAGTCAGAAAAACCAGCATCGGCAGAAACAACTTACTTACTAACAAAACTGTTCAGGTAATGGCATATGCCGACGACATCGACATCATGAGTCGAACCAAAGCCGCAGCAGAGCCGCAAGCGTACACCCTTCTGAAGGAAGCAGCCAGGGACATAGGGCTGAAAATTAACGTAACAAAGACTAAAGTGCTATAACGCAGGCAAGAACAACGACAATGGCGATAACAACACAGGACAACTTAGACCAAGTCAGCAGCTTCCGCTATCTAGGGGTGACCCTAGAAAACAACGGAAGCGAAGAAGTAGAAATAACAGCCAGAACCACAGCGGCAAACGGAGCATACTTCGCTCTCGCACATATCTTCCGATCAAAACACATGCACAGAAACACAAAAATAAGAGTGTACAAAACAATTGTCACACCAACACTAACATATGGCCCCGAAACCTGGGTCTGGACACACACCAGTGGCAACAAAATAGATATCTTTGAGAGTATTGCGTAGAATACTAGGCCCAATACAAGACGAAAATGGGTAGAGAATACGATACAATAACGAGCTCTATCGGGCCTTGCAGGACACGCCCATATCCGCCAATATCCGCATATACAAAGATACAGAGGTTACGATGGGCAGGCCATGTCACAAGAATGGATGAAGAAAGACTGCCAAAACGGGCCCTCCAAGACAAAATTTCAAATACAAATGATTTTGAAGTTTGATTATTTCCAATTCTAGTTTATCCTGATTTGCTTCAAATATTATAGATATTTGACCTGTAATTTCTTCTATGTTGATATCTTATTGAAACAAATTTGAAAAAAATAGTGCAATATTTTCAATTTTAACAAAATCTTCAAATCTTGTCTGAAATTGTTTTTCAACAACTTCCAGCCTACAGACGATGAACATGGTTGACCAACATGGTTGGTGAAATGCAGTGTTGAAGTGTTTGTTGAACGTCTGTAGGCAGGTTGGAGCAAGCCTCAACCATCCAACCTGCCTACAGACGTTCAACAAACACTTTAACACTACATTTGACCAACCATGTTGATCGTCTATAGGCCCCTTTAGAGTGGAATTGAGTAGCGTTTCTTGCGCATAGGCAGTCAACGAAAGCTGTTGTACTGGTGGGATGTGGCCGACTTGAGGTCCATGTAGCAACATTTGAACGTAGGCTAGTGAGAAGCGTGTTTTGATTTTTACTTTATATTTATCGAAATGTATTTTTAAGTAAATACATAGAAGCGTGAGAAAACTAAAGATCGACTCAAAATCACGCCGCGATCGACTGGTTGGACAGCCCTGGAGTAGACGATAAAATTGCAATTAATCCAGAATAGTATATTTTGTAACTAGGTCGGTAGGTTGTCAATTGGACACGAGAACGAAATTGGGCACATTCGCTCGAGAAGGCAATTAACAATACCGCCTGTGTTGCAAACAATATTTTTTATTACTCATGCGAGGGGATGTATCTCATAAGTTTGGGATCCAGGTGCCATCAAAAAAAAATACAATGAAAAATGAGGAAGTTGCTTTTTCAATTATCTCCGGTGGTGTAGATTCGTCATAATAACTGGCCTCAGTCTCCGGTATCACCGTAGAATTTACACTCACTTTAAAACGTGTTCTTTAATTTTTATTTTTATTTTGTAAATTTCTGTCACTTTCACGTCCCTTTTTTAATATTGAGGTCTTGATTATGTTTATTTTATTTATTTAATTGTTTTGTTTAAGTAACCTAGCGATATTGTATTTGCGTGCGTTACCCAAGTTAAGTGGCATTTCTCGTACTAAAAAACGTGCGCCAAGATAGTACTTTTAATGCATGAGTAATGCATAAAAAATAATTAAAAAATGTGTCATCGGAAGCTTAAAATTTAAAAGAAAAAATAAATAAAAACACGGCCTAGTGCGAGTTGTGACTCGCGCACCGAGGGTTCCGTACAAACTTGTAAGTAAGGTATCATCTGTTTTTTTGTGGAGGACGTAGCAAGCACATTCAGATAACTTGACAAGTGGCCCTCCTCAAATCACGACCATCTTAGTACCGCTGCAAGCATAACCTCAAGATGTCGCTGTCGTACGATGGAATTCTACCCTATATTTTATTACCATACATCCCCCATTCAGTATGAGTTTTTAGGGGTTCTGGAACTTCACTATTTGTTTTTACTGCTCAATTTTGCCTGTATACCTATATACCCTGTATAAAGGTATACAGGGTATTTTTTTTAAATAACTCGAATATTTTTAAACTTATAAAAAGAAAACTTTATTTTAGTATTACAATTATTCACTAACTTATATTAAGATCTAACTATTTCTAGATCTAATATAAACTAATATAGTAATTATGTCTAGATCTATTTTAACATTCAGTTGTTCAAATTGACTGCTTTTGGGCAATTGACTACCAAAAAATATAGAGCGTACGTGATTTAAGTATAAGTAGATTATAAACAAAAATTAGACGAAATATAATATATACAGGATGTTACGGGACTTGAGTATGTCGCATGTCGGTTATAAACAAGCAAAATTTAGACATAATATATACCCTGTATATATTATGTATATAGAGCTTACGTGATGAAATGCATAACGAATATATACAAAGAAAATTTAGAATAAACAGCTTAATGCCGACACATACTTTTTAACCTTCGGACCTAACCGAGGAGGACCTAACCGTATGCAACCCATATGCTTCTGGTGCCTGACAATACCACGCAACACATTAGTGTATTTTCATAAGTTTCTAATAGTAAATTCGCATTTTTCTTGTAATTCAACTACATATTTACGGTTTTCAGATTTTTCCCTTTACATGTGCTGTAAGACACCGCTTCTTGCCAAATTTCATGATTCTAGGTCAACGGGAAGTACCCTATAGGTTTTGATTCCCTTGTGAAATCGCAAAATATGCGACATAAACGGTCATATCTTTTGATCGCGTTGACTTACAAGTTTGATTTTTTCACAGCTGAAAGAAACCGCAGAACCGAGTATTTGATACAAATTTCAACTTGTTACCTCTACTCGTTCCTGAGAAAATTGGTCTTGACAGACAGACAGACGGACAGACAGACAGACAGACAGACGGACAACAAAGTGATCTTATAAGGGTTCCGTTTTCGGTACGGAACCCTAAAAAAGAATTGATGGGGAAATTATTATCTTTAGAAGTTGATGTAGCAAGTAGATTTGATAGAAGTATATTAGGAATCATAGTTCAATTTGTCGGAAATAATAACTGTTTAGTTTTAAGGACGTTGGCGATAAGGGAATTGAAGAAAAGGCATCATGCCTTTCAAAAATAATATTAGCAGTCTTAGAATAATATTTGAGATGTTGATTTGAAGTCTTTAGTATAACAAAAGATAAGGGGCAAATATATTCAAAGCGGTACGTATGTTAGGAGAGCAACAAAGCAATATTAGTGGCGATGAAGAAGATGATGAAAAATGAAGATGTGATAGTGTTCTATGCAGTAAAATTTTCAAAACCGGTTCTAACCGTCATTTAATTTCGGTTCGGTTCACGAAAACTAAAACGATGTGTTTTGAATGAGAACGTAAATCACGAAAACGAATTTGCCGTTGTAGTTCTGACCAGAAACGAACGAAATATTTTTCGTTTTTAGTCCCTGATTTGAACAAAATAAACTGGAAAATTGTGTTCAGCACTTACATTGCTTTCGGACAAACTGAGGAAAAGGCCCCAAAATTTTCTGAAAAAATCGCCAAAAAAGTCCATCGTTTTGATCAGAAAAATTTTTTTACGAACTTCTCTGAATCTACAAATCCGAGTGAAATCATTTTCGGCACACTGAAACTAGACGACAAGACTAGAAAATTGATGTGTAAATTGTTTGAAAAAAATCATTTTATACTGCGAAATTATGAATTCAAATTTTCCAGAATTTCGAATTCATAAGTCCGAAAATATATCTCGAGAACGGTTGCAGATAATTTAAAACGGATTACGGAATTGTTCTCAGGAGATAATTTCCCTACGGATGCACTTATATTTCCTTAAAAATATAAATTAGTTTCACAGTTCTCTGCTCGTCCTACCAAATTTCGCGAAATTTCACTCGATTTTGCCAATTTCATCAAGTCATATATCGCGAAAGGAAGCTTTTAACAAAATGCAATTTATATATTTACAACTAGCAGAGAAAACACTTTCAGACACACTTTGAAATTTTCCATTCACTTGATAAATAATGATTTTAAGGAAATACATTTTCTCACGTTTTGCTCAGATTTCACGATGTCATAACTTTTCAAAAAGTACACCGTACAAATTACAGTTTAAATAGTAACGTGGGTCCTTACCAATACAAATTTGTAAAGAATGCAGTTCATACTGTGATTTTTAAAACTTATTTTCTAATAAAAATTATACAATCGCAAGGTGTGAATTTTATTATTGTTATATCACAGAGACTTCTAGTTCATACCAGTCAATTCAGCATCCCAAAATTAGTCGGACAACATATATCATATTCCTAGGAAGCTTTCAATTAAGAAATACCATCGAACCAGCCACCGATCTCCTAGAGGACTCTTACATTTTAATTCACTGCTCGGGCAATTTTCAAACAATTTCCACAAATTTAGTCTCGAAAAATACGTAGTGAATGCGGCTAAATTATTCTGCAGGAAAAACTTACAATGAGGCTATGGAAATGGCTAAAAATGGAAATATAGCCTATATCTTAGGTATTTTGAGCATTTGAACTAGGGAATGCAAACCGGTTAAATCCGAACCCGGTTAACGGGGTTTTTGCGAAAAACCGAAATTCGATTTTTATTTATTTTATTTTTTTCTTCAAGTGGAAAATAATTTAATTTTTCTATGGTTATTAATAAAGTATTCGATTGTAGATTTATTTGTACTAAAATCAAACGTTAAGGGTCGTCCATTAATCACGTGATGTTTTTGATGATGGTTTATGGTGGATAGCTATTGATTCCAAAATTTGGCACGAAATTCTTGGAATTTCGTGCCAAGAAACTCTCCAACTTCTATGCGTCCTCTCTAGCTGACCAACGTGTCAAATTTGCTCTAACGTTTTTTCTTTCCCAATTTCAGTCATTATATATCGAATTTATAAAAATCTTAGTCTTATTGTTTGATATTCAACATAACTCGCTAAAAAAGGATCGAATTCAGCTAACAGTTCCAAAATCGTACAATAATTTTCGTTATTCGGATCACTAAACTTTTTATTTTTCCCTCTATAGCATACAACGGAAGAAAAATTAATACATATAAATAATTGCATGAGTCAATCAACAGAGGCGGCTTTTCTTTACGGCTGCTTTTTCGTTTGTATCGCCGCTCTATATCTGTTTCTCTCAGACTCAATGCCACTACGCGGTGTATGCCCCTAACAGCTTCGGATCCTGCTTCGGACCAACTACTACTAGACAAATTGTAGAAAAAAATAATTTAACAATACGTGGTAAAACATATTACATGTTGAATTGTTTTAAATCCTAGTTGAATATTTATATAAATCGTGCCACTTTTTTATTCTTTAGGTAAATATAATGAAATAATACACAAATATATATTTTTTTATATATGAAATAATTATAAATGGTGAATAAATATTTATTTTATTTTTTTTACAGCCGCAATTTATTTATTTTTATACTTAAACGGGGTTTTAACCGGTTAACCGGTTTTTTACTTACGAATAACCGAAAACCGGTTTTTGAAATTACATCTGTTTTTTGGATACCCTAATTTGAACGAAATAAACTAGAAAATCTTATTCAGCACTTCCATTTCCTTCGGATAAACTGAAAAAAGGCCCTCAAATTTCCTGAAAAAAATCGCCAAAAAATCATCCTTTTGATCAGGAAAATAGTGCGTTTTCGTTTTTTATGAACCTCTCTAAAACTGCAAATCCCAGCGAAATAATTTTCGGCACACTGAAACTAGACGACAAGACGAGCGTATCGATGTATAAAGTGTTTGGAAAGATTAATTTTTTTATTGCAAAATTCTGAATTAAAATTTTTCAGAATTTCGAATTTCCGAAAAACGGATTAAGGAAACGTTTTCCAGAGCTCATTTTTCTACGGATGCACTTAGATTTCCTTAAAAACATTAATTAGTTGCCCAGTTCTCTGCTCGGGTGACCAAATTTCGCTCGATTTTGCCAAATTTATCAAGTCATCTCGCGAACGGAAGCGGCTAGCATAATGCAATTTGTATATTTACAACCAGCAGGCAACACTTGGAGTAAGTTTGGGGTACGTTTAATAATCTGGAAACAAACAAGAATTGATTTGGCGATGCAAATGAAGATTTGGCGAAAAAATATGATAACCAATATTAACATCAAATTATTAACAAATTTTGTATAAATTCCTCTCTCTTTCTTAAATGTATAATTTTGATAAACACTTAAGGTACCGGAAAGGCATGATCTTAAAAAGAATGTTATCCCGTTGTTATGGTTTTTGTTGAGTGCCACGAGGGTGGACTGAAACCTGTAAAATAACTTACAAATTTCATGAGAGATTTGTTTTGGTAGTCCTAAAAAGACTCAATAATTGTTATAGAGCTTCGAAAAGGCTGAATATATCTATATTTTCAGGCTGTGTTCCGTTTGTTTTAAGTTTGTATGATTATCCATAACGTAGGATGGTTTAATCAATTTTATATTAGCGATTAACTTTAAACATGAATATGATTAGTCTGTAACTGCATTTAATTCTTGATAAACACAAATAGTTTATAAGCCTTTCTAAAACAGTAAATTTCGATTGTGTCGGAATAAACCGATGCGTTTTCTTGATGAACCGTTCCTCCGTCGATTCTCCTCTTCGATCGGCTCGCACTGTATTCTTAATATTTCTTGCATCACAGCTGTTACATTACAGTTAGCCTGATTGTCATTTTTCTAAAGATAATCCTACCGGTTTCATTAAATATCGGCAGAATAAAAGTATGCAAGTAATGAGTACGTAATGTTGCTGAATAAATAGAATGTTGGTCACTTCCTGTTAGTTAAATGAGTTTTGTAGCTGGTACACACACTGATGACTAAATAAAGCGATTGGGATTAATTGCAACAGATGTTTGTGGGAGGAAATTATTTATTTCAAATTGAAAAACAACCTTGAATTTTAACAAAATGCAAATTTTATTTCAAACTGGAGAAATTTGCAAGGTCTAGGTTATCAAATTATACATAAAACAAAATAGTATATTTTGTAACTAGAAATTGGTGAGTGCGCACATTCGCTCGAGAGGGAAATTGACAATTCCGCCCGTGTTACAAACAATATTTTTTATTACTCATGCGAGAGGATGTATCTTATAAGTTTAGGATCCAGGGGCCATCCAAAAAAATGAAGAATTCGCTTTTTCAATTGTCTCCGGTGAAGTGGATTCATCATATTAATTAGTTTTCGTCATAAGAACTCTCCTCAGTCTCCGGTATCACCATAGAATTTACACTCATTTCAAAACGTTTTCTTTAATTTTTATTATTATTTTGTAATGAAAAAAAATTCTGACAGTTCACGACACTTTTTTAATATCGCGGTCTTGATTATGTTCATTTTATTTTTATTTGTTTGTTTTTTTAATGTATTGAATATTTGCGTACGTTACCCAGGTTATGTGGAAAGACATTGCGAATTGGCATTTCTCGTATTAAAAAACGTGCGTCAAGAAGTACTTCGCACGCATGAGTAATAAAAAGTTTATTTAAAAACAAATTGTTGAATTTTGAACTATTATTAATATATAATTTTTACAATTTTATAAAATATCTTCGTCCTTCCTTTCAATATCTTCATCATTATAACTGTTTCTTCTGTTGTAGGAGTGAGATGGAGACCGTGTGGGCCCGCGACCCCGAGCAAGGGTTCATTTTGGGCCACATCCACGAGCTCCTTGAAGATGGGGCTGAGGTGATTCCGCTCGATTCCAAGTACCCCAAGAGGGTCTGTTCCTTCAATGACATGTTCCAGACGGGAGATTACGAGAGAGAGTACGATGATAATTGTAAGGAAACACTTTTTTTTAATATCCATATATCTTCGTTTTTTATTTGGTGCAACTGTTGAGGAAAGTTTGTGAGAGTTTAAGGAAAATTTAAATGTGTGGATTTGAATATCAAGTTATCTGTAGATGTTTTTTTCTAAAACTTGGAGTTGGTACAGTAGACTCTCAGTAATTCGGCAGATATCAGATCGGGGTAGTGACAGAGTAGTGAAAACACCAGATTTTTTGAAAGACACATACAATACTAGTACATTGAGTTCCTTGTAAATCGAGGGATGCATGGATATATACATACAAAACTTACAAGTATAGTCGGGTAGGTCTACTAGAGCACCAGGACCCGACAACCTCCCTCCGGAAGCTGTAAAGCTTGCCGTAAATAGACAACCAGAATTTGTTCTAACAGATTCCCGGATAGTCGTAAAATAGCAAGGATGGTCCTTCTCCGGAAAGGTGAAAAGCCCACGAACCCACTTCTTACAGACCAATATGCCTGCTGGTTGTCCTCGGGAAGCTACTTGAACAACTGCTGCTTGCCAGAATTAAAGCGGAATTAGATAAGGGTATGTCCAACAGGCAATATGGGTTAAGAGGAAACAGGCAATATGGGTTAAGAGGAAAGGTCTACTAGTCAGGTTAATGTTATGCCTGCTACGCGCGTAAGCCCCCCCCCCCCCCCCCAAAAAAAAGGTCTCCTCAAATAGAATAAAAAAACTGTCAATTTTCCTCTGTTTCTTGGTCTGAAATGACACCATCAACCATCAATACTTTATGTTAGAGCCTCCTCAAAACAAAAATATCACTCGTAGAAACATCATTTCCTTGTACCCCCCGTAAAAGCATCCATCCCAGCATCATGACTGAACCGGCACACGGAGGACACGTAAGATGAGAGCGATTATAACCCTAAACATAAAAAATACTTTTAATTTTGTGGCCTGGGAAAAGATTATGGAAGAGCTAACTGACAGAAACTTTACCCCATACCGGTTGCGACTAGTGCGCAGCTATCACTCAAATAGGAGAATTCAGATGAAATCCTGCGATGAGGTCGTGGAATGCGACTTTCGACGTCGAAAGTAAGTAGTGGTGTTCCACACGGCTTGGTTATGGGCCCTACACAGTTGAACATACTTTACGACGGCGAGTTAAGGATTCGCCAATGCTATAGTTGCAACAGGGAAAGCTGAAGAAGAACTAATGAGAAAGAACTAACACCGTGATACAGCAAGTCGATGAATGGCTAGAGCGAAAAAATCTTAAGTGGCCACTTAAAAAAGCAAAAATCGTACTTCCCACTGGCAACAGGAAGGACATACAAAAATTAACATTAAAAAAGTGGACATCACACCGAAACTAAAAGTCAAGAACCTAGGCATGACTGTTGACCTGAAACTATCTTTCAGAGCATCCCTAAAGAAAACCACAGAAAAGTCCTAGAAATTACATCGGCCCTAGGAAAACTATTGCCTAACAAACACGATAAACAATGGAAAGATAGCTTGCAGTCTAAAACAAGCCCTTATCGGCTACGGATGCTTCAGGTAGTATCTACATAGTTATGGCCGGGCAAGTGAATACTGCGGCGAGGTGGACAATGCACTTCATACCGTGTTGGCCGCGACAAGCTGACAGCCGTGACTGATACGTGACATCCAAGAACAAGACGAACGGACAAAAAGAAACTACAGAAAAGAAAACCAAAACCATAGAGCCAGCTTAACCCGAACCCCTAAACACTCCAGTGAAAGGGGGACGTACGGAGAAAAAAAGTAGATACCAAGAGTAGGGCGACGACATCCTTGATGTTAATGCTGTGTAAAGAGCGGTTCCAGGATGTTTGTGATTCCGGGGGGGATTAATGATATACATGCTACGCCCCTCAGAAAAAAAGTACTCCGATCGAGCCAAAAAACTGTCAATTTTCTTGTTTCTTGGTTTGAAATGACACCTTTAACACTTATCTTAGAGCCTTTTCAAAACAAAAATATCACTTCTTCTATCCACCGCAAAAGCATCTTGCCCAGCATCCTGTCTTACTGTAGATTGTAGAATTCTTGTACTGCGACCTTTATAGATCTATTGCACCCCGCTCCTTCTTCCTCTAATCATTGTTATACTTATCCATTTAGAGCGCCTCCTCTAGTCCCGATTCCCTTCAGGTACTTCAGGATCTGGGTTCAAGCAGTGAGTATGATAATTTGTGACAGCTGGTCTGCCGATTCGAGACCCATCGTGCAAAAAATCCTCGATGCCAATCTAGTCCTGGAAGCTTTCGGATACGCATCTGTCTATTATGGAGCAGTGCTCCGCAGTCCTTGAGCAGATGGGGTTTTCCTCTGCTGAGCTACAGAATCTCAAATTGTTGTCTTCGTTTAGGCCTTGGGTATTGAGGTGTATATGGCTGACTGTATAAAGACCTCTGGCCGTTGTCGACCTCTGGCCGTTTTCTTCTTCTTCGCCTGCTAGCCATATATACACATCTTTTGGGCTTAGATTTGCGTTTTCATTTTTCAACAATTTTTTCCGCGATCGCATCTCGCAGCTCAGTTAGTTCACAATTAACATTTTCATCAACAACGAGAAAGTCTTCCATTTCCCTACTTTGATCATCATCTGCTCTAATAGTGTCAACAAGGTACTGCTATAATAGTGTCAACAATGTAGTGTAGTATTAGTGTCAACAAAGACAAAAGTTTTTCCATGAACAAACAATGGTGTTTTCTGTTAGACTTGCCCAAGCAATTGCGAGTGAAATAGACACATTTTTCAAGTTCGTTTATTTTAATTACGTCTTCTTCTCCTCACGCCGTCTCCTTGCGAAGGTTGGCCATCCAATTGACCATTATTGTTCTTGACACGGATGCTCGGAAGTCATCAGTGGTCGTACAGTGGTCGTACAGTGGTCGTTGAATGATGCATGAAAACATCTTAAGATATTGAGACCTTCCGTATTTCCGACTGATTTCACGCTGTCATGACTTTTGAACGGCTCACCACAGAGACTTCTAGTCTTCAGCAATCGATTCAGCATCCCAAAATTAGTTGGTAAACGTATATATTATTCCCTAGCAAGCTTTCAATTAAGAAATACCATCGACGCGGGGAGTCTAGACCGGGGAAACAACGAAATGCGAGAAAATCAATTTTGTCAAAATCGTTATTTTTTGCGTTACAGCAAAATTTAAAAAAGTTTCTGAAAGCATTTTTTCTGCTGATTACAGATATGCAAATTATATTTCGCTAACTCTTTCCGTTCACTATCGCCTACAAGAATTGAAGGAATTTTTAAGAAATTTCGGCGTTCGAGTAGAGATCTCGGAAAGTCGTTATTTTCCCGCCGACAGTCTTAGTGTATCAATAGGAAAATGACCTTCTGTAAACGATGCCGCAATTCGTTTTTGATTATCTGCAACCGTTTTCGAGACATCTACTTAGCAAATCGAGAATGGGGTAAATTTTAGTTTGAAATTTCTCGACGAATTATTGAATCTTTCCGGACAATTTACACATCGAAAAATTCGTAGGAAATCGTGTAAAAAATCGTGGAAAAAGTGCTGAAGCCCCTTTTTTAGAACTTTCAAATGCTTTCGAAGATTTTCGCACAATCATACTTTTGTGAAAAAATTAGAGGGAACATTGCTCACCACGGTGTAGTAATTCTTGTTGTCGGACTTTCTTTGGTAGGCATTGAATTGTGCCTCGAATTGTGCGCGAACCACAATACTGGTTCTCTTTTCCAGAATGTCGGCAGCTTCACGTCGCTCAGCTCATCACAGTGTGGTGTTTCCGTTTCTCGTTATTGTTGTCGACCATCCAGCGTAGCTCTTGCGTCCGCTAGTTGCTGTTGCAACTCAGTGATAAGAGCGGCATGTATAGCTTCCTCTGCCATTTTTCTCTACTAGGGCATTCTTACACGTCGGGGTCACCAATTTTAGTGTTCGTGGTTAATTACAAACAAAATTATTTATTAATTATAAAAATTCAAATACCACAAAGTAACAATACATCAAAACTATCTGTGGCTGGTATCGCGCCGTAAGAAGACTCAATCTTTGTTTTCTTATTTATTCTCTCCTCTTGTTTTCCATGGTTACTACCATACCGGGCAACTATGATCTCCTACAGGAATCCCCCCTACAGGACCATGCAACTGTGATCTATTCGAAATTTTGAAAACTAACGTTTCAATTTTGTTTCAAATTTATAATTTTGTATCTCAAAACCTGCTTGGAATTTGTGAACAAAAAATTTTTTTCTTTGAAAATTCACAATTTTAATCGAAAAAACTATGTTTTTAGGCGAAATGATGTTCCTAAATGAAGGCACACTCCTCAACAACGTCCGAAAGCGCTACTACAAGAACAAAATCTACGTAAGAAACTCACCCTCAACTAAAATCTCACCTGCAAATCCAAAATCTCACGTTTCAGTCTTACGTCGCGAACATTCTAATAGCTGTGAACCCATACAAAGAGATAGCCGACATGTACACAAAAGAAACCATCCGCAAATACCAAGGCAAATCTTTGGGCGAGCTTCCACCTCACGTCTTCGCCGTAGCCGACAAAGCCTTCCGCGACATGCGCGTCCTCAAGAAATCCCAATCCATCATCGTCTCCGGAGAATCCGGCGCGGGCAAAACAGAGTCCACGAAGCATCTCCTCCGTTACTTATGTGATAGCTGGTGCGCGGATTCAGGCTCCATCGAGCAAAAAATCCTCGACGCCAATCCAGTTTTGGAAGCTTTCGGCAACGCCAAGACCACAAGAAACAACAACAGTTCCAGATTTGGAAAGTTCATAGAGGTGCATTTCGATAAGAAGTTCCAAGTTGTCGGTGGACACATCTCCCACTATTTGTTGGAGAAGTCGAGGATTTGCAGTCCGGCCGCAGAAGAAAGGAGTTATCACGTGTTTTACATGCTGATGGCCGGAGCTCCAGCAGCTTTAAGACAAGAATTACAGTTAACACAACCGGATGATTTCAACGTAAGCTAATCCTTAAAACTTAACCAAAATTTAAGCAAAATATTTTGTAGTACTTGAAGTCTTCTTCCACGAAGTTCTTCACAACTCCAGCCACCGAGAAGAAGCTTTCCCCGGCGCAGAAAAGCAAAGCCCACGCCGCGTCAGGTCCACTCAAAGACTCCCTCCTCGATGACGTCGAAGACTTCAATAAGTTGGACAAAGCCTTAACCCGTTTAGGTTTAAACGACGCCGAGAAAAAACACATTTATGGGATGGTCGCAGCGGTCCTCCACCTAGGCAACGTGGAATTCGAAGACAATCCAGATGATACCAGAGGAGGCTGCAGAGTTTGTCAAACCACCGAGAAATCGTTGATTATTGCTTCGAGAATTTTGGGGATTGACGCTGGAGAATTGCGACAAGCTTTGGTGTCGCGTGTGATGCAGAGCAGCAGAGGAGGCATGAAAGGAACGGTTATAATGTAAGTGGTTTATTGGGGTTATCTTGTGTTAATTGGGTTTGTTTCAGGGTTCCGTTGAAGATTTATGAGGCTAGGAATGCAAGGGATGCGTTGGCCAAAGCCGTTTACAGCAAGTTGTTTGACCACATAGTCAATCGGATTAATGAGAGCATTCCATTCCAAGCCTCCAGTTACTATATAGGAGTCTTGGATATTGCTGGATTTGGTAAATATTTGGTTCAAATTTAGATGATTAGTGAAAACTTTGCCTTCCCAGAGTTCTTCACCGTCAACAGCTTCGAGCAATTCTGCATCAATTACTGCAACGAGAAACTGCAGCAGTTCTTCAACGAGACCATCCTCAAGTTCGAACAAGAGCTCTACCGCAAAGAAGGACTGAACGTTCCCGAAATCAAATTCGTCGACAACCAAGACTGCATAGGTAAAACTTAATATCCTAAGAAATTATATCAAAGGTTTATTCCAACTTGTTTCAGATATAATTGAGACTAAGAGTAAAGGAATCTTCAACCTGTTAGACGAAGAATCAAAATTGCCTAAACCCATCCACACTCATTTTACATCAGAAGTTCACAAACAGTGGAAGAGCCATTTCCGTTTGGCGTTGCCGAGGTCGTCGAGGTTAAAGGCGCATCGGAGCATAATCGATGAAGAAGGTTTCTTAATCCGCCACTTTGCTGGAGCAGTCTGCTACCAAACAGTAAGGAAATTTTTGCTTGAAAGAAATTTTTGGAGTTATTTTTGGAATTTTCTTTGTAGAGGCAGTTTATCGAGAAGAATAACGACGCGTTGCACGCGTCGTTGGAGGGAATCGTGCAGGAGAGTTCCAACAAGTTGATCAAGAGTCTCTTCGCGAACGCGGAATCGCAGAAGGGAAAGCTTAGCTTCATCAGTGTCGGCAGCAAATTCAAGACCCAATTGGGCGAACTGATGGAAAAACTTAAAGACAACGTAAATAACTAATTACAAAACAACTGAATATTTCTCACCTAATTTTCTAGGGAACTAATTTCATCAGATGTGTTAAACCCAACAACAAGATGATCGACCAGCAGTTCGATGGGGCTTTGAGCTTGATGCAACTGAAGTGCTCCGGAATGACCAGCGTATTAGAGCTCATGGAACACGGCTACCCCAGCAGAACTCCTTTCGCCGAGCTATACTCCATGTACCAAAGCTACTTGCCCAAAGAGTTAAAATCTCTGAGTCCCAAAATGTTCGCCGAGGTAATATCAAAAATCACAAGTTTGAATCATACGCATTTCGACCTCCCTCAGTGGAAGAGATTTTATCATAAATTGACTTGTATACTAAATGTCTTAAGTTCATTCTCTATTTCAGTCTATGCTGCATAGTTTGAGATTAACGGAGAAGGACTACAAGTTCGGAGTGACCCGCGTCTTCTTCCGCCCGGGAAAATTCGCGGAATTCGACAAAATCATGCGCAGCGATTCAGAAAATCTGCAAGCAATCGTGAAGCACGTCAAGAAGTATTTGGTGAAGTCGCGATGGATCAAGTCGCAGTTCGCCACCTTAACAGTAATCAAACGTAAGAGAAAGCATGTAGATGACAAATGATTAATGACACGACAAATTTAATATTTGCAACAACAAATCGATTATTTGTTATCAAAATTTTGATTTTGTTCGAAAACATCCAAATTATTCCCCTTTTTTTCTTTCAGTGAAGAATAAAATTCTGTATAGACGAGAAGCGTTGATCGTAATCCAGAAAACCGTCCGCGGATACCTCACGAAGAAGCAACACGCCCCCAGAATCAAAGGCATCAAGAAAATCAAGGGCTTGGACTCAAAGCTGAAGCAACTGGAGTCCGTTTGCTCCCAACTCAAAAACGACAAAGAATCCAGCATGAAGGAAATAACCTCCTTAAATAACGAAGTCAAATCCGCCATAGACAGAATCAAAGTAAATACCAAAACTAATCCAACTAATCCTAATCATTAAACTTCGTTGCTTTTAGAGAGATGATAAGGTTTCGGCGAAGATTGTGGATGGCTTGTGCGAGCAGCTGCTGGCGAAGGTGAACTTGCAGATGGTGTCCCTGCAGAAGAAGGTGCAGGATCAGAAGAACGCCGAAGAGCAGGAACGGTTGCGGAAGATCCAGGACGAAATGCTTAGGGAAAAGAAGCGGAAGGAGGAAGAGGAGATGCGGCTAAAGGAAGAGGAGGAGAACAGGAAGAAGAAGGCCGAGATGGAGGCGAGAAGGAAGAAGGAGGAAGAGCAAAGGAAATTACAGGTAGAGAAATATAAAACAGTTTTTCCTGGCCGAGATTATTAAGACAAGTATTATTTCTTGATGAATCAAGTTTTTTTTCTTTTTTTGCTGATTTGTAGGAAGAAGCAGATAGGAAGGCAGCAGTGGCTTTACACGCCCAACAGGAGAAGGAAGCGTTAGAAAACCGCAAGCTCCAAGAGCAGTTGGAGCAGGAGCGTCAAGACCACGAACTTGCTCTTCGTCTGGCCGAGGAAAGCAACGAGAAACTGGAGGACAGCCCAACGCTCCAACGCAAGTAAGTATTGGAGTTCCCTCTAATTGAATACTGCTGTTTTGTGTTTTTGTTGTTGCGAGGCTGGAGAGATCTCGAGCCTTGCAACTGTTTTGTGTATATATTGTATATTTGTGGTGGCAGCTCAATGTCAGTGCTTGTTCTTTCCATGAATCAGCGGAAGAATTCTGGAGCCCTCCAGGCAAACGCCAAAGCTCGTCAGGTATTGATTTCTGAATTTCGTTACGACACTAACGACTAATCCACGTATCAAACATCCAGCACTAATCCGATATTAACGATACCTAACGAAAATCACAACAATCTAACTCGAATCCGCCGGGCTTTCCTTCCGAGTTTCTGATGTTTGTGCAATTTCTAGGTCGGAAGCCGTCAAGAATCAACAGGCTGCGTTGACCAAAGGCAAATACGACTTGTCCAAATGGAAATATTCAGAGCTACGTGATACTATCAACACTTCTTGTGATATCGAGTTATTAGAGGTAAACTATACAAAAATTGAATATGTATGGTAATGGTTTCCCTACCGTTTAGAAATGCATGTAAATGCGCCACCCCTTTCAATGGAACCTGCCCTGGTGCAATATCAAAAGACAATCAAATAGTTGCATATATGTCTTTTATGTTATAGTTGTACAGCACTCGATGAGTCTTTTTACATTAGGCAGTAATAACCTGTAGGTACTATACAAATAGTACCAATTTGTCTCTGGTATAAATAAATAATCTAATCTAATATAAATACATCACGTACTAATACAATTTTTCAAGTACTACTCCAATTAATCATTTATTTTGTTATAAGGCTTGTCGTCATGAGTTCCATCGTCGCTTGAAGGTGTACCACGCGTGGAAGGCAAAGAACCGCAAGCGGACCACGATGGACGAGAACGAGCGGGCGCCGCGGTCGGTGATGGATGCGGCCAAAACGCCGCGCGTCCAACAGAGGAACATGCTTGGGGAGAGCAGCCAGCGGTACTTCAGGATCCCGTTCGTGCGGCCAGCGACGATCAACTCGCAGAGCGACATGGGCGGCAAGAAGGGTTGGTGGTTTGCGCACTTCGACGGCCAGTACGTCGCGCGCCAGATGGAACTGCATCCCGAGAAGCCGGCCGTCCTCTTAGTCGCAGGTAATTAATAACCGTTGGAGAAATCAAATCAATTCTCTGTGTTTTCGATTTATTTAGGGTTTCTTTCATATAATCTTCACTTCCTTTAATTTTCCTTGACATTCTTCCTGTAGCCTTCCTTTATATCGTACCTTTATTCTTCCTGTACATTGTTCCTTTAATCTTCTTTTACATTGTTCCTTTAGCCTTCTTCTCCATTGTTCCTTTAGCCTCCTTTACACAGCTACTTTAATCCTCCTTTACATTGTTCATTCAGTCTTCCTTGACATTATTCCTCTAGACTTCCTTTACATTGATCCTCTAGACTTCCTTTCCATTGTTCCTTTAGCCTTCCTTTACATAGCTCCTTTAGTCTTCCTTTACAGTGTTCCTTTAGCCTTCCTTCACATTGTTCCTTTAGCCTTCCTTTACATAGCTCCTTTGGTCTTCCTTTATATTGTTCCTTTAGTCTTCCTTTACATTGTTCCTTTAGACTTCCTTTACATAGCTCCTTTACTCTTCCTTTACATAGATCCTTTAGTCTTCCTTTACATTGTTACTTTAGTCTTCCTTCACATTGTTCCTTTAGTATTCCTTTACATTTTTCCTTTAGTCTTCCTTCACATTGTTCCTTTAGCCTTCCTTCACATTGTTCCTTTAGCCTTCCTTTACATAGCTCCTTTGGTCTTCCTTTAGATTGTTCCTTTAGTCTTCCTTTACACTGTTCCTTTAGTCTTCCTTTACATTGTTTCTTTAGCCTTCCTTTACATAGCTCCTTTAGTCTTCCTTTACATAGCTCCTTTAGTCTTCCTTAATATTGTTCCTTTACATTATTCCTTCAATCTTCCTTTACATTGTTCCTTTAGTCTTCGTTTACATTGTGTCTTTAGATTTCCTTTACATAGCTCCTTTAGTCTTCCTTTACATTGTTCATTTAGCCTTCCTTTACATAGCTCCTTTAGTCTTCCTTTACATTGTTCCTTTTGTCTTCCTTTACACTGTTCCTTTAGTCTTCCTTTACAATGTTCCTTTAGCCTTCCTTTACATAGCTCCTTTAGTCTTCCTTTACATTGTTCATTTAGCCTTCCTTTACATAGCTCCTTTAGTCTTCCTTTACATTGCTCCTCTGGTCCTCTTTTACATTGTTCCTTCAGCCTTCCTTTACATAGCTCCTTTAGTCTTCGTTTATATTGTTCCTTTAGTCTTCCTTTCCATTATTCCTTTAGTCTTCCTGTACATTGTTCCTTTGGTCCTCCTTTACATTGTTCCTTTAGCCTTCCTTTACATAACTCCTTTAGTCTTCCTTTTCATTGTTCCTTTAGTCTTCCTTTACATTGTTCCTTCAGTCTTCCTTAACATAGCTCCTTTTGTCTTCCTTTACATTGTTCCTTTAGCCTTCCTTTACATAGCTCAGACTTCGTATACATTGTTTCTTTAGCCTCCCTTTATATACCTCCTTTATTCTTCCTTTATTTTGTTTCTTTATTCTTCCTTTACACTGTTCCTTCAGTCTACCTTTACATTGTTCCTTTAGTCTTCCTCTCCATTATTCCTTTAGTCTTCTTGTACATTGTTCCTTTGGTCCTTCTTTACATTGTTCCTTTAGCCTTCCTTTACATAGCTCCTTTAGTCTTCCTTTCCATTGTTCCTTTAGTCTTCCTTTACATTGTTCCTTTAGCCTTCTTCTCCATTGTTCCTTTAGGCTACCTTTACACAGCTCCTTTAGTCCTCCTTTACATTGATGCTTCAGTCTTCCTTTCCATTCTTCCTTTACATTGTTCCTTTCCATTCTTCCTTTACATTGTTCCTTTCCATTCTTCCTTTACATTGTTCCTTTAGTCTTCCTTTCCATTCTTCCTTTAGTCTTCCTGTCCATTGTTCCTTTAGTCTTCCTTAACATTGTTCCTTTAGCCCTCTTCTCCATTGTTTCTTTAGCCTTCCTTTACACAGCTCCTTTAGACTTCCTTTACATTGTTCCTACAGTCTTCCTTTACATTGTTCCTTTATCCTCCCTTTACACAGCTCCTTTAGTCCTCCTTTCCATTGTTTCTTCAGTCTTCCTTAACATAGCTCCTTTCGTCTTCCTTTACATTGTTCCTTTAGCCTTCCTTTACATAGCTCCTTTAGTCTTCCTTTACATTATATTGTTCCTCTGGTCCTCTTTTACATTGTTCCTTTAGCCTTCGTTTAAATAGCTCCTTTACTCTTCCTTTATATTGTTCCTTTACTCTTCCTTTACATTGTTCCTTCAGTCTTTCTTTACATTGTTCCTTTAGTCTTCTTTTCCATTATTCCTTTAGTCTTCCTGTCCATTGTTCCTTTAGTCTTCCTTTACATTGTACCTTTAGGCTCCCTTTACACAGCTCTTTTAGTCCTCCTTTACATTCTTGTTTTCAGTCTTCCTTTCCATTCTTCCTTTAGCCTTCCTTTCCATTCTTCCTTTGGTCTTCCTGTCCATTGTTCCTTTGGTCCTCCTTTACATTGTTCCTTTAGCCTTCCTTTGCATTGATCCTTTAGTCTTCCTTTACATTGCTCCTCTGGTCCTCTTTTACATTGTTCCTTCAGCCTTCCTTTACATAACTTCTTTAGTCTTCCTTTTCATTGTTCCTTAGTCTTCGTTTATATTGTTCCTTTAGTCTTCCTTTCCATTATTCCTTTAGTCTTCCTGTACATTGTTCCTTTGGTCCTCCTTTACATTGTTCCTTTAGCCTTCCTTTACATAACTTCTTTAGTCTTCCTTTTCATTGTTCCTTTAGTCTTCCTTTACATTGTTCCTTCAGTCTTCCTTAACATAGCTCCTTTTGTCTTCCTTTACATTGTTCCTTTAGTCTTCCTTTACATTGTTCCTTTAGCCTTCTTCTCCATTGTTACTTTAGGCTCCCTTTACACAGCTCCTTTAGTCCTACTTTACATTGCTGCTTCAGTCTTCCTTTCCATTCTTCCTTTACATTGTTCCTTTCCATTCTTCCTTTACATTGTTCCTTTAGTCTTCCTTTCCATTCTTCCGTTAGTCTTCCTGTCCATTGTTCCTTTAGTCTTCCTTTACATTGTTCCTTTAGCCCTCTTCTCCATTGTTTCTTTAGCCTTCCTTTACACAGCTCCTTTAGACTTCCTTTACATTGTTCCTTCAGTCTTCCTTTACATTGTTCCTACAGTCTGCCTTTACATTGTTCCTTTATCCTCCCTTTACACAGCTCCTTTAGTCCTCCTTTACATTGTTTCTTCAGTCTTCCTTAACATAGCTCCTTTTGTCTTCCTTTACATTGTTCCTTTAGCCTTCCTTTACAGTGCTCAGTCTTCGTTTACATTGTTTCTTTAGCCTCCCTTTACATAGCTCATTTAGTCTTCCTTTACATTGTTCCTTTAGCCTTCCTTTACATAGCTCCTTTAGTCTTCCTTTACATTATAATGTTCCTCTGGTCCTCTTTTACATTGTTCCTTTAGCCTTCGTTTACATAGCTCCTTTAGTCTTCCTTTATATTGATTGTTCCTTTACTCTTCCTTTACATTGTTCCTTCAGTCTTTCTTTACATTGTTCCTTTAGTCTTCCTTTATATTGTTCCTTTACTCTTCCTTTACATTGTTCCTTCAGTCTTTCTTTACATTGTTCCTTTAGTTTTCTTTTCCATTATGCCTTTAGTCTTCCTGTACATTGTCCCTTTGGCCTTCTTCTCCATTGGTCCTTTAGGCTCCCTTACACAGCTCCTTTAGTCCTCCTTTACATTCTTGCTTCAGTCTTCCTTTCCATTCTTCCTTTAGTCTTCCTGTCCATTGTTCATTTAGTCTTCCTTTACATTGTCCCTTTAGCCTTCTTCTCCATTGTTCCTTTAGCCTTCCTTCAAACAGCTCCTTTAGACTTCTTTTACATTGTTCCTTCAGTCTTCCTTTACATTGTTTCTTTAGACTTTACATTGTTCCTTTAGTCTTCATACACATTGTTCCTGTAGCCTTCTTTTCCGTTGTTCCTTTAGCCTACCTTCACATTGCTCCTTTAGTCTTCCTTTACATTGTTCCTTTGGTTCTCCTTTACATTTTTCCTTTAGCTTTCCTTTACATTGTTCCTTTCCATTATTCCTTTAGTCTTCCTTTCCTTTATTTCTTTAGTCTTCCTTTACATTGTTCCTTTATTTCCCCAATTGTTGTTTAAGCCTTCTTTCCGATTCTTCCTTTAGTCTTCCTTTACATTGTTCTTTTAATCCTCCTTTCCATTGCTCCTCGAGTCTTCCTTTCCATTGATCATTAGGTCTTCTTTTCCGTGGTGAATTCCGCAAGACTAGAAATTGCTTTCCACGAGTCCTTTAATTCAATAATTTTTTGATTGAAAAGAATATATCAAATTTGTGAATATATCAAATTGTTTAGGTAAGGATGATATGCAGATGTGCGAGTTGTCGCTGGATGAGACAGGGCTGACCAGAAAGCGGGGAGCGGAAATCCTGGAGGTGGAGTTCAATAAGGAGTGGGAGAAGAACGGTGGTTCGGGGTACATCCGGCCAGCGGATAGGAAGCAATGAGGAAAGAAATATTTATAAGGATTTAGTTTCCTGGGGGGCTTACAATACCACGTAAACAATATTAATAACAATAAACGAATTCGTAGATTTAATCAGAAGCAAAAATTGTTGTTTTCATATGTTTGTGTGACTGATCCAGCACAGTTTATACTTAAAGAGTTCATTTAAAACACGGAAAACAGATATATTAAGATTTATAAAATATATGTATAAACAATAAATCGTCTATAATTTACAAACTTCTTTTCTTTTTACAAATTTTATTTATTAAATTACTACAATTACTTCAACTGCCATTTCATTTCAACTTATATAAACAGTAACCTATTAAAACTTCATGCTGCGCACCCGTTTCTTCTCCCTGTAGACCGACTCCCTTTGGACTAAAACACAGATTCAATGTAGAGACAGACAAAAAAATATTTAGATTATCTTACTGTAGGGATCAAATCTTATCACTTCCAGTTTATCTGCTAATCTTTCCCGGATTTTGTTGAACGTGTGTCCACTTACAAGACTTTCCATTTGGACCATTATGTTTCTAAAAACAATTCAAGTTAAATTCAAGATTAGACAAGAACGACAATACTAAACAGAAAAGCCTTGAGAAGGGCAACACTTGACAGAAAAAGCCTTTCACAGACTTTGACTGACACGGCTACATAGACTCGGCTTTAAGAAGAAATATGAAAATTTGCTCACAAATTTCTCCATTAAGGGTGCGTTACGTATGCCGGAGCGGTGCCGCAACGGCATCCTACATACAAATCACTATACCATGTCACACGATGAGTTGGGCCGCCGTGCGGCGTCGCACCGTAGGCACGCCGCGCTTGTGATCTGCGAGACGAGGCGGGGAGGGGTGATACGCTGCGGAGCTGGAGTGCACCGTGCCGCCACCGCAGTATTTTATCGAACGTGTTTATTTTATGAATATTAATATTTATTTTCTTTCTTACGATTACGATTCTTTCTTACGATTAGTACTGATAATATTGATATTGATTTCCTTATATCATAAATACAAGAAAGACCTGCATTATGGGATAAAACACACGATGATTTTAAAAATAAGTTGAGTCATTGACGCACCGCGGTAAACAGCGTTCGACTGCGGTGCCGCACCGCCCGTGTGGCACCCTATAGCTCGAATTAATTGCGGTGCGGTGCCGCACCGCACCGTTAAAGCATCGTGTGGCCTCGCTCTAACAAAAGAAGCAGTAAGTAGAGTGTGTGTACCTGATGTGCTTTTTCCACATCTCACTCCGTTTGATTGCCAACAGCCCGAAGTCACCGATATACCTCTCTTCACTGCCGAAGAATTACCGCTCGCTAGCAGGCCGATTAAGAACAACAGAGTACCGGGGGCAGATGGAATACCAACTTGTGAAAATAGCTGCCCAGCACCAATCAAGTTTCGTATTGGACACTATGAACACGTTGCTCACAGCGGGAAACTTTCCGGGCAGATGAAGAAATAAAGAAGAGATAAAGAAATAGGGAACCCCATATCCTATAGACCTTTTTGCTTACTGGATATGTCGGAAAAACTCTTAGAGCAACTTTTACTAAGCAGAATAAAAGAAGACCTCGAGACTGGGCATGGTCTGTCAGAAAAACAATTTTGCTTCAGACAAGGAAAATCCACAATTGACGTTAAGTTCTGTCATATAGATTGTCGAAAAGGCGAAGTCTGGCAGGCAAAGAATAATGAAACTGTGTGCGCTGCAAACCTTCGATGTTAGAAACGCATTTAACAGCGCTAGCTGGAAGCAGATCATGGAAGGCCTAACATCAAGAGGTATATCACCGTATCTACTATGCATGGTGAGAAGCTACCTTGGCGATAGAAAGATAATCCTTAAAGGGGTTCGGAAAACGGAAGAGAGAAGTATCAGCAGCGGTGTTCCACAAGGATCGACATTAGGCCCAACCTTGTGGAATGTCCTATATGACGATGTGCTCAGATTTAGACTACCATTGGGGACGTCAGTGATTGGCTTTGCAGACTACTTGGCTCTAGTGGTAACAGTCAGAACAGAAGGATTGACGCAGACGGCAAACCACGCTCGTCCTGCTCTTTCAAGGTCATAATGTTTGTGACCATATTGATTGTTATTGTCCAGATGTTCCTCGACCTGAACATATGGTTTGTTAGGCCTATGGGCTCTAGTTTAACCCTTTCGCTGCTATGGACTGTTAGATGCTATGTCAGATGCTATGGACTGCTATAGCAGTCTACAGACTTCATGAATTAATTGTGGCTTTTTTAAACATAACAAAGAGATTAATAAATACATACACTCTCATTGGAGCGTTGCGTTGTCCTGGGTGAAAGATTCGGGACTCACCCCTGCACCTAGGGTCTTATCGCTGGAAAGATGGATGTTTTACAAAATCACCAAATATAATTGTTAACTATGTGGATATATTATTTTTTTTATATCTAGGCCCTTTTTATGTCTAGGTAGGGTTTCTGAATATACGCAGTTTTTCAAAACCGCGGTTTTCGGTTTCTGAAAATTAAAAACCGCGGTTTCGGTTTCGGGTTCGGTTTTTAAGAAATTTTGGTAGTTGTGTCTGATATTTAAAGGAGATCTTAGTTTTATACAACGTTGGCGCTTAGGGAAAATTCTTTCGGCGTAAATGGAGTGCTTGAAACAAAATATTTAACCTTTTTGTTCTCTCAGAAGTTTTTTTATATTTATCAAACTTCTGTTGCATAGAATTAGGATAGCGATTTGTTTTCATATAAGTATTTTGGTGTAATAATTTTTGAATGGATTTTTGAACTTCGTCTTGCAAGGAATAGTTGCAAGGAATTAATTCTTCGAATTATTGCAAGGAATTAATTCTTCTAATTCTTCTGAATTTGCCGAATATTCACCTTCAACTTCAACCTTATTGTTGAATGGATACAATCGTTCAGAAAGATTTTCAGCCAATATTTAAACAGTTTGTTGGAACTTTCGAATGATCTAATAAGCATCTAGCCAATTCTGTTAATTCCACATTTTCACGGGTCTTCAAACCTTCCATGATATTTTTCATGAAAGCTTTTCTTATATCAGAACCATTTAATCTTTTCCAAGAATCCTAATACACCTTGTGCCGTAAATATTTTAGGTTCGGTTAGTTTAATCTTTCCAAAAATCCTATTACACCTTGTGCCTTAAATATGTTAGAATCATCTGATCTTAATGTTGTTACGATTATTGTAGATAAAGATTCTTTTATGTTACATAACAATTGAAAATCATCATTTTAAATATAAATGCTATATTTCAATGATACAACGATGCAAACTAAACTAAACAAAAATAAATTGTCATAAAAGTCTCTATACCGCAACGTGAGTAAATGTTTAAAACCTAATCTAGAAAATACATAAGTTTATATTTTTAGAGCTTGTAAACATTGTACCTCGAAGGAGCACTAATTCAATGTATTTTAAGTTAGGGTGAAACTAAACTAATTATAGATACAATCATACCAACTTATTAGAGCGGAACTCACCTTGAATATATAAATATATTCAACCTTTCCGATGTTCTATAATATTAGTAAGGTTTTTTAAAACTATACAACAAGTCTCATGTTGAAAGACAACATATATTTATGTTATTCACTAGGACTCAGTTCACTTTCGTGACACTAAAACAGCCCTTTTTTAGTTTTCAAACTAATGTAAGTGTATTCCATATTATAATTCAAAAGAGCAAAGCTGCACTGATGAGTCGTATATCTCGAAGCGCGTCTGCAGATGGCTATTGACTTGGGTTATAGAAAGATATGATCTCAAAAACAATGTTATTTATCTAGTTTCTTGTTTTAGTGTCACGAAGAGTTTTTTTGACAACAAATATCTGTTGTGTTGCAACATGAGATTTGTTTTATAGTCGGTATAGTCGGTATTACCGCGGTTCTTTATGACGGTTACGCGGTTTCGGTTTTTGCGCAGAAAACCGCGGTTTTGCGGTTTGGATATATCCGAACCAGAAACCCTATGTCTCTTACTGGCCCATATCTCTTTTAATGTGATGGGCATGAACATAACACCAAAGGATTCCATCTAGGAATAAAGAAAATATCATGGCACAACAATTAATAAAAGTCTATTCTTCAATGAACTTATGCAAAAGCCATCAGAAAGAGGAATGAGAAAGACAGCTGAACTCGAGAAGCTCATGCCCAATGTAGGAGGACCTATAAGTAGCAAAGGCAGCCTACTAAGCACTGTGGCACATTCAGCAATGTTATATGAAGCTCCCATCTGGGTAGAAGTAATAAATAATGTGAAAATAGTTAAACTATCTAGTCTTTACTAGTCTTGTCTAGTCTTATCTAATTTTGTCTAGTCATGTCTAGTCTTGTCTAATCTTGTCTAGTCTTGTCTAATCTTGTCTAGTCTTGTCTAGTCTTGTCCAGTCTTGTCCAATCTAGTCTAATCTTATCCAGTCTTGTCCTGTCTTGTCTAGTCTTGTCTCCTTCTTGTCTTTATCTAGTCTTGTCTCTTTCTTGTCTTGTCTATGTAGTGTACTAGATTAAAATGTAATTAATTTCATGAGGTCTCTACAATGCTAACTGAATTGGACTAGATGTATTAGATTGTGCTTTCCTTGGTCCACTTAATTATTATAAGTTAGTAGTCTAACTCAAGTTCAAAATGAAGTTGTTGCAACTTGAAGTTGTCTTAATACGAAGCTGCAACATGAAGTTGATGCAACATGAAGTGGTTTCAACATGCAGTTGTCACAACATGAAGTTGTTTCAATGTGACTTTGAAGATTAAGTGTGGATTGGAGGTGAAAAAATCTCTTCTCGTAGTTGAAACTATATATTATAGTCTTTGCTTCGAATGGAGATTCTGGTTATTAGTAAATTTGGCAATTTTTGCAAATTTTTCGTTTGTGCGTTTTCGTCCAATTTTGACACAAAACGAAAGAATTTTGCAAGGTTTATCCATTCAAATTAACAAAAATAAAACGAATTTGGTTTCATAAAGATTTTGTTTTTTTAATTTGGCAATATTTTCCAATTATTTTGACACTTTCGTCCAACGTTGACATAAAACAAATGAATTTTGCAAATTTTATCCACTCAAATCAACAAAAAAAACAAAATTTGCTTCGAATAGAGATTTTGATTTTTGAAAATCTGGCAATTTTTGCCAATTATTTTGACATTTTTGACAAATTTTGACATAAAACAAATGAATTTTGCAAAATTTGTCCACTCAAATCAACAAAAAAAAAAAAAAAATATGCTTTGAATAGAGATTTTGAATTTTGAAAATCTGGCAATTTTTGCAAATTATTTTGACGATTTCGTCAGATTTTGACACAAAACAAAAGAATTTTGCAAGATTTGTCCATGCAAATTAACAAAAAAAAAATTTGTTTCTTATAAAGATTTTGGTTTTTGAAAATTTAGAAATATTTGCCAATTATTTTGACATTTTCGTCCAATTCTGACATAAAACAAATTAATTTTGCAAAGTTTGTTCACTCAAATCAACAAAAAAAACAATATTTGCTTCAAATAGAGATTTTGGTTTTTGAAAATTTGGCAATTTTTGCAAATTATTTTATCGTTTTCGTCCAATTTTGAAATAAAACAAAAGAATTTTTACAAAGTGTGTCCACTCAAATCAACAAAAAAGCCGAATTTGCTTCGAATAGAGACTATGGTTATAGAAAATTTGGCCATTTTAGGAAATTATTTTGACGTTTTCGTTCAATTTTGACACAAAACAAAAGAATTTTGCAAGGTTCGTCCATTCAAATTAACAAAAATAAAACAAATTTTGTTTCATATAAAGATTTTGTTTTTTTTTTAATTTGGCAATATTTTCCAATTATTTTGACACTTTCGTCCAATGTTGACATAAAACAAATGAATTTTGCGGAAAGTTTATCCACTCAAATCAACAAAAAAAACAACATTTGCTTTGAATAGAGAATTTGGTTTTTGATAATTTGGCAATTTTTGCAAACTATTTTGTCATTTTCGTTCAATTTTAACATAAAACAAAAGAATTTTGGAAAGTTTGTACACTCAAATCAACAAATTTGCAAATTTAAACAAACAAAATTTGCTTCAAATAGAAATTTTGGTTTTTGAAAATTATTGCAAATAATACAAAGTTATAAAAGTATTCCCCATGGGCTATAATGTAAAGTTCAGAATATTGAGCACACAATCACATCAGTTCAAAAAAGTAATTGATATGAGTTTTCTTTTCCCACGTTTCTCTTTCTAGTATTCATGGATGACATTCAAAGATAGTCTCTTGAACATATCGAAGGCCACAGTATTCACAAAGACTATCAGTGGCCATGTGCAGGCAATCCCTAAAACATCATTTCAGTGACACCCATCAATCGACATCAGGTATAAGGATCCTGGTCCATTGTTTAGACAGACAAGACTAGATAGACAAAACTAGATAGACTAGACCAGTGTTTCTCAAACTTATTTGTCTCATCGCCCACCTTTGATATTCTAAAGTTAATAATGCCCCCCCAATCTTGGTATATATATATATATATATATATATATATATATATATATATATATATATATATATATATATATATATTCTGATATCAAAATTAGAAGAGATTTATGAAGAAACAATAAGTAGAGTGAGAGTTGGTGAAAGGGTGAGCGATGGTTTTAATACGCATAAGGGAGTGAGACAAGGCTGCCCACTAAGCCCCAGCCTGTTTGCAGCATTTATTGGAGACATAGAGGAGATGTTCAGCAAGGTGCAGACGGGTGGGGTTGTGGTGGGCAAAGAAAAAGTGTGGTCCCTAGCCTACGCGGATGATTTGGTGGTGCTAGTGAGAGACGAGAAAGGGATGAAAGAAATGATAAGAAACATGGAGAAATATATGAGGAGGAAAAATCTGACAGTGAATGTGGAGAAGTCCAAGATGATGGTGTTTAGAAAAGGGGGTGGCAGGAGAAAAGTAATTGAGTGGAGATGGGAGAAGGAGAAAATTGAAGAAGTAAAAGAATTTAAATACCTAGGGTACGTGTTTAATGAGAGAAATACTGAAACAGCACACATGAGAGAGTTAGTAAAGAAAGCCAATAAAATACTAGGAGTGGTATGGGGAATAGGAGAGAGAAAATTTGGACACGACTATAAAAGGAGAGTGATGATGTTTGATAGCCTGGTGAAAAGTGTGATGTATGGAGTGGAAATATGGGGATGGAGAGAGCAAGAAGGACTGGAAAGGGTGCAAGAAAAATATTTGAAATGGGTGCTAGGACTAGGTAGAGAGACCCCGGGGTATATAGTGATGGAGGAAACAAAGAGAGATGGAATAAGAATAGAAGCAGGAAAGAGAGCAATAAGTTTTGAGGAGAGAGTGATAGAGAGAGGAGAGTGCAGCATTCTGCAAGAGTGCCTCAAAGAAATAGGAAAGGGGGTGTGGAAAGAGAGGGAAGCATATCTAGAAAGAAACGGGTATGCAGGAGCGGAGATAGAAAGAATGAGAGAGAGAGGTAGAGTAATGACAGAGGAATTGGTCCAGAGAGATAGAGATGTGCAAAGGCAAGAAAGGAGAGCAAGAATTAGGGAGTCTAGGTACAATGGGAAATATGAAAAAATAATAACAGAAGAACAGCCAAAGTACTTAGGAAGAGAAAGTAGAAAAGAGAGAGTGACAATAGCAAGATTCAGATGTGGAAATGAAGAGAGAGATAATAAATTTTGGATGGAGGATAGGAATAGAGTATGCAGGATGTGTGGAGAAAACAAGGAGACAATAGAACACTTGCTGAATGAATGTTCAGAAATGAGAGAAAGGGACGAGTGTAGAGAAGAGATTTTAAACGAGGATGGAAGAGGGATAGATTGGATGAAGAAAGTTGAGGAGAGAAGAAGAGCAATATGTGGGGAGGGAAGCCGGTAACCGGGGTTTCCGGGTAACCGGGCTTTCTTTTTTTGTTTTTTTTGTTTTTAGTTTGAGCAGCATATGTTTCTTTTTTTTAATGTGTATTTTTTCTTTTTCTCTTTTTATTATTGTTCTTATTTATATTATGTTCGATGTTAGTTTTAGTAAATTTTGGATTCAATTTATAAACCCGTAAGGGCAATAAATATACATAATACCTATAAATATATATATATATATATATATATATATATATATATATACATATATATGTGGCATCTTTGGTGCAATATTTTGAAATTCAATTGAAAGGAGCTTTTTTTCTCTTTCTGGAGTAAAAGTATTTTGACTTACAAAGTATTTTATAGGATACTGAAAATTTTTCAGTTCTATCGAAATTTTTATTATAAAACAACGAAAATAACTTAAATATTCACTAGAAATCTGAATGAAAGTAAAATTTATATATCAAGTATGATGAGTAAAAATTTATACAACGATGAAAGTAAAATTTATATATCAAGAATACACAGGGTAGTGAGGACAAGCCACAATTTCTTGTAACATCATCATTCAAAATAAACATGCGGGGATCTTTGTTTGTTTTAAATTAATCAAAATACATTGGATATCTCGTGATACCTACTGCCGGCTATATCGCCCTTTGACTACCTACTGCCCCCTATATCGCCCCCTGGCTACCTAGCGACCCCCGAAACGACGTCATCGCCCACTGGGGGGCTATATCGCCCACTTTGAGAAACGCTGGACTAGACTATACAGACAAGAATACATAGACAAGGCTAAACAGACAAGCTAATCATGTTCGGTTGTGAGGTTATGTAATTGTTGATTGAAGGCCTATTTTTGAACTTACTTGCTTTTAACTTTTTTTAAGAGAACGTTCGTCAGGAGCATCTTCTTGTGTGATTAAACAATTCACAAAGTTCCAAGTATCTATTGAACAATTGTTTTCAATATTTAAAAAGTTACTAGTCGAGAACAGAACCTATGTCAAAACCACGTGAGTGTTGACTGTTTAACAGTTACAGCGCAGATGTCGCTACAATCGACAAGAAAATTTAAATATTTTAGAGAAGACTGGATAAGAAATACAACATAAATATAAATAGACAATACTAGACAGACAATCCTAGATGGACAAGACTCTCACTAAACCCCCTATTCCAACTTGGCCTTTAGTATGCGCCACCCCGGTATCGCATATTTTGCATTCATTCAGGGTGGGCAGCCCAGACGGTTAGTGAAAAGTTGTTGTTTCCGCGACCAGGATTCGAAAGATGGACAAGACTGGAGGGATAAAACTAAACAGGGCATTCCTATGCCCATACGAATTCTGACACAATGACGACATAAACTTTAGATATGTGTATGTATGGTAATCTAAACAACACTAAATAATTTTAAATTTCCGTGTCCAGTGCCATCTATTTATGATTCCAAACATTACACCTTCTGTCACAAGGTCACCCATAAAAGTGTCACCCCCCCTACCGCCTATAACACAATCAGTGACTAGTATTAAGATCTGTATTAAGATAACTCATCTTGACTGCGTAAATTATGTCACGAATAATTATCTTATCTTGTTCTAATCTTCTTATCTAATCAGAATATTTAAAACAGAAATAATCTGTTTTCAACACACAGGCAATTTCAGTGAATCACCCCTAAGTTCTACCACAATGGACCAAATCCAAGTGCCCTTAACCTTCATCAAGACAACTCTGAATCAAACCTTTGCAAACAAAGAACCATGGCAGATCTCGGCGATCACAGCCTCCACAGTGCTCATGACTGTCTGGTTTTACGATTTCCTCTGCCAAGATGAAAGTAAATATTCAAATTCAACTCCAAATATTTGTTCTAAATTCGTTTTGTGTTGCTCTAGGTCTATGCACCAGGATGAAGAAAACCTTCTTTAAACTGATGAAAAAAATCCCGAGTGTGAGAATGAAAATTGATGACGAACTCGACAAAATCAACGAGGATTTCCGCCGAGAAATCTCCAACACAACCAAAGACATGAAGTACTACCTCGACTTACCTGCCAAAAAACTCACGACTGAAGAAATTATTAAACTGACTGATAACTATTTGTCTCTGAGTGGTTACAACTGGAAGGCTGGCAAAGTCTCGGGTTCCGTCTACTACTCCAACCAAAACCTAGTGGACTTGGTCAAAGAAATCTATGGTAAAACCTCCTACACCAATCCTTTACACCCCGATATTTTCCCCGGGCTTTGCAAGATGGAAGCTGAAGTTATCCGTATGGTATCTAGACTGTTCCACGGAGATTCTGACCTACAAAAAGCTTGTGGCACAGTAAATACAAGTTCTAAAAGCTTTGTTAATAGTTTACAATAACTTTTTTTTTAGATGACTAGTGGAGGTACAGAGTCAATCTTGATGGCGTGTAAGGCCTATAGGGATTACGGAAGGGCAGTTAAAGGTATTAAGAAACCAGAAATGGTTGTGCCTATTACAGCTCACTCTGCGTTTGATAAAGCTGCTCAGTATTTGAAGATCAAGATTAAGTACATCCCAGTTGATCCAATTACTACTAAAGTCAAGATTAATGCCATGAAACGTGCCATCAATTCTAACACGATCATGGTAACTGAAACATTTATTAACTTTATTGTGTTTTGAATTGGATTTGTTTGTGTAGTTAGTTGGTTCTGCACCTAATTTCCCGTATGGAACCATGGATGATATCTCAGAGATTTCAAATCTTGGTGTTAAATACAATGTTCCAGTTCACGTGGATTCTTGTCTTGGAGGGTTTTTGACCATCTTCATGGAGGATGCTGGATATCCGATTCCAATTTGTGATTTCAGACTGCCTGGAGTTACCAGCATTTCGGCAGACACCCACAAATACGGGTTTGCACCAAAAGGAACCTCTGTCGTTTTATATAAGTCCACTGAGTAAGGAAATTATTTAAGAACACTTTTATATTTATTGAGCTAACAACATTTGTTCAGTTATTTGCATCATCAGTATACGACAACAGTTGATTGGCCGGGCGGTGTTTATGGTTCTCCAACTGTCAGTGGCTCGAGAGCCGGAGGAGCCATTGCAGTGTGTTGGGCCACTTTGCTCAGCTTCGGTAAAGATGGATATGTGGCAGCTACAAGAGACATCATCCACACTACGAAATATATAGAAAAAGGGTTTGTAATTGTGGTTTGTTTGAATAAAAATGGTTATGGTTTGTTTTCGTAGGTTGAGGAGAATGGAGAACATTTTCGTTTTTGGTCAACCGGTGACTAGTGTGGTTGCTATTGGATCAAAGGTTTTCGATATTTATCGGCTACAGAGTATTTTGGGAGACAAAGGATGGAACTTGAACATTTTACAATTTCCCTCTGGGTAATTATAAATTAACTTGTTAGTGTAACTTAGATTAGGTTCACTTAAGTTTAGGTGCTTACCACCTACAACAAGAAGATCAGAAGGGCAAAAAGGAAAAACTTTAAGAAAACATAGAATCCACCCCAGTGGCAGCTTGATTGCACAAAGCACTAGCGATTAATAGAGTGGCAAATGACAGCCACTCTCAAGAGACTGGATGGGAGCTACATAGGGGACAAAGAGCAGAGAGCTCTCATAGCCTTGGCCAATTCAGTTTTTTTTTTTTTAATTTTTAAGAGAACGTTGGTCAGGAGCATCTTGTGTGATTAAACAATTCACAAAGTTCCAAATATCTATTGAACAATTGTTTGAAATATTTAAAAAATTGCGTTACAGTTGGGTTAGCCAATCAAATACCGAAGTTATTTATGAAGAACTTTGAATGAAAATCGTTTGACTTTCAGGAAATTGTGTCGATACCACATTTACTTTGGTTTTTAATGTTGCAGTATTCATATTTGTGTGACTCACATTCATACGCAACCTGGGGTCGCCGACGAGTTCCTGAACGACGTCCAGGCAGGAATCCAAGAAATCATGAAGGATCCAACGGAGCCGGTAGTTGGAAAGGTAACAGACAAAAATCAATTTCTTATTAAGACTATACATGCAGCGTGATTACATAGGTGAACATCGCCAGGACCCCTTTTCTTACGAATTAATAAAAAAAAATTGTATATAATTGTGAAAAATACAAAAGAATATTCCAAGGAAAATCGGAAAAGTTACAAATTTCCGGTTCAAAATACCGCCAGAGCTAGTTTTACCAAAAGCAAGGAAATATGGCAAATTTTTCAAATTTGAGTTTTCCCAAAGGGTCTTAGTACAGTCTTTTCAACGGTCTTTCCGAGGAATTTTCCTTTGGTCGGGAATGTAAATTCAAAATTCAACGGTCCCGAAAATACAATTTTTTTTGGTTTGACGGTTTCCCGTCCAAACAACAATTCAGAAAAATCGAAATTTTTCGGCAAATTCTTCAGCTCCACAAGGTTCGGTCCATAATCTCAGCAGTAGTTTTTCCACAAATCAGGATTGAATTTTCCTACAATTTCTTCAGTTTCCCATCGTCTGGTCGAAAATCCAAGTATCGGTTTTTCCGAAAATCAAGGGGAAACTCCAAACCTTCCAACAACTTTTCAGTTTTCCAAAATTAAGAGGAAACTTCAAATTTTATAATGACACCTTATGTTCCTCATGATCTAACCCAAACTGTTAGTAAATATTTTTCCGAAAATTAAGGAAAATCTCTAAACTTCTTTAGTTCGCCAAAGTCTTATCCAAAGCTCAAGTTTTCCAGAAAATCAAGGAAAAGCTCCAAATTTTTCACAAAACCAATTATTATTTTCGCTTTTCCAAGGAAAATTTCCAAAAATTTCTCCAAACCGCAAGAAACGAAACCGATATTCCAATTCCGTTCCTTTCAAATATTCTTTTATCTACTCGCACACCAAAATTACCACAATAATAATTGTATAATAAAATAATTGTATGTGAAAGATGCCATTATTATAATCGTGTGTAAAAGTAACCACATCGTTCGTAAAAGTCCAATGTAAATCAAATGGAGTTTCATTATTAAACGATTTCTATTTGTTGTTACTATGGCAACAACTCGCTTCATTAAAACAACATAGACGTAAAATTAAGACGTTAAACCATATCTATTATTCTTTAGATGGCAATTTATGGATATGCCCAGGGTATTCCAGATAGATCTATAGTTGATGAAGTGACTAATTGTTATCTGGATGCCATGTATTACACACCTGATGACCAAGAAGACAACTAGAAGGAAGTTTTGCCAAATGAATGTCTATTTTATTCTAATGTCTAATTAATAGGCTTGTTGTACATCACTAAATAAATGTTGTATTTATTTTTTACTTAATGTTTACTATGTAATAGATTTATATGAATAAATTGTTATCATTTTAGAATTTCTATTTAACCTTTTACCGGTGACAAGCGGTGTCACAGGCCGAGCGGCGTCGGCGAAACATCATTTCACTCTCTTCCTCGCCATCATTTCACTCTCTTCCTCGCGTTTCCTTTGTTATAGTGCCTGAGTAGCTTCAGCACACATTAATTATCGCAAGGTGCGGTTGAACTTTTAGCTTAACCGGGCGCCGCTCTCAGCCCAAAATAGGATAATGTGGCAAGGACCGTTGGTTTAACCCAGGTTAGATTAGGTTGCACACAGCGAAGCGGCAGATAAATCAAGACGCGAACTCTCTATCCAGAATAGGATAATGTGGCAAGGACCGTTGGTTTAACCCAGGTTAGATTAGGTTGCACACAGCGAAGCGGTAGATAAACTCTCGATCCAAAATAGGATAATGTGGCAAGAACCGTTGGTTTAACTCAGGTTAGATTAGGTTGCACACAGCAAAGAGGCAGATAAATCAAGACGCGAACTCTCGATCCATAATAGGATAATGTGGCAAGAACCGATGGTTTAACCCATGTTAGATTAGGTTGTACACCGCGAAGCGAAAGATATATCAAAACGCGAACTCTCGATCCAAAATAGGATAATGTGGCAAGAACCATTGGTTTAAGCCAGGTTAGATTAGGTTAAGAGGCATGGATGAAACAGTAGAAAAAGAAGAGGTGCTAACAGTGATTAGATACAAAATTGGAAACCTACAAAACAAAGTGCTGAAGTTAAGCGACCTAAGACCAAATGCAGCTCACACTCAAGCTGCTACGCTTGTAGTAAGCAAGAAGGACGCAGACATACGGCTAGAAGAGCCATACCTAAAAGTAGGACTAGTGCGATGCTCACTAGAGAAAAGAATAAAAATCGAGCGCTGCCACAAGTGCTGGTCTTATGACCACCTGGCGAAGAACTGCGACGGACCCTACAGGTCGAAGCTGTGCTTTGCGTGCGGGAAAGAAGGGCACGCAGAAAAAGGATCAAATTTTTTCAGAGTAAAGACAAACGAGCAATTCTGCCCAATCTGTAATAAAGAAGGACATAGTGCCAACAGCGGTAAATGTGAATTTTTCTGCCACACGTTGTCAAAGGCAAGGAGACAAATTAGACGGAAACTACGAGACAGAACAGCAAGCGGCACCCAAAAAGTCTCGTCTTCATCTTCAATCTAAAAAGCATGCAAATTATACAAGTGAACTTAAACTGCTGCGCCCGCGCCCAAGACATTCTGGAAGCTACGGCTAGGGAGCCGCAGATAAACTTTATATTGGTAAGCCAAACCGTAAAATGACAATCCAGAAACGAGACTGGATCAGAGATAAGGAAGGAAAGACGGCCATCATTAACAGGTCAACAAAACTTGGTGCGACTCAACATGGCTCGGGCGAGGGCTTCACGTGGCTGAAAACAGAGAGGCTAACCATCTATAGCTGCTACATATCGCCTAATTGCACACAGGCTCAGTTTGAAGCTATCTGGATGTCCTGCAGAGTGATATCAAACAAAAGAGCGGAAAAATTCTACCTGGGGGGGGGGGGGGGGGGCGGGGGACTTCAACAGTAAGTCTCGGAAGTGGGGCGCAAAAACAGAGGACCGTAGAGGGACTGGTGGACTGGCTGGCGCAAAACAATTTCGAGATTCGGGCAGGATCCCAGCTGTCCGCGGTAACGGTAGCTCCATTATTGACCTTTGGTACGGTGAATACTGTGGGAAAGATCGTGTCGTGGGAGGTGCTACCGGAAGAAACATTGAGCGACCATAAATACCTGAGATACGAAATACGAGACAACGAAACCCCCGATCAGCACAGCAAGGAGAGCAAAGGATGGAGAACGACTGCGCTAGACGAGGGAAAGTTCGTGGAAGCCTTTCGATAGGCCAAAAAGAAGCCGAACAATGCAGACGAGCTGGTGACGAACGTGTGCAACAAGTGTCTTCCGAGGAAAGGAAGATACAGGCCCATAAGGTGCACCTACTGGTGGACGAGCGACATAGGCGAACAAAGAAAAACCTGCGTCCAGGCTAGAAGCCGAGCGTCGAAAAAGGGGAAAAAAGCGGAACATGGAATACTTCGAGCTAGCGCTGGCCTATAAGGCCGAAAAGAAAAAGCTGCGGATACTCATCGCGCGGGCCAAAGAAGCCAAGTGGAAGGAAATCTGCGAAGCCGTAGATAGGGACGTTTGGGGGCTTGGTTACAGAATGGTGACGGAAAAGCTAAAAGAGCCGCAGCTACAGCTGGACCAAGAATTCAAGAAAAGGGTGGTGGAAAGCCTTTTCGTGACGCACGAAAAAAACGAATGGATGGAAGCGCGCCTATATGACGCTCCGGAAATATCGCCTGAGGAACTAGAAGAGGCAGTGGCGAAAATAAAAACCAAAAAAGCGCCGGGCCCTGACGGTTTACCAGCGCAAATCTTAAAGCTTGTGTGCGAGCGCTTTCCCTAAACCGTGCGGCACGTGCTGAACAAAGAGTTAAAAGATCGATATGCATGCTGGACAATTTTGGTAAACTGTTTGAGAGAATCCTGGTAAACAGGATCTCCAACGAACTGATAGGGAAAGCGATAGGGTCAGCGAGACAATACGGGTTTAGGAAGGGAAAGTCCACAGTCACGACCGCAAGACACATTCTAAATCTGGTGGAGGAAGAAAGAAGATCTCGAAAAACCAGGAAGCTTGTCGCTCTCGTGGCGATAGACGTGAAGAATGCATTCAATTCGACACCGTAGAGGATTATAGTCGAAGAGTTGGAACGCAGGAAGATACCCGGATACCTGGTCGGCCTGACAACGAGTAATTTCTGCGACAGGCGGCTGTCGGTGGAGGGGCAGGACGATATAGAAGTAACGGCCGGGGTCCCCCAAGGGTCCGTTTTGGGACCGCTTTTGTGGAACCTTCTGTACGACGGAGTCTTGAACATGGCCTTACCGGACAGCGCGGAAGCCGTCGCCTATGCGGACGATCTGGCCCTAGTGGTAAAAGCAAAGCGAGAGGAGTTAGAAGAAAAAACCGACGCGGCACTAGACACGATCCAACACTGCATGAGTGCAAAGCACCTGGAAATAGCACCGGACAAAACCGAAGCGGTGCTGTTAATTAGAAAGAAGAAATTATTGACATCAATGATGAAATTTTGACATAAAACAAATGAATTTTGCAAAGTTTGTCCACTAGAATCAACAAAAAAAAAACTTTGCTTCGAATAGCGATTTTGGTTTTTGAAAATGTGGCAATTTTTGCAAATTATTTTGTCGTTTTCGTTCAATTTTGACATAAAACAAAAGAATTTTGCAAAGTGTGTCCACTCAAATCAACAAAAAAAAAACAGAATTTGCTTCGAATAGAGATTCTGGTTTCAGCAAATTTAGCAATTTTTGCAAATTATTTTGACTTTTCATCCAATTTTGATACAAAACAAAAGAATTTTGCAAGGTTTGTCCATTCAAAAATATATAATTTTGCTTCGAATAGAGATTTTAGTTTTTGAAAATTTGCCAATATTTGATACATAAGAATTTTGTAAAGTGCGTCTGCTCAAATCAACAAAAAAACAGAATTTGCTTCGAATAGAGATTTTGGTTTTAGAAAATTTGGCAATTTTTGCAAATTATTTTGTCGTTTTCATTCAATTTTGACACAAAACAAAAGAATTTTGCAAAGTGTGTCCACTCAAATTAACAAATATAAAACAAATTTTGTTTCGTATGAAGATTTTGTTTTTTTTTAATTTGGCAATATTTGCCAATTATTTTGCCACTTTCGTCCAATTTTGACATAAAACAAATTAATTTTGCAAAATTTGTCCATTCAAATCTACAAAAAAAAACAAAATTTGCTTCCAATAGAAATTTTGGTTTTTGAAAATTTGGCAATATTTGCAAATTATTTAAAATAATACAAAATTATAAAAGTATTCCACACGGGCTATAATGTAATGTTCAGAATATTGAGTACACAATCACATCAGTTCAAAAAAGTAATTCGAATTATATTTTATCTTCGAATGATGTCCCTGTTCGCCCGCAAGCGACTACAGCTAGGTCGTCCGCTACTCTACCTAATTTCTATGCTATAGACCAGATACGGCAGCGGCCTCTCAGGCCGTTCATCACCAGTTGTTACACAAAAACCATGTCACCAGTCGAAGGTTAAACATTTCAAGAAAATCAAAACCACCAGTTTATCACTAGTCCAACATTTTCGGATGGTCAACTGGATGATGAAAAACTCTAATTATTAAACAAGTTAATTTTATTATAGTCACAAATAAACAGAATGAGAAAAAATATCCATACATTAAACTTAAAAAACTAAACTCTATATTGGCTAATATCAACATTTGCTCTGAACAAACCCGTTCAACTGCAAAAACACCTCCTTCCTCAAATTCAAATCCTTCAAATATGGCCCAAAGTAATTACAAATACTAAAAATACTCCTCTTCACTGCACTAAGTATCCCCAACTTCATCTTGTAATTAAAGTCGTCCAGTCCCAGCCCCTTCCGATTCAACGCCGGAATCCTATTCAACTTCTCCACACTAAACTTAAGCTCCACCAAACTACTAATAATTACAGGAAGATCCTTCTGGACAATCCCATACTTATCCTCCTTCAATGAAGAAACACATAGACTTGACAAACTCTGAGCTATCCACATAATCACCTGTCCTTCCCCCAAACATTTCTGAATATTAGCTTCAGGAAGCTCTCCAAAAAAGAAATTTATCCCCAATCGCTCCTTCAAACTTTCAAGCTTTCTATTAACACTTTCGCTCACCTTCCTCTCTGCTACCACAACCTTCGTAATTGTAACTTCTGATGGAATTGTCATATTCCTAATCTTATCATAGTTTGCTTTCAATGGGTTCTGCTCAATAACCAACTGGGCTTTAGATCTTTCCGGCACCAACATAGTATTTGTAGACTTATTCAAAACATCCGTATATTCCCTAATAATTTTCAACAACTTATCCACCAGATTATTCCAATTGTGGGGATGTCCACCCGGTTGAGACAATCTAAACAAAGCCTCCCTCCTCTCCTTACTGTTCCCACTCAAAATGAACAAATCATAACAAGCCAAATGTTGAATAATCGGGATTGTCGCAATTGTCGCCTCACTTAAATTAAAAGTATCTGGACAAATTGGAACAATTGGGAATTGTAAAGGTTCTGTCAAGTAAAGCTCAAAAAAGAAAGTCATCAAATTTAAATAGAAATAGATTAACGTCGAGTAAATCCAAGCCCATAGATAAATGTAAATTGTTGAAGTGGTAGCTTCAATTTTAAAAAAGAAAATCGTTGTGAACATATGCTTCAAATTTGTTCCAAAAACGAAATATAATATCACGTAATACAATGTTGGCCATAAAGCTGTGGTTTTACTTTCCCTCAAAATTTCTAGAAATTTGGATTTGAATTGTAGGAGTTTTCTTTGCCGCGCTACTGGAAACATAATCTTTTTATCCGCTGTGTAGAACCTTATGAAGTAGTTGAAACCAGCCCAAGCCCCCAACATTTGCAAGTAAAACGTGTTCTCATTTATGCAGAAATCTTTGCCTTTACAAACGTCATCAGTTGCATCATCGAAAGCCAAAAATAACCAAACACATATAAAACCGATTAAAATGTGTAACAATAACAAGATGATGTTGTGAGTGGAAAATATTGATTTGAACTTTTGAAACCTCGTCGAGCAGTATTTAGCGTGGACTATGTAGTCCTTGGCGCAGATCAGGCTCTGTGCGAAGATGATTATCAAGAAGGGGAATAGGTAGAGCCAGGTGGTGAACGAGGTGAAGATCTGGAAGAACTCGATGAAGCTTTCTAGTGGAGTGAAAATGTTGAAGTGCAGACACAGAATGTATAATATCAAGATGATGAATTGGGAGAGAATACTGGCGGTGACGGCGTAGGAGAGTTTCCTGAGTAAGATGTGTTTGTAGCGCAGGGTGTTTGCGATTTCTAGGTTAGGCTGCATTTTGTCCCCATAAATTGTTTGTTGCGATATGTTTCTACAAGGGATTGAGATTAATTAAGGGGGTTTTGAGTGGTGTTATTCGGTTTACTTACAATTTTCGTTGTAATTGACGTGGATTATGGTAAATGTTGCGGTTTTTTAATAACGTCTGACAGTTACTGGTTTAACTTCAAAAATCAAGTTTTAAATGGATTGCCAACTAAAATTTAGAAATTTTGTGATTTTCGTCAGGGATGCCAACCAAGCCTTTTTTGGTAAAAGCGCGAAATTAAATTTGTCCCAACATTTTGGAAAATCCTCCTGACGATTTTCAAAAATTAATTTTCGTGAAAAATAATTTTCAGATTTATCACAAATTTTGAGAAAGTGTTGCATATTTTAGCCGTTTCTGGGAATTTTGAAATAATTTAAATAGTTTTCGAAAAATTTAAATTTTTGTGGTTTTGCGATCCCTGCTTAAACATTCCTATTGGGAAAGGTTAAATCCTATACGCTTTTTCAGAATTTGAATAGGAAACATCATATTTGAATAGGAAAAGTTAAGAAATTTCTGGCAACCGGATAATGCCTAATAGGATTATGCAAATCTGAATAGGAAATACAATGATGAGCGTTAACCTATAGGATTTAGAGCTTTCCTATTGACACAACTGAATAGGATTATGATGATTCTAAAAGGAAGTTAGCGATTCTATAGGAAATGAAGAGTTATTATAGGAAATGAAAGTAAAGATCTAAATAGGAAACCAAGTGAATCAATAGGATAATGCGACATAGAAAATTTATCTTTATTTCTAAATTTCGCAATGGGATTCTGTATTATTCAATAGGTTTGGCTTCACCAATGTCCAATAGGAGATGAATAGTTGTCAATAGGGAAATACGACTTAGAAATTATTTTTATTTTATAATGATCCTCAATAGGATTTAGCATTATTCAATAGGATTGACTCCTCCAACATCCAACAGGAAATGAAGAGTTGTCAATAGGGAAATACGACTTTGAAATTATTTTTATTTTATTATGATTCTTAATAGGATTTAGCATTATTGAATAGGTTTAGTATTAGTGAATAGGTTTAGATTATTTTTATTTTTAAATAAACCTCAATAGGATTCTTTGATATTCAATAGGTTTGGCTTTACCAACATCCAATAGGAGATGAAAAGATGTCAATAGGGAAATACGACTTACAAATTATTTTTATTTTTAAATAAACCTCAATAGGATTTTGCATTATTCAATAGGTTTGTCTCCTCCAACGTCCAATATGAGATGAATCGATGTCAATAAGGAAATACGACTTATTAATAAATTATTTCAATTGTCAAATAAACCTCAATAGGATTCAACATTATTCAATAGGTTTGACTTCTCCAACGTCCAATAGGAGATGAATAGATGTCAATAGGACTTAAAAATTATTTTTATTTTGTAATGATTCTTAATAGGGTTTAGTATTATTAAATAGGTTTAGTTTAGATTATTTTTAAATAAACCTCAATAGGATTCTTTGATATTCAATAGGTTTGGTTTTACCAACATCCAATAGGAGATGAAAAGATGTCAATAGGGAAACACGACTTAGAAATGATTTTAATTGTCAAATAAATCTCAATTGGATTTTGCATTATTCAATAGATTTGACTCCTCCAACGTCCAATAGGAGATGGATAGATGTCAATAGGAAAATACTACTTAGTAATTATTTTAATTTTATAATGATCCTTAATATGATTTACCATTATTTAATAGGTTTAGTATCACCAACATCCAATAGGAGATGAATAGATGTCAATAGTGAAATAGGACTTAGACTTTGTTATGTTTTTTTTATTCTTATTGTTAAATGTACAAATTTTCACTGTTATTCTATGTTATTAGGTTGTAGACATGCATACATTTTACACGCATTTTCGTCCCCTACATTTTCATTCGCTGTGATTGTTATGAGTATAACTTTATTGTTTATATCTTGCATTGTAACATATTACGAATTCTTTTTCCATTTTGTTATCAAGTAAATGTAATCTAAATTTTAAAACTTTTCTAGTTCCGCTATTTTTACATAATTTTCCCATCGAATAACATAATTTCCCCATCGAAGCTAAATCGTTTGATTCTTGCAACACATCCATTTTTCAGATGTATGCATGTATTATCTGTTCTCTTAGGTTTATTGTATTCCATGCTGTAATATACAATTCCTTTATAAATACATCGATTATAGTTTCCTGCACAATTGTTGAGTAATGGAACCTGATTTTCACTTATCAATATTGTGTCATTTTTATCACGAACAAAATGGCTATTGTCCGTCCTTTATTAATTATATTTTTACAAAAGTTCCACGAATTTTTCTCTTTTGATATGGATAAATAGCTGAGGAACCCATTCCGACGTAATGTACGTGTAGCCATTTGGTTCATGATGTTTTTTGGTCCTGTAACGTCTTGTTTTAGCTTGTAAATATTACTTTCAAATGGGTACGTTGACGTGGCCCACAACGGCCCATTTTTCCGCACACTTTGTACTATATGAAGCAAACAATGAACATTAAAAGTCATAAATTCTGGCCTGTACAATTCCAGGCAATTAACAATAAAATCTAAAATATTCATTTCATATTCGCACAGTTGACTTTCTGTTATTTCCTCCAAAAGAAGGGTGTGCATACTTTTCACGAACAATCTGTATGCTTTTAGAACATTTTTATCTAACAACACTTAAACAAGGAATGGTGTAAAAAAGTAGACAAAAACGCCATTCTGTCGCCTTCAATGCTTTTTTCTTTTTTAAAACACGTGGCTTAGGCCGAGGCCGCACTACGTTTTTTCCCCGTGAGCGGTAACCGCTATAACCGCGAAACCGCTCGACAAACACACAGCACGCTATGGGAAAAATCAGTCGCGGTTAAAAACCGCAAGTGAGGCCGCTTGTATTAATCTTCTTGACTCTTAAAATCAGACGGTTGAAAACCGCGGCGGTTTAGCCGTAGTGCGGCCTAGGCCTTACGATGAATTTCATTTGGTGACATTATTTGAAGCAAGCGCGCATTTATAATTTTAATCTCGGCTCGGCTCGGTTTCCAGATTGGCCACTCGTAGCGCTAAGGCTTGGCCGCGCAAACCACCAAAATCTCATAATGCAAACAATGAAGTAAAAATTATTTACTTTGCACGTGGATAATAGTGATACGCATCATACGAGAATACATTTTTTTTATTAAAGAGTGTAACTTTAGGATTCTTGCAATAATGACTAGTCGTAAGTATTTGAAGCAACATTATTTAATTATTTTTTTTGTTAATATGGCTTGTAATAAATGTATATATTTTATATATGTATACTGAAATTTGGTTTTTATAACATATAATTAGCGTTTGTAATTTTCATGTGTATAATTTATTTTTAAGAAGGCCAAAATAACAAGCATTATGAATGGGCATATGTGAAATGCAACAATACCCAGACAGCAGTTCTAACTAAAGAAATTAGGAATTTTGACCTGACCAATTTTGATCGCAATAAAAAATATAACATGAAGATGAACAAATGACCACTGGATTAGTTGCTTTTGTTACAAGTAATTACTATATTTTAATAATAAATAGATTATTCAATATAACTAACAAACATATATGTTTGTTATTAAGAAAAATAATTATAGCTTAGCTTGAATATTGTATAATTATGTAAAATCTAATACTAATTGTTTTAATGTACAGAATTATATAAAGAATATTTGAAGAAAAATAAAAACCGAGATACAGTGGCAAAAGAACTATTATACGATTCTCATCTTGGAAAATTAACGTTTTATATAGGCCAACCTGTAAACGATCTCAAAAAACAATGTTATTACAGAGGTTTTATTACAGAGGTAGGTGGTATATTTTTCAATATCTTTTTATGTACGTTCGTAAAAGAGTAAGATTTTTTAAAATTATGATTACTTGTAGATGAATCTGGAACAGAACTGAAACACAGAAAATAACATTCGAAATGGGAATGAAAAGTTGAAAAAAATACAAATGAGACAGGACAATGAAAAAACTTAAATGATACTAATCAATCTGATGAAACGGATAATGAAGAAAATGAAAGACATCTTAATGGAACAAATGATGACATAAACAATGAAAGTAGTGATAATGAAGAAAATAATGAAGTAGAAAATGACAAAAGTGATGATGAAGAGCATGACGATTTAGAAACTAACAACAATGATGATGAAGTAAACGAGGATATAACTACCGCAAGCAATCATAAAGAAGAAAAGCTACTTACATATTAACGCCACCACCGCTATATATTGGATCGAGAGTTCGCGCTGCCGCGCGTATATTGTCTTGATTTATCTGTCCGCTTCGCGGCGGGCGATATTTTTATATTTAAGGTATAAGTATTTTATGTAATTTTAAGGTATAAGTAGTTAGTGTTTTAAAAATGTTTTAATTTTAAATAAAATGCTTTATTTTATGATTTATCATAAAAATTTTAGGTGTACTTTGGCGGCATTAAAAATGTAGCGGTGGTGACGTTAACACGTAAGTACCGAAGAAAATCATAATATACACACTAGAAATGATGATAGAGTTAAAAACAACATAGAAAAGGAAAGGAGTGATGATGAAGAGCACGACCGTTTTGATCGTGAAGAAAATGATGATGAAGTAGATGAGGAAAAAAATAATGAAGTTAACGACGATAGTGATAGTGATACAAACAAAGTGAAAAATTATTATTAACTTATTATTCACAGTTATATACATTTCTACACATATCATGACCCGAGTTTCGACGTTTGACGGTCATTTTCAAGTGGCTGACTTCAAGATTAAAAAGTTGAGAAAAGATTAGGTCAGTTTGCTCGTTTAGGAGATTAACTGAGGGATTGCGGGTTTTTTTGGCCCGAAACTAAATCTCCTAGAGGCATTAGAAATATTCAAAAAAACCCGTAATCCCTCAGTTATTCTCCTAAACGAGCAAACTGACCTAATCTTTTCCCAACTTTTTAATCTCACCCAATATCAAACAGATAAGTCCTCATCTACGGACAGACACCGCCCCCCTCCCCACCAAAACTATAAGGTTATAATTCAACCTCATCAATTTGTTAATTCACTTGAAAAAGACCGTCATCGTCGAAACTCGAGTCGAGATATGTGTAGAAATTTATATAACTGTGAATAATAAGTTATATAACATTTTTACATAATATAAGTGTGTTAAAAAACAAAGTGAATTTTTCAATTCAATGTATGTGAAAAAAGATTAAAAATCATTGCAGAAAGTGAAAGCGAAGCCACTTACGGACAGGAATAAAAGTTCGAATTAAGAGAAAAATTGATATTAAATAGTTGAGTAGACTGAAGCAAATGTTACTAGGAAAAAATAAAAAAAATAAATCAAATTAAGAGTTTATGTTCATTAAAAATTCCCTAAATTAATACATACAGCTTGGACCTTATTCAATGGGAAAATTATAATCTGAGAAGTCCTATTCAATTTATTAAAATCCTACTGAAGAATCGAATAGGATTCTGGATTATTCTATAGGAAATTCTGAGACTGCAATATTTCCATTGAATAGTATCAAATCCTATTGGAGCATCTAAAAGGAATTGCTTCTTTTCAATAGGAGAATTATAAACTGAGAAGTCCTATTCAATTTACTAAAATCCTATTGAAGAATCGAATAGAATTCTGGATTATTCAATAGGAAATTCTGAGACTGCAATATTCCCATTGAATAGTATCAATTCCTATTGGGGCATCTAAAAGGAATTGCCTCTTTTCAATAGGGGAATTATAATCTGAGTTCTATTCAATTTACTAAAATCCTATTGAAGAATCGAATAGAATTCTGGATTATTCAATAGGAATTTCTGAGACTGCAACATTCCCATTGAAAAGTATCCAATCCTATTGGAGCTTCTAAAAGGAATTGCCTCTTTTCAATAGGAGAATTATAATCTGAGAAGTCCTATTCAATTTATTAAAATCCTATTGAAAAATCGAATAGGATTCTGGATTATTCTATAGGAAATTCTGAGACTGCAATATTTCCATTGAATAGTATCAAATCCTATTGGAGCATCTAAAAGGAATTGCTTCTTTTCAATAGGAGAATTATAATCTGAGAAGTCCTATTCAATTTACTAAAATCCTATTGAAGAATCGAATAGAATTCTGGATTATTCAATAGGAATTTCTGAGACTGCAACATTCCCATTGAAAAGTATCCAATCCTATTGGAGCTTCTAAAAGGAATTGCCTCTTTTCAATAGGAGAATTATAATCTGAGAAGTCCTATTCAATTTATTAAAATCCTATTGAAAAATCGAATAGGATTCTGGATTATTCTATAGGAAATTCTGAGACTGCAATATTCCCATTGAATAGTATCAATTCCTATTGGGGCATCTAAAAGGAATTGCCTCTTTTCAATAGGGGAATTATAATCTGAGTCCTATTCAATTTACTAAAATCCTATTGAAAAATCGAATAGGATTCTGGATTATGCTATAGGAAATTCTCAGACCACAATATTCCTATTGAATAGTATTAAATTCTATTGGGAAATCGAATAGGATTTAGCGTTTCTCAATAGGACAACTGAATAGGATTCAGGAGATTTCTATAGGAAAATAAACCTTCAATAGGATTCAATAGAAAATTTCCGATGCAATTTTCCCATTCAACTTACCGCTCCCAATAGGATTGTTTAAGCAAGGACGAAATGAGAGAGAAGCAATTTTGTCAAAATCCATATTTTTTGAGTTACAGCAAAATTTAAAAACGTTTCTGAAAGCATTTTTGCTGCTGCTCTTTCCGTTCGCTATCGCCTGCAAGAATTGAAGAATTTTTTAAGAAATTTCGGCGCTGGAGTAGAGATCTCGGAAAGTCATGAATTTCTCGCGGACAATCTTAACACATTAAAGCCGGGCCGGGTGTTAGTACCCGTTTAAAAGTACGTGCGTTAAAAGCGGCACAAGATATTATTACCTGCTTAAAAAGGGCATATGGCCATAAAGGAGTAATGAATTTAGTATTTATTTTCGAGATTGTTGATTATTTAGCATATTTAATCCGGATATCGCCCTGCAATAAAATATTACCACTCATTCTTTGTGTTCCATAAACATTTGTTAATTTATTTTATTTGACAACTTACACAGTATTTAAGGTTTATTGTTTGTCATATTTTGGGTCTTAAACCAATTTGTTATTCTCACCCACCCCTACATTTATCTGTATATAAACGGCCTATCTCGTCAAAATAAATCACTTTGTAGTACCACTATTTCAATTCAACAATATTTCATTCAAAGCTTTAAAAAAGCACATATATATATATATATATATATATATATATATATATATATATATAAATTGAATAATTTTATTTGCAATGGATTACGATATATATCTATGCAGATGATTTGTCGCAAATTTCAAGCGATGCAGAGATTCCCGAATTTGATAGCGAAAGTGACGAGGAAGAATTGATTGGACCAAGAAGAAACAAAACCTTGCCAATACCTTCTAGCGACGAAGAAAGTGATGGTGAACTATTGGACTGGTCGGAAAGTGATAATGTGCCATTTATCGAAGATTTCTTAGGACAAAGTGGGGTTTTCGTGATGCCAAATAATTCAGAAAATGTAATTGATGTGGTTCAGTTATTTATTGGAGACGATTTATTTGAATATATGGCGACAGAAACAAACTGCTACCATGCACAGAATGAACATTTATTTAGAGATCGTGCTAAGTGGAAAGATGTATCTGTGATAGAACTAAAAAAAATGCTCGGATTGCTTCTACTAATGGGAAGAGTTCGTAAGGATAAGAGGGATGAATACTGGTCGACAGATGAAACAATTGAAACTCCAATTTTTCCTCAAATAATGAGCAGGGATCGATTTAGGCAAACATGGTATTCATGGCATTTTTCCAATAACGATGACAAAGATGATAGAGATCGCCTTAAAAAAATCCACCCCATTATTTCATACATATTACCCAAATTTCAAGAAGTTTATAAACCACAGAGAGAATTGTCCTTAGATGAAAGCATCATGCCATGGAGAGGTCGTCTAGCATTCAAAGTCTACAATGCTTCAAAAATAACGAAATATGGTATTCTCATAAGAATGGTTTGTGAAGCGAAAACCGGCTACATATGTAATTTCCGAATATTTTCCGAATCTTCTTCAGCCATATGTAAACTTATGGCATCACATATCTATATATATATATATATATATATATATATATATATATATATATATATATATATATATATCGACAATTATTACAATAGTGTGGATACTTGTGAAATACTTTTACAATATAGATTTCGGAGTTGTGGCACTAATCGCATAAACAGAGGCCTTCCTCTCTGTTTAAAAACCGCGAATTTGAATAGGGGGGAATCTATGTTTCGTCGGCGACAAAACATTTTGTTACAATCTTCGCAATCAAAAAGGCCTGTGCGTATGATTTCGACTATACATTGAGCTGATATTGTAGAAGCCATAATATTGATTGGGCGACAAAAGAAAAAATCTGGAAACCAATATGCGTAGTGGATTACAATAAATTTATGAAAGGTGTAGATCGCGCCGATCAATATTTATCATATTATTCGATAGTACGTCGTACGAAGAAATGGACAAAGAGAGATGTGATGTTTATTGTCAACTGTGCAGTATTTAATGCTTTTAGAGTGTATACAACATTAAATTCTCATTGTAATAAAAAATACAAAATATTTTTACATAATGTGGAAAAAGAGTGGATAAGCGAACCGACTACGGAAAATGTGAATGAAGAGCATCCTGTTCCTGGTACATCAGCTACACCCAGAAGGGATGACCCTCCAGGAAGGTTGTCAAAGGATACCAGAAAGCATAAATTAGTTAAACTAATTACAGGCGGCATAAAACTTAAACCCCAGAGACGGTGCCGCGTTTGTGCCGCGCATAAGAAGAAAAGTTTGACATGTTATATATGCCAATTTTGCGAAGTGCCTCTTCACAAGGGAGATAGAAATTTTTTAAATTCCACTCTTTAGAAAAATATTAGTGACTGGTTTTATTACATAAGTTTAAAAACGACAAAACATTTTATTTGTTTATAAATTTTTTGCCCTTCCGTCAACAGTCAACAACTTTACGTACACCTGCGCATCCACCATTACGAATCCATCCGGAGCATCCACCATCAGGATCAGCGATCCTGACTCAACCTCCTAAAATTTGTCTTCATAATTTTGAAAATATAGCCAGTTTTACCTTCACAAACTTTGCTTTTCAAAAAATTTTATTGTAGCTTACAAAGAACCTAAATCATCCCCTATTTTACCCCCTTCAGGGATGATATTGCAAAAAACGATGAAATACGTATTTTTTTTAATAATTATCTATAAAATATATTATTTTTTATAATAATGCTTTTGGTAATTTCTTACCAAAAGTCTAAATATTAATTTTCATCTCCCTAACTTGAAAAATGATCGGTTCCTCATACATCCCTATTTCATTGCTTTCAGGTTTTTTTTTAGAAAAAAGTATCTCAGGGTGCAATCAGAAGTCCTTTCTCAGGGTGAAATCGTTCAAATGCCCAACTTTTGATAAAAAAAAGGCCTCGAAAATTACACCCGCTACGCAGCACAGTTTCATATCTTAGGATACCCGCTCAAAATGTGTTAATGTATTAACAGGAAAATGACCTTCTGAAAACGATGCCGCAATCCGTTTTTGATAATCTGCAACCTTTCCCGAGACACCCACTTCGAGAATGGGGTAAATTTCAAAGTTTCTGTGTGCCGTAAATGATTTCCCTGCTTTTTACTGTTCTTGAGAAAATCGAAAAAAACCGAAAAAGCACATACACTGCCGAGCATAAAAGTAGGGTCACTCCATAATTTGAAGTTATTTTAGAAATTTTTAGTTATTTACGAGTTTTTTCGGTTGTTACAGTTTACTGATTGCTTGAATAAAACAAAAGGTTTTTGTTGTTCGAAGTTTATTGAAAGTAATCAAAATGAACAATTCTAATTTGATATGCTAAGTAATGAAAATGAAGAAGTTTACTTTGATATGCTTTTGTTGAAACAAAAGAAAGTTTAAGGACTTCAGTAGTGAGTATTCCCTCCTTTGGCAATTACAACAGCTTGCAAACGACGTGGCATGCTCTTTATTGGATTTTGGATCACATTCTGCGGAAGATTGTCACATTCTTGCACAAGCATGTTGCGATGCTCTCTAGAATTTCTGGCGGCCGGCACATGTCTCCGTAAACGTTTTCCCATCTCATCCCAAATATGGTCAATTGGATTTATATCTGGACTGCAAGCTGGCCAAACAAATCGCGTGATTTCACACTCGTCAATATACTCAGTAACTATCCGAGCAGTGTGGGGCCGTGCGTTATCATGCAATAACCATGAACGGTAAAACATGGTCTTATGAACCTCTGTCAGATACCTATACACAGTCAACGTCCCATTCTCGATAAAGGCTAACTCCGTGCGAATGTCAAAAGATATGCCTTCCCATGCCATAACTGATCCTCCAACAAATGGTAGTCGTTCGGCAATACACGCTTGAGCATATCTCTCGCCTTGTCGTCGCCACACTCTAACATGTCTATCTGAGCCCGTAAGACAGAATCGCGGTTCATCGCAAAACAATACGCGTCTCCAATCCGCTATTGTCCTAGCCATGTGTTCTCGTGCAAAATTCAATCTCGCAATCCGGTGTGCACGGGAAAGCGGCGGTTCAGTAGCTCTAGTTCGAGAAGATAATCCAGCAGCATAAAATTTCCTCCTAACTGCCCACTCACTTATGTTTACATTTCTGACTTCTTGCAGATGATTTCGAAGGGAAACTGCCGCGACCGTTCGGTTTCTCAAAGCACTAGAATCGAGAAAGCGGTCATCTCTAGCTGTTGTAGTTTGGCCTGAACAAGGTCTTCGAGTGAGCAGACCAGCCTCTTCGTACCGCCTTCATACTCGTTACATACTCGAGAGACTTACACCAACGTTTCTCACAGTTTCGCGCTGATCGGGGCCGTCTTCTAAAGCCGCCAAGATTGGTGCCGCAACCACACTATTTATGCTCATTCCAAAACACTAACAATGACAACAATTTACAACAGAGAGATTACACCACAGAAACAAAAGCCATGCTGCCCTTAAACTTTCTTTTGTTTCAACAAAAACAAATCAAAGTAAACTTGTTCATTTTCATTACTTAGCACATAAAATTAAAATTGTTCTTTTTCATTACTTTCAATAAACTTTGAAAAAGAAAAACCTTTTGTTTTATTCAGCAATCAGTTAGGTTAGGTTAGGTTTTTTAGGCTTATGGCCTTGAGGTGTTTTCCAAGTCTGCAGTGTCCCTTGTTCCTGTTTAATTGCAGGCAATCTTTTGTTCTTTTCTGTTTAAAAGATCTTGTGAATCTTTCCAAAGGTTCCAAATTGTTCCAACAACTGATTTTGGGCGTTTCTTAACAACTAATTATGGTAGTTGTTGGAACAATTTGGAACCTTGAGGGAACTTTATCCGTCAAATTTCTTGTTTTCTTGTAATTTCCTTCAAGTTTCCAAATTTTGCACACGAAAAACGCAACGTAGGTCTTTAAATTTTGATAAGAATCAAAATCAGTTAAAAAACTAAAAATTTCTAAAATAACTTCAAATTACGCAATGACCCTAATTTTATGCTCGGCAGTGTATTTTTCTAAATTTTTTTTTGAAATTTCTTTTGGAAAAGTATTTCGTGTTTTTTTTTTGGTTACCCAAAGGAAATCGCAGTACTGAAAACGGATTTCCAGTTTATTTCGCTCTAAAGTTACAGATAAACAAGTTTTATATATTTTTTGCTGTACACACTCTCGCATTTCCGACTGATTTGACAATGTCATAACTTTTGAACGGCTCACCACAGAGACTTCTAGTTTTCACCAATCGATTCAGCGTCAAAAAATTAGCCAAATAACGTATAAAATATTCCCTGGGAAGCTTTCAGTTAAGAAATACCATCGACACGGGGAGTCTAGACCGCGGAAACAACGAAATGCGAGAAAATCGATGTTGTCAAAATCGTTATTTTTTTAGTTACAGCAAAGTTTAAAAACGTTTTTGAAAGCATTTTTGCTGTTGATTACAAATATGCAAATATATTACAAATTATATTTCGCTAGCTCTCTCCGTTCACTATCACCTGCAAGAATTGAAGAAATTTTTAAGAAATTTCGGTGCTCGAGTAGAGATCTCGGAAAGTCGTGAATTTAACGCGGACAATTATAGTGTATCAATAAGAAAATGACCTTCTGAAAACAATGGCGCAATCCGTTTCTGATTATCTGCAACCGTTTCTGAGACATCTACTTAGCAAATCGAGAAAGGGGTAAATTACAGTTTGAAATTTCTCCACGAATTATTGAATCTTTTCTTGTCGTGTAGTTTCTGTGTGCCGAAAATTATTTTGCTGCTTTTTACCGTTCTCGAGAAAATCGAAAAAAACTGAAAAAGCAAATATTTTTCGAACGAAATGATGGAAAATTTTTGTTGAAAAAGTTTTGGAAAAGTTTTACGTGACTTTTTTTGTTGTTACCCGTAGGAAATCGAAGTGCTGAAAACGGTTTTCCAGTTTATTTCGCTCTAAAGTTTCAAATAAACAAGTTATATATATATATATACATATATATATATATATATATATATATATATATATATATATATATATATATATATATTCGCAGTACACCATCTCGCATTTCCCAATGATTTCACGCTGACATAACTTTTGAACGGCACTCCATTTTTAATACATTATTATTATTTACATTCATTCTAAATGAATAGAAATAATAATAATGTGACACACGTGACATGTAGCAAGGTGTGTCATTCTTTATAATCAAATGTTATAAATTAATCACCTTTTTCAGAAATCCACGATTTATTATTAGCCATAATTAAAAGAAAAACGCAACGTCTCGCTGCACGACCCATGAAAGATTGGAGTTGAAACAAAAGCGTGTTAAACATGACAGGTCGAGTCTCGCATTAGTCAGATATTCTTATCGACGAACTGGTACCGGCGCGATATCGAATCTTAGATATAGAATATTCTTGTTTAAAACCCTTTCGCTGCGAATTACTTTTTTGAAATGATCTGATTATGTGCTCAGTATTCTGAACATTACATTATAGCCCGTGCGGAATACTTTAATAAGTTTGTATTATTTGCAATAATTTGCAAATATTGCTAAATTTTTAAAAACCAAAATCGCTATTCGAAGCCAATTTTGTTTTTTTGTTGATTTGAGTGTACACACTTTGCATAATTCTTTTGTTTCAAGTCAAAATTTGACGAAAATATCAAAATAATTGGCAAATATTACCAAATTTTCAAAAACCAAAATCTCTATTCGAAGCAAATTTTGTTGTTGTTCATTTGAATGGACAAACCTTTCAAAATTCTTTTGTTTTGTGTCAAACTTGGACAAAAACGTCAAAAAAAATTGCAAATATTATCAAACAAAACCAAAATATCTATTTTGTTTTTTTGTTGTAGATTTGAGTGGACACACTTTGGCAAAGTGGCAAAATTCTTTTATTTTATGTCAAAATTGAATGAAAAGGACAAAATAATTTGCAAGACTAGTCTTGTCTGTCTAGTATTGTCTGTCCAGTCTTGTCTGTCTAGTCTTTTCTGTCTACTCTCGTCCGTCCGTCCTCCTCGGTGGTGTAGTTGACAACATACTCGCCTTTCAACGCGGGAGACCCGGGTTAGAATCCTGGTCGGGGAGACAACAACTAGAGCGGTATTCACTAACCGCCCGGGCTGCCCACCCTGAATGAATGCAAAATATGCGATAACGGGGTGGCGAAAACAAAAAGCCAAGTTGGGATAGTCTAATCTGTCTAGGCTTTTCTGTCTAGTCTTGTCTGTCCAGTCTTGTCTGTCTAGTCTTGTCTGTCTAGCCTTGTCTGTCTAGTCTTGTCTGTCTAGTCTTATATGTTAAGTCTTGTCTGTTGAGTCTTGTCTGTCCAGTCTTGTCTGTCCGGTTTTGTCTGTCTGGTCTTGTCTGTCTAGCCTTGTTTGTCTAGTCCTATCTGTCTAGTCTTGTCTGTCTAGTCTTGTCTGTCTAATCTTGTATGTTTAGTCTTGTCTGTCTAGTCTTATCTGTCTAGTCTTGTCTGTCTAATCTTGTCTGTCTAGTCTTATATGTCTAGTCTTGTCTGTCTAATCTTGTCTGTCAATTGTTGTTTGTGTAGTCTCGTCCATCTAGGCTTGTTTGCCTAGTCTTGTATGTTCAGTCTGGTCTGTCTAGTCTTGTCTGTCCAGTCTTGTCTGTCTAGTCTTGTCTGTCTAGTCTTGTTTGTCTAGTCTTGTCTGTCTAGTCTTGTCTGTCTAGTCTTGTCTGTATAGTCTTGTCGGTCTAGTCTTGTCTGTCTAGTCTTGTCTGTCTAGTCTTGTCTGTCTAGTCCTGTCTGTCTAGTCTTGTCTGTCTAGTCTTGTCTGTCTAGTCTAGTCTGTCTAGTCTTGTCTGTCTAGTCTTGTCTGTCTAGTCTTGTCTGTCTAGTCTTGTCTGTCTAGTCTTGTCTGTCTAGTATTGTCTGTCTAGTCTTGTCTGTCTAGTCTTGTCTGTCTAGTCTTGTCTGTCTAGTCTTGTCTGTCTAGTCTTGTCTGTCTAGTCTTGTCTGTCTAGTCTTGTCTGTCTAGTCTTGTCTGTCTAGTCTTGTCTGTCTAGTCTTGTCTGTCTAGTCTTGTCTGTCTAGTCTTGTCTGTCTAGTCTTGTCTGTCTAGTCTTGTCTGTCTAGTCTTGTCTGTCTAGTCTTGTCTGTCTAGTCTTGTCTGTCTAGTCTTGTCTGTCTAGTCTTGTCTGTCTAGTCTTGTCTGTCTAGTCTTGTCTGTCTAGTCTTGTCTGTCTAGTCTTGTCTGTCTAGTCTTGTCTGTCTAGTCTTGTCTGTCTAGTCTTGTCTGTCTAGTCTTGTCTGTCTAGTCTTGTCTGTCTAGTCTTGTCTGTCTAGTCTTGTCTGTCTAGTCTTGTCTGTCTAGTCTTGTCTGTCTAGTCTTGTCTGTCTAGTCTTGTCTGTCTAGTCTTGTCTGTCTAGTCTTGTCTGTCTAGTCTTGTCTGTCTAGTCTTGTCTGTCTAGTCTTGTCTGTCTAGTCTTGTCTGTCTAGTCTTGTCTGTCTAGTCTTGTCTGTCTAGTCTTGTCTGTCTAGTCTTGTCTGTCTAGTCTTGTCTGTCTAGTCTTGTCTGTCTAGTCTTGTCTGTCTAGTCTTGTCTGTCTAGTCTTGTCTGTCTAGTCTTGTCTGTCTAGTCTTGTCTGTCTAGTCTTGTCTGTCTAGTCTTGTCTGTCTAGTCTTGTCTGTCTAGTCTTGTCTGTCTAGTCTTGTCTGTCTAGTCTTGTCTGTCTAGTCTTGTCTGTCTAGTCTTGTCTGTCTAGTCTTGTCTGTCTAGTCTTGTCTGTCTAGTCTTGTCTGTCTAGTCTTGTCTGTCTAGTCTTGTCTGTCTAGTCTTGTCTGTCTAGTCTTGTCTGTCTAGTCTTGTCTGTCTAGTCTTGTCTGTCTAGTCTTGTCTGTCTAGTCTTGTCTGTCTAGTCTTGTCTGTCTAGTCTTGTCTGTCTAGTCTTGTCTGTCTAGTCTTGTCTGTCTAGTCTTGTCTGTCTAGTCTTGTCTGTCTAGTCTTGTCTGTCTAGTCTTGTCTGTCTAGTCTTGTCTGTCTAGTCTTGTCTGTCTAGTCTTGTCTGTCTAGTCTTGTCTGTCTAGTCTTGTCTGTCTAGTCTTGTCTGTCTAGTCTTGTCTGTCTAGTCTTGTCTGTCTAGTCTTGTCTGTCTAGTCTTGTCTGTCTAGTCTTGTCTGTCTAGTCTTGTCTGTCTAGTCTTGTCTGTCTAGTCTTGTCTGTCTAGTCTTGTCTGTCTAGTCTTGTCTGTCTAGTCTTGTCTGTCTAGTCTTGTCTGTCTAGTCTTGTCTGTCTAGTCTTGTCTGTCTAGTCTTGTCTGTCTAGTCTTGTCTGTCTAGTCTTGTCTGTCTAGTCTTGTCTGTCTAGTCTTGTCTGTCTAGTCTTGTCTGTCTAGTCTTGTCTGTCTAGTCTTGTCTGTCTAGTCTTGTCTGTCTAGTCTTGTCTGTCTAGTCTTGTCTGTCTAGTCTTGTCTGTCTAGTCTTGTCTGTCTAGTCTTGTCTGTCTAGTCTTGTCTGTCTAGTCTTGTCTGTCTAGTCTTGTCTGTCTAGTCTTGTCTGTCTAGTCTTGTCTGTCTAGTCTTGTCTGTCTAGTCTTGTCTGTCTAGTCTTGTCTGTCTAGTCTTGTCTGTCTAGTCTTGTCTGTCTAGTCTTGTCTGTCTAGTCTTGTCTGTCTAGTCTTGTCTGTCTAGTCTTGTCTGTCTAGTCTTGTCTGTCTAGTCTTGTCTGTCTAGTCTTGTCTGTCTAGTCTTGTCTGTCTAGTCTTGTCTGTCTAGTCTTGTCTGTCTAGTCTTGTCTGTCTAGTCTTGTCTGTCTAGTCTTGTGTGTCTAATCTTGACTGTCTATTTTTGCCTATGTAGTCTCGTCCGTCTAGCCTTGTTTGTCTAGTGTTGCCTAGTCTAGTGTATCTGTCTGCCTAGACCTTGCCTTGTCTGCCCTAGTCTTGTATGTCCTAGTCTTGTTTGTCCTAGTCTTGTCTGTCCTAGTCTTGTATATCCCAGTCCTGTCTGTCCTAGTCCTGTCTGTCCTAGTCTTGTCTGTATTAGTCTTGTCCGTCTAAACTTATCGTCTTCTCTTGTCTGAAACAAATTCAAGTTCAAACAACTTCATGTTGCGACAAATTCATGTTGCGGCTTTGTATTGCGTAAACTTCATGTTGCAACAGCTTCATGTTGAAGCGACTTCATCGGAACAATCTATCTAGTTTCAACTACAAGAAGAGATTTTTTTCACCTCGAATCCTCATTTCAACTTCAAATTCACGTTGAAACAACTTCATGTTGCGACAACTTCATGCTGCGGCTTCCTATTGCGACAACTTATTTTCATATTGAACTTGAATTAGACTACTAACTTATAATAATTAAGTGGACCATGGAAAGCACAATCTAATCCATCTAGTTCAATTCAGTTAGCATTGTAGAGAATTTATTACATTAAGTACATTTTAATCTAGTAGACTACATAGACAAGACAAGAAAGAGACAAGACTAGATACAGACAAGAGGGAGACAAGACATGACTAGACAAGACTAGGCAAGACAAGACTAGGCAAGACAAACTAGTCAAGACTCGACAAGTCTAGACAAGATTAGACAGACTAGACATAAAAAAATTAAAAAATAAATATATGGCTATCCGCACAGTTTACAATTATTTTTTGGGATTTTTTGAAATATTCCCAACGACAAGACCCTCGGACAAGGGTCGGCAAAGTCGCATCGGAACATTACCGAACAGAACATTTATTAGTCACTGAAAAAATGTGTTACACTGCGTGATCGGCCACGTGTTTGCTTGAAATTTGTCGATTAAAATTCAGATGGTATACGTGGAGTTTAGGAACCCTTGTGTGTCAGTTTTAGAAAGTAAATTGGTGAAAATTCTGCAAGACAGATGTTATGTATAAAATCCAAAGCTTACAAGACTATACATAAAAAAAATTAAATTTATTACAATTATTTTCTGGGATTTTTTAAATATTCTTCCCAGCGACAAGATCCTAGGTCAGGGGTCGGCAAAGTGTGGCTCGCGAGCCACAATTTTTTGCCTGCTAAAACTGTGACAGGATAAAAAATGCCATTCAATCTATGCCAGCAAAAAATTGAGAACGTTAAATTAGCATCAGCCATATCAATAGCGGTCTAAGAGTCTACACCTAACTGAGACCACTCTGAACATTTAACATGGCGCAGTCGGTAGGATACTAACGCTCCTATAGGGAATCTGATTTCTTAAAGGATACAGCGCAAGTTGTCTACTTTGCTCGCTATATTTCACAAAATGGGCCCAAAAAAGAACTCCTGGGATTATTGCCACTTAAGGGTCAAACACGAGGAGAAGATGTTGGAAGCACTTTTCGCACAAACATTTCCAGAAGATATTGGTAAAGTTATGGATTTGTTTAGTCTAGGCCGCCAATAATATTATCGCAAAAACCATCGCCAATTTAAAGAGTTTTGAGTGAAATGTAGAGTGAATATTAGACCTTCTCCTCTTCAACAGAGTCTGATGGCTTTCAAGAGGAAATATGTTATCACGTTTTTCATCTTGCTTTAACGAAATTAAAGAATTCTTCGGTAACGGTATTCTTCGGTAACTTAATTATCCAGAATTAAAAGAGGAAATCTTCAAGAAATTATTTTAATATTGAAAAGAAACTCGGTGTTTTAGCTAAAGATTTACAAAAAGGAACGTTAACTCACTTTCAAAAGTTATCCGAGTACCGACAAGAAAATACTGTTGTGGTTAACACCATTACTTGGAATAGCATCCCAGACTCATACAACGAGTTAAAAAAAAATGTATTTGGCGTCATTTTCTATCATGAATCTGATTAAGACCAAAACTGAGAAGTCTGTCAACTAATGAAAATTTGGAGTCTTTGGAGTTCTGGGTGTTTTGAAATTACCAGCTACCTCCCAGACTTTAAAGAACTTTCCAATGAAATGCAAGCTCATCCGTCTCATTAATTATAGTTATTATTTTTAATTGTGTTTATTCATAAGAATTCTATTATTGAATTTATTAAAAACATCCGTGGCTCTTGATCTAGTTCGAATTCATTTTAGATAAAAATATTTCTCTTAAGTTTATAGTTTGCCGACCTCTGCGTTAGGTGCAGGGGTGACTTCCGAATCTTTCACCCAAGGTAACGCAACGCTCCAATGAGTGTATATATTTATTAATCTCTTTATTGTGTTTGAAAAAGCCACAATGAATTCATGAAGTCGGTAGACTGCTATAGTAGTCCATAGCATCTGGCCGCCAAATCACTTGGACTAATATAACAGCACCTGGGCGTCAAATCAATTGAACTGATATAGCAGTCCATAGCAGCGAAAGGGTTAAGACTATTTGACCGGACCGAGACCGGAACGAGAATTGAACCGTGAACGGCATCACAGTGTAAATCTAGCCTTAAGGTGAATAGGCGTGACTGCTGTAACCGTCATGTCCTATGCGAGGTAAACAATATGACGGCTATGAACGTACTGTCCACGAAAGTGTTCTCTTCCTCTTTAATCCGTAGCTGGCGATTTTCGAGGACGTCGTTCTCGTAACCCATACGCTGCTGTCGGTGCCGCTGGATTTTTCGGTTCATTCGCTTTCACACTTTCCGATCAATGGCAATATCCCAGGCCTCATCGAGGTCCTGTCGTCGGTTCTTGAAAACGTCTTCTACATGTTTTATCCATATCTTCTTCGACGCTGCTCGCTGAATCCTCCAGTCGGGCGGCCGCCTCCGCCAGAGTAGTTTGCGTGGAAGCCGATTTTCATTCATTCTGCAAATGTGACCGAACCATAGTAGACGGCGTGTTTGTATTTGTTCCACAATCGGTGGTTGCTGATCGCATCTATCCCGAATTTACTCATTCCGCAGGTGATCACGAATGAAACACCGATAATCTGTCTTAGGCAACGCATTTGGAACACATCGAGTTTGTTGAGGTCCGATTGAAGTACGTCTCCACGTTTCTGCTCCATACAAAAGAATTGGTAGGATGCGCGTCCGGAATAGACGAATTTTGGTATTAGTGGATATGTTCGTCTTCTTCCATATGCACCATTTGAGCGACGCAAACGCTGCTGATGCCTGACCAATCCGGATATGAATGTCAGCGGCCGATGCCACTTTCTTCTCTTGCACCAGTGAGCACAAGTATTTGAATTCGTTCACGTGTTCGATTTGAGTACCATTAAGATGAACATTGGCCCGCGATCCGTCTGCCGTCAAGACTTGTCCACGTTTATTTTCAGTTCATAGGATTTTGCGATCCGGGAAATATTATAGATCAGAATATCTGTTGCATGGGCATCTGTATCGGCAAAAATAGCGCCATCATCGGCGAACATCAGATCGGAAATGAAGTTGGTGTCATCGTATCAGACGTCTCGTCCACCATCGGGTGCTTTCCTCATAATGGCGTCTATAACCACGTTGAAAATTAGTGGGGAAGCGACGTCTCGCTGACGAACTCCCGATTAGATCAGAAAACCGTCCGATAATTCGTTCTGGATCCGTACGCAGCTGGTTGAGCCGTCGTACGCCGCTCGTAGAAGATGTATAATTTTTAAAGGCACATGCTCCGTTTCCAATACTGACCATAAAGAAGGCCAATGGATGCAGTCGAAGGCAGATTGAAAGTAGATAAAGACGATAATTGTCCGTTTTCCACACCGGATACGTTCTTTAAATGGCGAAGTAAGAATATTTGATTGATACAGCCACGATTTGCCTTAAATCCTGCTTGCTCCTCTCGACTTATTTATATTTTGTATTTGTTCCAAATGCCAAATTTAAAGTAGGAGGTCGTAAAGCCGTTGTAACAAAATGTTGCCTCCGGCTTTGATCATCTCAGCGGTAACTTGATCGATGCCTGGCGCTTTCCCATTTTTCGGCGATTTTATTGCTGTCTTGACTTCAACAATCGTTGTGTCGCCATAGGGGAACGAGATCACTGGTTTATTGATGATCAGCGGTGTCGGCATTGGTCTCTGCGGCGGATCGTGATTGTACAGTTCATTAAAGTATTCCCTCCACCGGTGCAGACGCTTTCTTAATATCATCGTTTGTTGATTTTGTCTTCCCGCTCAACTTTCTGATGGTTTGATATATAGTTCGGTATTCGTGTCTCGATGCTGCTTACTCCATTTCAGCCGCGACATTGTTCCAATACGCCTCTCATTCCATCATCATCCGATGTCGTACTTGTTTATTCAATCGGCGGTATTGTTCAAAATCGATGTGCTTGACTCGTTTCCGTTGATCCACAAAGTCCAAACACTCGTCCGTAATTCAGGCTTGTGTCCGGATATACCGGACATATCTGAGCGGAACACTCCATGATTGAACCAGACATTTGCTTTGCTTCCTCATCGATATCGTTGCTCAAGCACTGCAAATTTATTGCGTAACTCGATTTGGAATTTTTGACCGATGATAGGATCTCGCAAACACGCCCAGTTTCGCTTGACCATGGGTGGTGCTTTCGTCTTTGCTCGTAATCGTAACTGTAATGTGACTCGTACGAGATAATGGTCGGATCCACAATCTGGTCCCCGCATCGCACGTACATCATTGAGCGTCGATCGAAATCGCGAATTGATCAAAACGTAGTCCAGCATCACCGAATCTATCCCCGACGGGTTTCGCCACGTAAGTTGATGTTTGCGCGGATGCTGGAAGACGCTGTTGCCGAAGAGTAGATTGCCCACGAACGTGTAAATTTAATATTTGAGAAATCTTTGCAATTAGTAGCAAACTGGAATCACAAATGAAACTAAGTTACAGAAAATTTTATTCTTTAAAAATCAAATCTATAATGCACGGAACGAAGCTTATCTTACACGAAGCCTCAAAACGAAAAAATATATATTTATATCGTATATTAAAAAAAATAATTACAAACATAATTTGCGAATTGAAAATGGAAAAAGAGTCGAAAAGAAAAATCTGAAAAGGTATTTTAAAAATATATAAAATAAAACAGCTACGAAAAAATAATCTCTGCAAAAAAAAAACATTCAGTTAACAAAAAAATAGTTAATAATTATATAAATATGTTTTATCTACATATTCAGCTAGAATTTACTACAAACAAAATAATAATAAACATTCAACATATCATTTCTCTTTCCTCCAATAAGTTTTCCACTGAACAAAAAATCCATACGAGTGCTTCCCTTTCACTGTCATATATAAATTTTCTCCATTAATAAACATAATAAATTTGTCTGCAAACAGCCATCCAATCCTCCTTAAAAACCATTAATAATAACATACAATTACTTTTAGTTTTTCTTATTCATTTAAAACGTTTCCCTCATCAAATTATTTGCTTAGACACTAAAAACGTTTTCTCATATTAATAATTAAATTTTCATTTTAAATAGACTTTTTCTAATAAACAGTTTCGCGGTTTTCGTTTGATTCAACATTCACAAATGCGAACAAAAAAAGGTTTCCTTTGATTAGAGTAACACAAAGCAAAAGAAAACGGGTTTTCTTCGATTCAGAATATACAAGGCGTAGGAAAAGGTTTCCCTTTAATTAAAGAATTACCATGCAAAGGAAAAGGTTTCTCTTTCATTCAAAAATTTGAACGCACAAGGTAAGATTTTCTTTTGATTCAAAGGAAAAGGCTTTCCTTCGATTTAAACAATTTTAGGCAAAGGAAAAGGTTTTCTTTCGTTGCAAAATTTTTTAAGAAAAGGAAAAGGTTTTCCTTTCTTTCAAAACTTCTTAAGCAAAGGAAATAGTATATTAAAGGACGAGTTCAGTAAGCGCGATTTTACAGCACGCGTCCAAGTTTGGAAAACGACGAGCGTAGCGAGTTTTCTAATGCACAAGTGCTGAAAAACGCCTTACGAACGAGTTTTTTTATAGTATTTTTTCTATTTTACGCCCATTTATGCCATTTCTAAATAAAAAATTGCCGATACAAATTGAGAAAATGGTATCGCACTCGGCGAGCCATAACCGCACGCATATGAGTGCTGTTATGAGTGCATTACAGGCGCAAAATAGAAAAAGGTTTTTTCTGCGATTCAAAATTACGATGCTAACGAGAAAGGTTTTCCTTTAATACATAAAATACAATTCGAAAGAAAAGGCCTTTCTTTCGATTCAAAATTAGAATGCAAAAGAAAACGGTTTTCCTTCGATTCAAATTACAATGCAAAAGAAAATGATACAACAGCAGCAATAAAAACCAGAAATATATGGCGACAGAAATAACGGTTGGTAAGTTTTCAGATAACAAAACTTTACTAAACCCAGAATTTTAATTTTCAAAATTTTAAATAAATCTAAGCTTATTTGCTTCCTAACTTCTTTCAATTTTTTCTTTATCAAAACTAAGTATACACTTGCCTACTCGTAAACTTAAAGGCCGGTCCAGACGCTCTGTTTTGCACAACCTTTTTGCAGATAAAACGTTCCGCGTAGATAGGAAAACTGCGCGGAGACGGTACAGTTGCAGCGATAACTGAGCTTAAGGCCGGTCCAGACGCTCCGTTTTGCACAACCTTTTGTCTGCGCAGTTTAACACGTGGCAGATATAACGTTGCATGTAGATAGGAAAACTGCACAGTTTTGAAAACTGCGCGGAGACGGTACAGTTGCAGCGATAACTGAGCTTAAGGCCGGTCCAGACGCTCCGTTTTGCACAACCTTTTGCCTGCGCAGTTCAACACATTGCAGATAAAACGTTGCGTGTAGATAGGAAAACTGCGCAGTTTTGAAAACTGCACGGAGACGGTACAGTTGCAGCGATAACCGAGCTAAAGAGCATAGATATTGATGAACTGTGCAGATAAATAGGCGCATGTAGACGGAAGCTCCGTTTCCGATTCATTTTGTTCAAAATTGAAAAGAGTAGTACCTCCTCCATGACGATGTCACTAAAACGAAATATACATATATCTGCACCGTGTAGACGCTCTACAAATTGCAACGATTTCATTCCGTCTTAAGACTGCGCAGACAAAACGTTGTGCAAAACGGAGCGTCTGGACCGGCGTTAACATAGACCACCTTAAAACATACGTTACACAGACTAAACTTAAATATTTAGTCCAAGTAGTGGTTTGAGTTTTTTTTATCCGACTTGTTCGCTTAAATAAAGAGACAAATGTACACTTAGTTGTAAGAATAACAATAAAATGAAGAAACTGAGGCTTATAATCTCTTGCCGAGTCACAATTATTAACATTTTTGTTCCGTTATAGTTAGTTACATCCAGAAGAGTTTATATAAATCAAAACTAAAAAACAAAGTAGAAACAGAAAGAAAACAATTGTACAGATAAAACACGGTGTGTAGTTTAGCAATCTACTTTTCTATATGTATATATATGTATATACTGCTGGTTTCTGCAATTAAGCAATTTCTTAAAATTTATTTACAAATATATCCCACCCGAGCAAAAAAAATAATTAATAATAATTTTCCTTTTTTTCTTCTTCATCGATTAAAACACAATTGAAAAACTGTGTTTTTCTTCTTTTTCGTCTGTTGACCTGTTTTGTTGTTGTATGTTCTGTGTGTTTAAAGAAATATGTTTCTTTGTAAATAGTAAAAATTAAAAAGGAAATGTTTTATTGTTGTTGTTGATGACGGACGCCCTCCTGTTACTGACAACATTGCTTGCGGACACTGTCTGAACTCATGGTGGGCTTCACATCGATGGGCTCCACATTCTGTGGCCTTATGGTGTCACCCTCTGGCGGATCCCTTATTTGCTTTTGCGATACGATTCTGTAGATTTCTAAAATATTAAAAAAATTATTAGTTTTAACAATAGGGAATATGCATCAATTTTTTTTATTTGCTTAAAGGCCGATTCTCATATACGCGACACTCAGCTACGCGACGTCATGCGACATCGCTAGTCAAATAATGATTATTGTTTTAAATGGGCACGTTCTCACTATGGCTACGCGACGTGCCCATTAAAAACAAGTAATCATTATTTGACAGGCGATGTCGCACGACGCCGCGTAGCTGAGTGTCACGCATATGGGAATGAGCAAAACAGAACAGTGAATGTTGACGCCGATAAATTTCACAACGTGCACGTCACAGTGCATATTTCGATTCGACCATTGGTGATGCGTTTCGCAAATTTGAATTTCGCTCGCATATTTTGGACTTTTTGATTTAAGTTTTATGACATTATATACAATCTAAATGAGAAAATAATGGTATAGGTATAATGTCAAGATCATAAAGTATCGGGGGTAAAAAATTCAAGTAAATTTAAATCACTTGCATATTCCCTATTGGACTCATTTTCAACTTTGTGTGATTATTGATTAAAATGTTGTATTGAATATTGTTGTTATACCTGTGAGTATATTTTGGAAAGCATTATCGACATTGGTGGAGTCGAGGGCGGAGGTCTCGATGAAGCTGAGGCCGTTGCGTTCGGCGAACGCCTTGGACTCCTCGGTGAGGACGGCGCGCAGGTGGCGCAGATCGGACTTGTTGCCGACGAGCATGATCACGATGTTCTGGTCGGCGTGGTCGCGCAACTCGCGCAGCCAGCGCTCGACGTTCTCGTAGGTGAGATGCTTGGCGATGTCGTAGACCAGCAGGGCCCCCACGGCACCTCGGTAGTACGCCGCCGTGATCGCACGATACCTCTCTTGACCTGCAGTGTCCCAAATTTGTGCCTTTATTGTTTTACCATCCACCTAAAATCAAAAATAATAAAAAGACAAATAAGAATAGACAAGAGTAGACAAATAAGATGAGAAATGTAATTGCAAAACACTATTTTTGACTAACAGTTCCGATTTTTAACTTTTTATCCCGCGTAGTTTTGGAAAGATTGTCAAAGCTTTTGTCAATAATGTGTCATAAACTTATGTCTTATGTTTCGGATTTGTAAAGATCATTTAGTATCACACGTATCCGTATTAAGGGTGCGTTGAAAGCCTTAATAGTATATTTTGTAACTAGGGCGGTAAGCTGTCAATTGGTCACGAGAACGAAATTGGGCGTACGAACGAAGTGAGTGTGCACATTCGCTCGAGAGGGAATTTGCATTCGCATCGAGAAGAATTTGCTTTTTCAGTTGTCTCCAGTGGTGTGGATTCGTCATAAGAACTCTCACCAGTAGACATCGGATTATAATCATTTGCATGTTTGCATATGCAAATATATAAAACGCTATTTTTATAGCATCATTGCATATTTTAGTACCAACTTTTACATTTATAGTGCCTATTTCAGTAGTTAAATGTGTTTTGTATTAGGCGGGAACAGTGGCATATCGCAGCCAGTGACGTGCCATGACTACTGGCTTGCACTAGTCAATAAATTGATTTCCTCTACAAAGAAAGTGTTTTTATTAAAAATATAAAGAGCGACTACCAAACCTAGCACTACGTCCAGAACCAATATTAACGCGGTGAGGAACATGTTTGAAAGCTGTATTGCTTTATGCTTAGATTTTTGAGGTCATAAAAGAAGTAGTTGGTCAATTTGGCAGTTCAGAAGCCAAAGTTTGAGAGGCGGGAATATGAAAGTTTCGGGCACATATTTAGTTACGCGTCAAAAAGTTCGGACACTTTTACGTATAACATGGCGGAAATTGACACATGCGCACAATAAAGTTTCAACTATGAAAAGGTCTATTCATTCAAGCCAACTTGCATTTTAGGCTCCTTTAATCAAACAAAATATTGCTATAATTGTAACCCATTTCAGAAATATTCCCGACGCAATTGAGACTCTAGAAGCTTTCCTCTGTGCAAGCCCTTGGAAATATTAGAAAAAATGATTGAACAGAGCAAAGAATTTCCGAGTTCACTATCAGAAAAGATCCGTGGCAAATTAAATGCTGTTCTCTATAAAAACCCAGGTCTTGAAGGAATAAAGAAAGTAAATGCATTTATGAAAGGCACAAGCCAAACTCTGCCTGAAGGGTTTTTTTTGCAGAAGTGACGCTAAATTTCAAGTTCTGTCCAGTAACGTCAGTTGGCGTAAAGAGGTCATTTTCAGCCTACAAATTAATATTAAGTGATAAACGTCACAAGTTTGCTTTAGAAAATCTTGAATGATATATTAAAGGACGAGTTTAGTAAGCGCGATTTTAATGGAATCATAACAGCACTCATATGCGTGCGGTTATGGCTCGCCGAGTGTTGTTATTACCATTAATTAATTAAATTTGTGTATTCGCGAATTCCACATATCACATAACCTCAAAACTATCTCGCCGAAAATTTGACACTGGCAGCTCTGAATTTCAGTGCTAACCTTGAAAAAATTAACTCATAACAGCACTCGGTGAGCCATAACCGCACGAATATCAGTGCTGTTATAATGCTGAGTCCATTACAGACGCAAAATAGAAAAAAATATTTAATTGTACATTGTCACAAGAATTACCTCGTCGCCTCAGAACTTATTTGTTCCATGCAACCAATAAGTAGTTTTGAGATAATAGCCATTGAATGTTCAGACCAATTTTACACAGTAGCTGATGGAGCAAATTAGACACAACCTTATTAGAAAAATAAGTTTTAAGCTAGAGCTTTTGTACAATTGCCTTTAATTGACAAAGGATATGTTTTTCTCTTTTTATTTAAATTTTTAATTTGCATATGGAACAAATATTTAATAGAAATAAAAAAATTGCAAGTTTGTTCCATACTTAACATCATATGAACGATAAATATTAACATTGATTAGAGAAATTCTGAGTAATTTAAAATTAAAATTCATCATTTTTATTTCAGTACATTTTAATGTAAAATATAATTTGTAATTGTTTATATTATTATTTAATAGCATAAAAAATGTGAAAGGTAATCATTATACTTTCAAATACGTAAAATGTTTTATTAAAGTAACATTAGTTTAAGATTTTGACAACTTTATTCACAGAGAAGAGGTATATTATAATTTTAATTGATTTGCAAACACAGCATTATAAAACTGTTTATGGGTCTATATGTATGGGTCTATATAATCTATATCTGGCATATATGGGTATATATCTGGCATAGGGTACACCGATTTAATGTGATTAATTTTGGATACGTCAAGCTTGGTTCTCATTAATTACGTTTATTTTTGAATAGTCTATAATAGCATCGTCATGAGTTTTTCTTTTTGTCGATCTGAGTGTACGATTCCAGCACACTCGTATTTTAGTAAATTCTTCTTCTTTTGGAGAAACTTTGTCTGTAGGATATGTGGACTCGATCATTGGATTCGTACTTCAAGTGTTTTACCTTAGTAAATGCAATTTCTCTAAAATTCAGTTTTTGACTTAAAGCTTGAAAATTAAAAAAAAATTCTTTTTTTAACTGGATAATATCAAGAGGAGCTTTTCCTTTTGGTATATTAAGTGTCTCAAGAGAGGGATTGGGCTAAATATTTCTTTGTGTCTTAAAGCCTTTTCTATTTTACTGTGGATACAGTCAATTTCTTGAACTAATCTATGACCACTTTCAGAAAATTTCTGTTCAACACATTCTATATTGCTGTGACATAGCACTATGTCTGTGTTACACTGTGTTTGTAAGAAATATTTAATAGCGACTGCCATATGAGAATTTATGTTCTGTGGAACACATGAGTCAGACCATAAGATCAGTTTCTTTAAAGATGGATTCTTTTGTACAATTCGATTTAATAAGGCAAAAAGCCTTAAGGCATTTGCTATGTGATTTCCATTCCGCCCTATTATGCCTTCATGCCAAAGCGCACAATATGTGACACGGTCTACAGAACAATTGGCCGTCAGATTATAAGCAGCAAATTTCTTTTTGTAGAAAAAGTTGGAAACCTCTGCTTTAGGAAGTGAAAATACATTTTGCAAATCAAAACAAATTACTGCAGTGTTTTCTGTTATGATTCCGCTTTTGAATCTATGTCTATCTAAATCTCGCATTTCTTGGCCTTCTTTTTTCAGTTTTAGATGATCTGCTAACTCTTCGTCATTTGATGTTCTACGCCATTACTTTCATCAATCTTAAATCTCTAGCAGATATCACAACGATCCTTTTTGGGAAGCAAAAAGCCCAAGATATATTCATTTAAGAATATTTCTCTGTATTTGTGTTGTTTTACCGGTTGTTCTGTCATTTCTGCGTATAAATTATACATCTTTTGTATAGTTAGCGATGGATCCAAATACTTTTTGAAGTATTGGAACGGCAGTAGTGTGATTCTACGTGTGGAAACGCTTCTATGTGTCTTCTGACTCCATTTAATTGTTCATCTCCAATACATTTCTTTTTATGCTTGCCTTTCATTGGCGATTTGGACATTCCGCTTTCCTGATTATGATTTCTTTTATAGTAATAATAACACCGTTGTTTACTAATATTCAAAGTAGTTAAAAAAAAATTCCCTGCAGACTTCAATTTTTGTCGAGGAAATTTCAAAAATATATCTGAAAGTATTTTTTTTTTCTGAAATTACCAGCAATTTTTTCTCTAGTGTACCGCCGTTTTGGTTCTCCTGTATTGTCATTGAGTGCCCAAAAATGTTTAAATATTATTTCTTGTTCTTCTTTACAAATTTTCTCACCGCAATGTAATCGACATTTTTTTGAACATTTTCCTTTACTTTTTCTAGCTGGATAAAGTTGTCCTTTATCATCTCTATATTCTTGACCACTTTCTCTTATTTTTCTTTTTCACTGTTCTATTCCATTCTTCGGAATTCCTGCTCCGTTTTGTTGTTTGTTTTTTTGATTTTCTCACAGTAACAGGAACTTGGACATCAATTGATTTGTCCACTAAATGTCCATTCTCTGTTAATGAAAAGATGTTTAACATGAAAAGAAAACACAAAATACCTAATATTATATTATTTAGGAAAATAACATGTTAACCTGGAAAATTGTTAATATTATTCAAGGTTATCGAATCTTCAGAATCTGACGAGGATACAACATTCTGATCTTTCTTTGAACCAGAAGTAGATGCTTTGGTAAAGTTCCAAATAGGATCCTTCACCGAGTCGTCGCTATCTATATTAAATTCAGCTTCCGATGGTAGATCTGGAGCAGAGCTAGACGATTCATTTTCAGGAACTTTAATTCTTTTGACTCTATCCATTGTTAATTTTCACTTACACGGCACCGAAAGATTAGCAAATTACTACTGTGGTATAATACTCCCAGGAAACGTACATAACCTCAAAAGTAAGACTGAGACGAAAGTGGTTTGGAACAAATAAGCACGGAATGACACGAAACGCTGATGTGTCACGTTTTTTACAAGCTCCATTGTAATTGGTTATTGCAAAAGAAACAAATAAGCACGGAAACTTTACTTACATAACGCATTATGGAACAATCAGGTAACTGAATTTTCAGTGATTTATAATTTTTTATTGCAGATTTGTTGTAAGGAACAAATATACTCTAAATGTACCAGTGGCGAATTTGAATCAAAATATAAGAAAAAGTGGTATGGAACAAATAAGCACTGGGACGACGAACTGTATATTGTAAAAAATAAGTAAATTTCAATAATAAATAGTATTTTGATTCTGCATATTTTATGCATATTTCGCCCATTTTTAGTGCATATTTGCATGCATATTTTGGGATGTTGATAGTGCATATAATCCAATGTCTAATCATCAGTCTTCGGTTTCACCATAGGATTTACACTAATTTTAAAACGTTTTCTTTAATTTTTATTATTATTTTGTAATGAAATAAAATTGACATTTTGATGACACTTTCACGACACTTTTTTAATATCGAGGTTTGATTGTGTTCATTTTTTTTTTATTTTTTTTTAATGTAACCTAGCGATAACATAACATAAATTAGTTAGAAGAACAAGGAGCAATAAATCGCGCAGATTCACGAATAACGTCAAAATAGTAGTTTTCGTTTCTTTATGGTGAAGACTATCCAGTTTCTTTGTTCATTCTGCGAAGTAACTCTATGTTGGTTACTTTGTCCACCCACGGTATTCGCAGCAGAGGACGGTAGACCCACATTTCGAAGGCCATTATCCTTTTTGTTGTTTCCTGGATCAAGGTCCAACCTTCCACCCCGTATAGCAGAATCGGGAAGACAAAGCAGCGGGTCATTCTTAGCCTCAGTTCTATGCTCAGACCCGGAGAGGTCCGCATATTTTTATTTCAATGAATACTGCTCTTGCCTGTTCGGTACCGGCGAACATAACAAAGATAATCCATCCATCCAATGGCGCTACAGCTCAAATCGGGCCTTGGCCTCCTCCATTTTCTTCCTCCAGCCATCCCTGCCCTCCGCCGGCTTTCTCCAGTTTGGAGTTCCGAGCATGGATCGAGCGTCCCCCTGAATTTTGTCTGTCCATCTCGCCCGTGGTCTTCCAACCGGTCTTTTACCTTCCGGTTTTTGGTTGAAAATCCTCTTGACTACTCTTATACAAAGATAATCCAGAACCTAAATAACAATAACGTAACAAAGGTTTAAGCAGGAGATCAATTCACTTAAAACATCCCAACACCGGGAGGAATTAGACAGGGTGATAGCCTAAGTCCCGTTTTGTTTAATCTTCCCATGAATAAAATTATTAATAAAGTAACAGATCTTAACCTCGGATACAGACTGGGCAACAAAAGAATTGGTATGGTGTGTTACGCCGATGATACACGTGTGTGAAGAAGGGATTTTGTGCATGAGTTGCGAAGTTTAAAGCACGAGCCGTAGGCGGGTGGTTTAATCACAATGAGTGCACAAAAGCCCGTGTGACATACATTATTTTATCTACGAAATATGTTAACATACTGTTGAATATACAAAAAAATAATTGTTTCTTACCGATAGTATTGTGAAAATTGAAAATTTAACAGACAACATACTAAAAATCACTGACACAATCAGGTTAGAACGTTCAGCGCCTCCGTGGAAAAGATTGCTAACTAGTAAAAATTCACACTGACTATGTTTTTTGAAGTGAAAACTTCTATAGCCGCGCTCAATGACATTTGGGTAGGGGGTAAAATCATACATTTGCGTCGTCATCATCAATAGCTGCGTTCTATAGAAAAAATTTCTATTACTCAAAGATGTGTTCAAAAGAACGCAGCTATACGCATATGTTTTAAGTTGGCTCTGAACGTCAAACTTAATAGTCAAAGTTTTTGGCAGTGTTGACAGAACGTAGAATTTTTAAGGAAATATCAACCCGTAGAATTAGTGTGCAGTGTAAGTACTTTTACCGGATGTAATAGTAGATGTACTAGTACCGGATTATTGGAAAGTTTTTTGCAGTGTTGACAGAACGCAGCGCCTCTAAGGAAATATCAACCTCTATAATCAGTGTGCAGTACAAGAGTAAGTACTTTTGACGGATGTACTAGTAGATGTACTAGTGCCGGACTATTGGAACGTTCAGATTACTGGATTGTATCGAAGAATTCATGGTAAAACACGAATCAGACCCATCAAATTTTAGGCAACCAAATGAACTCGTGTGCTCTCCAAAGGAAGGAAACTCCAAAATAAAATTAATAGTCAGCGATATAGAGATAAGAATAAAAAAAAAACTCTTGCAATAGTTAATTCAGAAATTTCTAAACATCGAAAAATCACAGCTGAGAAGGAGGAAAAATTAAACGTCGTAAAGAATATTCCAAACAAATAGTTATTTACATTAGAGTGCGGAAACGTTGATTTTACAATGCAACAGCCCCTTTGGGGAACGAGCCCGAAGGGCGAGTATTTGTTTTTTTTTTAATGTATTTGATTTTTTGAGATTTTTTGGCCGACAATTATTATTTAAGAAACAAATAGATTTAGATTGTTTACAATTTTGGAAATTATTTAATTTTGTAATGTTGGTACTCACAAACTTTCGACATTTTTACTAATTCAAATTAATTTGGTACATAATATGTCATTTTTCAACATGTCAGACGAACAGTAAAATTAAAAAATGAGTCTTATTTTCTACATTATCGTGAGAAATATGGTGTAAAGTAGAGTTTTCTAAATTATATTTTATTGTCTTATACTTAAATTATTTTGTAAGTGTCCCTGAAAGGTTAAAATTTACTGGTCACTTTACCGCATCGTAGCCGTACTTTGCAACATTGTGTGTAAAAATTTCGCTGGACGTATTCACGATGTCAAAGCTAGCTTTACAATTCAGGAGGCCAACAAATTAATTTACATACAGAAAAATCTTCAAAAGCAGTTATAAGGCATGTTTCTAACTCACAAATTGCAGACCCATCAACAAGAAATGTGCCATATATCCTACCAATTCATTTTGCTGACCTATCAACACAGAATCAACCAAACATTCCGGATTCAAATTCATATTGTGATGATGACAATAAACCAGTCATTCTCCTTCAGAAGTGAGTTATGTTCCAGAATTACATAAAATAATACTAACAAACTATGTACCAAATTTGATTAATTAACATACTGATAAATCCTCAAAGCCGGTTTTAAAGCTATTTTTTTTTTCAAAAGTTTTCACTTCAGTCGGCAGTGCCTGACTGCCTATTTTTTGTTTTGTTTAGTGACGCAAGTTGTTAACAGTAACAACAAACAGAAATCGGTTAATAATGAAACTCCAATTGAGTTACATTGGACTTTTCCGCACTATTTGGGTACTTTTACACACGATTATAATAATGGTGTAAACGATTATAATAATGGCATCTTTCACATACAATAATGTATTTATTAATGTGTTCATTTTGTGTGTGTGTGTGAGTAGATAATGGTAGTTTATGATAGAAGTGTGTGAAGAAGGGCTCTTGTGCATGAGTTGCGAAGTTTAAAAAAATCTTACCTGACCCAACAAGGTTAGAATGTTTAACGCCTCCCTGGAAAAAATTGCTAACTAACTTCGGTTCGTGCTTTAAACATCGCAACTCATGCACAAACGCCCTTCTTCACACACTTGTATCTATTATATTTAAACGCAGTGACGAGAACGAAAAACAGAAACGTCGTTGTCGATGTAATCTAGGTAAACCTAAATTTAATCTAGATTAGGTTATGGTTAGGTTAAGTTATATTGGAACCAGATAAATCCAGACTAAGAGGCCGAGACTTCTTCAATCAAAATAAGAAAAATTAATTCAAAATAAAAAACTATTTCAATTAAACATACGTCAGAAAAAAAAATTATTTTATGTTTTTTGTTTAGTGACGCGAGTTGTTGCCATAGTAACATTGAATAGAAATCGTTTAATAATGAAACTCCATTTGATCTACATTGGACTTTTACACACGGTTTGGATACTTTTACACACGATTATAAAAATGGCATCCTCCACATACAATAATTTGCTTATTAATGTGTTAATTTTGATGTGCGAGTAAACAAATTTCGAGACAATCGTAATAAAACATATAAAATCGCTGGATCACAACACTGTGTGCACTTGACTTTCAAAGAGCGAATGTGTTAGAGAGGAAAATAAAAACTGGGAATACTAAACTTGCTTTTCTTAAATCAAGTAAATTTACTTTTCTCAAAGCAAGTAAACTTTATGACTTGCTTTCTCTGGAATATACGTAAGTTTACTAACTGTAGCCCGTGAGCGATGCCGAGGCTATGGCCCTCGTTGATAATAACATGAAATTTGAAGGCAATAGAATAATTTTTCTTCATCTTGTCCTTTTTCTACTTCAGCGCGGTGCATCGGACCTCCCCTGCCTACACTCGTGTTTTGATGTTACACAGGTATAGGGAGCCCTTACTAGTATATTAAAGGACGAGTTCCGTAAGCACGATTTTACAGCACGCATCCAAGTTTGGAAAACGACGAGCGTAGCGAGGAGTTTTCTAATGGACTGTTCTAATGGACAGTTTTCTAATGGAATGAAGTGCTGAAAAGCGCCTTACGAACGAGTTTTTTATAGTATTTTTTCTATTTTGCGCCCTTTTATGCCATTTCTAAATAAAAAAATCGCCGATACATATTGAGAAAATTGTATCGCACTCGGCGAGCCCATATCCGCACGCATATGAGTGCTGTTATGAGTCCATTATAGAGGCAAAATAGAAAAAGTTTTTAACGTGCATGGCGCTATTAGGGGAGTCTTTAGTGGCAGAATTTTACTGTGATGACTTTGCGAGAGCCATGCACGTGAGAACGTTGGCTAATGTTTCCATATATGTGTCCGCCGGATTCGACCGGGGGACTTATGGCTTAGTAGTCTGGCACCTTAATTACTAGGTACACCACCGTATTTAATTTTGAAATCGATAAATTTTCGAGACTTATGTTTCGTAAACTAGCGACAAATAGTTTAACCATTTTTATTTGTAATTGTTGCCCATCAAGCGAAAAAATATTAAATGCAACAATAAACGAAACAGCTTGAATTTGCGTTTTTCCAATTAGTTTTTTATGTAACGAAACAATTTGACCCACTTTTTCATTTGGACCGAAAGAAATTAAAGCGCCCATTCTGCGTGAATTATTTAACTGTAAAAAAAAAACTAGCGTTATTAAAACGCTAAACTATTTAGTATTTTGAAAATGTGCCCCGTTTTGAATTCACGACTTTGAAAGGCAAACGACGAAAATAATTAGAATAATTTATTAAGGACATGTGAATTAGTTTAGACATTGTTCTAATTGTTTTGTTTGCATAGAAGATAGGCGGTGTAGGTTTGAACATTGCTACAACGGGACTGGATGGGGGGTAAGAGAGGCGGTTGCCAGTAGAGCAACAATATAAGTTTCAAAGTCACAACACTAAATTGCGATTTACCTGATATTTATGGTTTATTTATGTCACACTTTATTTATGGTAGGAAAAACGCGTTCAGTCGCGGCATTACTTCCTGACGCGGACAGCGCATATTCCACAATTAACATTGCATTGTATATTCTATGAAACATAAGTTTTTAAAAATTCTGAAATATTTCTAAGCATTTTGTTAGATATTGAGATTTTTGCCGATGGTCCATATTTAACCATTTCTTAATTATAAATATTTTTTTTAATAATAATACCTCTATAAAAATAACATTTATCTACGACTACTATTGTAAATGTCCATTATTGTACAGTTCGTGGACTATGTAAATAGATCAAAACACACATGTATGTAACTGTCCGCGATTAATGTTAAGTAATGACTGATAACACACACGTGCGTTTGGTTTACGATTCGTTGAGAGCTGCTATTACGTGCTCAAACGTTCAGCGCCCCCCATGCCACAATTCAAACTAACCGTAATTGACAATGCGTACATTGGGTTGCCTATATCTATGAGCACTATTATTCCAGTTTAACCCAAATAAGTACTAAATAAAAAGGTATGTAACCATTCAGAATGTATTTCTTTTCATTTCTTCCAAGTTAAATATTGTCGAGTAACAGTTATATATGAAAATACAACTGTTTTGGTTTCCCCCCAAAGCTTAAGACAAAGCTTTCACAAAATTTAACAATTTTGTCTCGCTTTATTGTAAGTCAAAATCGGGTCAAAAAGTTGAAACCCATCTCTCGATTTACACGGTACTCAATTTACACAGTTTTTCACATGGCTCTTTTTAAAGCTCGATGAAAAGTTACCCTTGTGACTCTTTCAAAACCTGCAAAGAACAACATCAGATTTTTATGTTTCCATCGTAAATGTAATCAAGGAAAGAAAGAAAACGAAAGAAATCTACTCAGGTAGATCAGCACTGGATTTATCCAGGAACGTGTCCTCCGTGAAAATCGAGGGATTAGTGTGGTTTATATCAGCTCCATGAATTCTGGTTAGCTAAGTTTATTGAAAAGCTCTAATATTAATTATTTCGTGAGCTACACGAAGACTAATATTAAAGTAGACCTTAACCCTTTGGCTACGTATTTATTTAGAGAATGCAAGACAAGTGAAACATATGCATGACGAGCCTCAGCCGTCAAATGTACCCAAAGAGTTAAGTAAGATTTCAAATTGTTTTTCTATTTTGCGAACTTAATGGACTCATTTAAAGGACTCATAACAACACTCTTATGCGTGCGGTTATGGCTCGCCGAGTGTGATACAATTTTCTCCATATGTATCGGCGATTTTTTTATTTTGAAATGGCATAAAATGGCGCAAAATAGAAAAAATACTATAAAAAAACTCGTTCGCAAGGCGTTTTTCAGCACTTGTCCATTAGAAAACTCCTCGCTACGCTCGTCCTTTAAACTTGGACGCGTGCTTTAAAATCACGCTTACTGAACTCGTCCTTTAATAAACTATAAGAGGGCCGCATAAAATCGTTGCATCTATAGGTTTATCTCTCTAGTCTTGTCTTGTTTGTCTAATCTAGTCTGTCTAGTCTTGTCCTTCCGCGAGTTGTAGAAGGCAGTCGATCGAATGAGGGAGGGTAAAGCGCCGGGTCCGGATGGTGTTCCTCCCGAAGCGTGTAAGATGTTTGGACATGTGAGTGAGAATCTCTGTTTGAGACTGATGAATGAGGAATTGGCGAATGGCAGCTTCCCCAAGCAGTGGAAGAAAGGGAGACTGGCTATGATTGAGAAGGAGCGAAAGGAAGGCGAGGAAGCCAAATACAGGCCAATATGCCTATTAATTGGGATAGCGAAGTTGTACGAGAGTATGATTGGAGCAAGAATAAATGAGGGTCTTGAGAGAGTAGGGGGTCTTTCAGCGGACCAATAAGGGTTCAGGGGCGGCCGAACTACGACGTACGCAATGCTGTGAGTGATAAGAGAGAGCAAGGGTAGTAAATACGGGTCCATAGCTATTGTGTGCTTGTCATCCTGGATGTGAAAAATACCTTCAATTTGGTCCCATGGGTCGGAATCAAGGTGGCATTGGAGCTGAAGGGGGCAGCTCCCTACCACGGAAAGTTGGTGGGCAGCTACTTGAACGAAAGGGAGATGGTGAATGCGGAGGGAAAGACCTACCAGAAGAGTGCGAGTGTTCCACAGGGGTCCTTGGACCGATACTGTGGAACATGTTTTATGACGAGGTGTTGAGAATGAGGCGGTCAGACGGGGTTACACTCGTCGGGTACGCAGATGATTTAGCGGTTGTCGTTGTAGCAAGAACGGAAGAAGGATTGAAAGCGATAACGAATGAGGGCAATTGGTAGAATTGCCCGGTGGATGGAGGAAAAGGGGTTAGCCCTGGCACCTCATAAAACCGAGACCGTCCTGCTAATTGAGAGCAGAAAGCTGCTGAACTGACCGTGCGAATGGGGACAGTTGGCATGCCGGCTCGGGAGTCTGTGAGATACCTTGGGATGGAGCTCCAACGAAACCTTAGGGTGGCGGAGCAGGTGAACCGAGTGGAGAGTAAGGCAACAGTGTGTGCGAGAGCTCTTGGACGGCTGATGCCCAACGTAGGTGGGCCATTGGCCTCCAAGAGAAAGGTTATGAATGCGGTCGTGTACTCCAATCTTCTGTATGGGGTGCAGGCATAGATAAATGCTTACAGGAGTAAATGTTTTAAGAAGAGATTGACGAGGGTGATGTGTGTGCAGCGCATACAGGACTGTTTCTGGGGGCGCCGCGGCGGTCGTTGCTGGAATCATACCGCTGGTCCTCCGGACGAATGAAGGAGTGAGAGTCTAGGAAGGTAACGACCCTAGAAACGAAAGGGCAAGTACCTTGCGGGTATGGCAGGAGAGATGGGAAGCGTCGGAAAAGGGGCCTGGACCTGGCAACTGATTCCGACCATAGATGAATGGGTCAACCGTGGGCACGGGGAGGTGAATTATTACCTTAACCAGGCGCTTACGGGGCATATATCCTTAGGGTCCTATCTGGAGCGAATCGGGAAACTGGACGAGGCGCACTGTAGGCAAATGAGGACACGGCGGAGCATACGATCTTTGAGTGTGTGAGATGGGTGCAAATGAGGAGCGAGGCAGAATGCAAGGTGGGAGAGCATGTAAGCAAGGTGAGGATTATGCTCCGTGAATAAGAATGTGGCGTGTTGACAGGGATTAGAGGATCTATAATGAGCAGAAAGGAGAAGGATGAAAGGGATGAGCGTGAGGCGGGCCGAAGGGTTGCTACGCGCGAGCCGTGCGTGCCAACGCCGGGTTCCCCTTAGTGCGGCCCCTTTCGCAAAAATTTATTGTAAACCTTGATGTGGGGGGGGGGAGGGGGTGGCGCACGGCGAACAACGGCGCGCCCGGCAGAACGAGTGAATGAGGATAAGATGGTTTTAGAAATTAATGGGGGAGGTACATGATGAAGTTATGCCAACTTTGGAATCCATCACGTTTCCTCCGGTTTTGGCTGGGGGGCATGAATGGTGGTTTTTTTTTTAGCCCCTTACTGGGCAACCTCACACTATCTCTCGGCAAGAGTCGGGTGGTCCATCTCCCAGCACGTTCAAAAAAAAGTCCTGTCCGTCTAATCTTGTCTGTCTAGTGTTGTATGTCTAGTCTTGTCTGTTTAATCCTGTCTGTCTTGTTTTGTCTGTCCAGTCTTGTCTGTCTAGACTTGTCCGTCTAGTCTTGTCTGTCTAATCTTGTCTGTCCAGTCATGTCTGTCTAGTCTTGTCCGTCTAGTCTTGTTTGTCTAATCTTGTCTGTCTTGTCTTGTATGTCCAGTCTTGCCTGCCTAGTCTTGTGTGCCTAGTCTTGTATGTCTAGTCTTGTCTGCCTAGTAGTGTCTGTCTAGTCTTGTCTGTTTAGTCTTGTCTGTTTAGTCTGCCTAGTCGTGTCTCTCTAGTCATGTCACTCTAGTCTTGTAACTCTTAGTGTTGTCAGTCTTTGTTGATTGAGCATTTAAAAACAGTCTGTAGAAATTATTACCTGTATACTCCTTGTAGCAAATTCGACTCCGATTGTCGACTTCGACTCGAGATTGAATTCATTTCTAGTGAATCTTGACAGCAGATTACTCTTACCAACCCCGGAATCTCCAATTAGTACAACTAAAACAAAAATGGTAAAAAATATTAACAATCCATCAAAAGAAAACACAAAATAATTGTAAAAAGTAACAAATTGCAAAAGTAACACAAATTACGCAAATTCATAACACAATTCACTTATTCTGCGAAAAGTTGGAAAGAAAGAAAAAAATAAATTTCTGGGTCAAGGCGAAGTGCAAAACGCGATCTGATAAACTAACTTGAAAACGAGAAAAATATGCTATGCAGACTACATAGTTTGAATTGATTTTGTTGCGCAATGGCAAAAAACGAACAGGAGAAGAAAACTTAATTTCCTCACGGACAAATATAAGGTTTCCACAAAAACTAATTAGAAACAGCGCAGTTTAAAGTAAATTCGTTTTAACTTGAGGTAAGTTTGCTGCTCTTGTAAGTAAGACGACACTAAATACCAACTAGATATCGTATTCTAATTATAAACTAATCATTTGATTATGCTATAATCTACGTAAAACCAAACCAATTAGGTTCTATATCTAAATCAATAAACTGCCCCAAACGTATTATTTTCGTTTTTAAAGCAAATCGTTATGGATTTCCGTGTCCTAAAATAAAGACCGTCTTAAGCTTTAGCTCCTAAAAAAGTCCGTAAGTATCGAAAAACCCGTTATTATGGATTTTGACGTGTTCTTATTGTTAGATAGAATCTAACGTAGTGGGAATGGAATTTGGATTTGTTGTTTGCAGCGTGAATCATATGAATGGAATATCATAAAATGTCGTCACTATTTCCAAAAGTTGGTTTATTGTTATTTTGTTGAAAGAAAAAACTATGAAAAACAAGACGTTGACAACGCAAGAAAAGACTAGACGAGTCAAGACTAGACAAGACAATACAAGCCTAAATAATTAATAAACATATAGATGCTATAATTAATTTCAATAATTCAATATAAATTGTGAAAAATAAGTTACAATTTTGTAGCATAATTTTATTGAAAACTAGTCTAGACAGCTTAGTGTAATTAGTCTCAATGTTAGTTAGCTAGAAATTGTATAAATTTCTTGGAATTAATCTAACTGGCTTAAGAGTAATTAATGAAAATCTAGATAGGATAACTAACGTGAGTCCCAAAAGTCTTCGAATCCACTCTTGCCATGAATTTGAAGAAGTAGGTCATCAGTGCCGGCATGTGTGTCTGGTCGGACAGGCGATCGCCTTACGGCGCCATATTTTTAGGGCGGCATATTATAAGCCCAAATATGATTTTATCAGCAGAATGTGTTAAAATATTAAATAGCGTAAATTAGTTTTTGATGAAATTTTGTATAAATAGTTTTGAGCAAATAATTTGTAAAGCTAAAGAAATAGCCAATGAAATGGAAATATATGCAGATTTTGAAAGCAAGTCTTGCAATTAGAATTAGACGTAAAAACATTTTTTTTTATTTACGAACGAACAGACAAACCAATAGAAAATCTGTCTAAAAAAATTGAAATTTTTAATTATATCATTTATCTGAAAATTTTCCTAATATTATTGTTTGGCTAAGATATATTTACCTATTACTCACTTTACCTATTTCCGTTGCCCGTGGAGAACGTTCGTTCTCTAAATTAAAAATTATTTGCGATCTTCTATGGCCCAACACAGATTAATAAATTTATCTATATTAGCCATAGAACATGAGATAACAGAGAAAATAATATATAATATAAATAATATGAAGACATCATTAATAATTTGCAAAGAAGAAAGCCAGAAGGGTAATTTTGTTGTTGTTTTATTTATAAAATTATATTTGTTTTAAGTTATTGTGTTTGTATAAGTTATATATTCTGTCACCAAAACGCTGAAGAGCCCATGGAAGCTCTCTGAATCGATAGTATCCACTCAGAACTGCTAAAACAAAGGGGGGGGGGGAATAAGCTGGCCACCTACATGCACGTACTAATAGCTAAAGTAAGGGACGAAGAAACAATGACGAGCGAATGGGCACAAAGCACCATTTGCCCAATCTACAAAAAAAGGACAAACTATTATGTGCGAACTACAGGGGTATCTCACTGATAAGCAGCCCATACCAAATCTTGACCACCATCATAAGCAACAGAATGAAACCGCTGTGCAAACAACTGATTGGGGAATATCGAGCTGGGTGCAGACCAGGCAGGTCCACAACTGGCCAACTATTCACCGTAAAACGTGATGTGTACAACCTATTTGTGGACTTCAAACAAGCTTACGAGTCGGTCAACCGCACAAAGTTGTACACGACGCCTAAGGAACTCGGCATACCAGGGAAATTGACAAGATTTGTACGCATGACCATGGAAAAGTGTACGGCAAAAGTGCGCGTACAAGGACAACTAATCGAAGAATTCACATACGCCCAGGAACTAAAGCAGAGAGATGGATTAACACCGACCCTCTTCAACCTGGCGCTAGAACGGGTAGTCAGAAAAATCGGCATCGGCAGAAACAACTTACTCACTAACAAAACTGTTCAGTTAGCGGCATATGCCGACGACATCAACAGCATGAGCCGAACCAAATCCGTAGCAGAAGAAGCATACACCCTCCTGAAGGAAACAGCCAGGGACATGAAAATTAACGTAACAAAGACTAAAGTACTAACGCAGGCAAGAGCAACGGCAATGGCGATAACAACACAAGACTACTTAGACCAAGTCAGTAGCTTCTACTATCTAGTGATGATCCTAGAAAACAACGGAAGCGAAGAAGCAGAGATAAGAGCCAGAACTACAGCGGCAAACGGAGCATACTTCGGTCTCGCACATATCTTCCGATGAAAACACGTGCACAGAAACACAAAATAAGGATATGCAAACATACAAAGGTTTCGGTGGGCAGGCCATGTCTCAAGAATGAATGAGGAAGCACTGCCAAAACGGGCCCTGCAAGGCGAAATGGTAGGGAAGAGACCGGAGGGCAGACCACGGAAACGATGGGAGGGCACGGTAGAATAAGATTACAGAGGGTTGCTAAGGATTAGAGGCTGGAAGACGGTAGCAATGGACAGAAGCCCCTGGTGGAATAAATTGAGGGTAGCCAAGGCCCAACCTTGGTCTGTAGGAGCCATAGGAGAGAGAGATATATTCTGTCTATCCTAAGTGTCTATCCCTATATTATTTCTTGTAAATATTGGTATTAGAATTACATTTCTTTTTTATTTGTTAAGTAAATAAAATATATCATCAGTTTATTAATTTTTTTAATATGTGGGTGGTGGGGGGGGGCTTTGAAAATTGTATTCGCCTTAGGCGGCATATTTTGACGCGCCGGCCATGTAGGTCATTTCTGGATTCAGACACATAAAATTAAACAAATTATCAAATGTCATTTTTAAGTAGCTGTCAGTGGTCTTGTCAGTGGTTTTTAGTGTCAAGCTCAACAATTTCATTAACTATAGATAAAACGCCTTATCATAAATTTAATAGTGATTTATTTTATAGTGTTGTGAATTATAAAATTAACAAAGAAGAACAAACATTACAACAGATGTTGAATGTGTTGTCCATTTTCAGAAATACACAAATTAATTCGTCGTTTTATGTTATTTCTACCGGCCTTCCTTAATTTATTTAATTTAAAAATGTTTACAAAAGAGCAGAAAACTTTTATTTTCGTAATGGTAGACGCCTGGAAAATGGTGAATGGGCATACAGTATCGACCCGTGCATTGAAGAATTTAGGCAACGTTTTCCTATGGCTGTATTTAATAGGAGTCAGTTTTAGGACGCGGGCATTACGATCAGTTGCTTGCTTTAGAAGTGCACAGAACTGTCAGAAGTGTCAGGTAACATTAACAACAAACAAAGAAGTATTAATAATGAGAATATTATAAACATCAGAAATGCAGTCAAAGACGAACCTACCACTTGAATTAGGAGACTAGCTCAACAATTGAATTTAAGCGGTACCACCACTCACAGGATCATTCGTCAAGATCTTCATATGAAACCATATAAGTTGCAAATCTACCAAGAACTTTTACCACTCGATTATAATAAAAGACTGGCATACTGTCGGTGGAATGAAAATATGAACGATTAATTGTTGAATTTAACATTTTTCACTGATGCAGCCTGGTTTCATCTAAACCAGGGATCTCCAAACTACGGCCCGAGGGCCACATCCGGCCCGCGGACAGATTTTATCCGGCCCGCGGAGAGCTAGCATACTTGAAAACTCCTTTTAGAGAACATATTTTTTATAGCAAATTAAATTTAGTTTACTGAAGTATTCTAATTTTATGTTGAATAATTATTAATATGACATCTACATTGATATGGTCATGGGCTAACTACTCATAACATTGATGTAGGCTTATTGTTATTGTTTTTGTGATAAGTTGGATAAAGAAACACAGAATTGTAATGAGTAAAGACATGTATAATATGCAGAAAATTTAACTTCAGTATATAATAACTAACAAATTATTGAAATGAATCCAACTAACATTTTATACATTTTAAATAAAAACAATAACTTATAACAAGCATAATGACATGAAATACTAATGAGATATATGTAATTGAGATTTTCCACTGACAATAGTTTGTAGTTGTGGACTAATTTTACTTGTACCAATTATTAAAAGAGATTTAAGATGCTCATCAGTTAATTTAGATCTGTAAACATTTTTTGTGTACTTCATTTTGGAGAAGGTCTTCTCACACAAATAAGTAGTACCAAAAACAGAAAACAGCCCACGAGCAAATTTATGCAAATTATCAAATTGTGTCAGTGGAAGACTCTTATAAAATTCCAACAAAGATGAGTTTTGATATTTGTTCTTAATTATATCACAGCACTGTAGATCAATCATTTCCATTTGAAGTTCCGGGGCTAGGGTTTCAATGTCAGTATCAAAAGGATTCTGAAAAATCTTAATTTGATTCGCAATGGCATCAAAGTCAGAGAAACGAGTATCAAAATTTATTTTCAAAGCACTCAAAGTTTCGATTCCAAAATCGATAGGAAACTCAGTCTCAGTGGTGTGGCTGAATATTTCACATGTTTTAAAATGTGAAAAACATTTACTTCGTAGTTGTGATTGAAACAGTATCAATTTCTTCCCGAATGATTTGATATTAGTGTATAAATCAGGAAGATGCTGGTTTTCTCCTTGCAATCTCAAATTCAGTTCGTTCACATGTTTTGTCAAATCAATATAGAATGCTAATTTCCACAGCCATGCGTTGTTTTGTAATTCTGTAAGAGGGCGATGCTTTTCATTCAAAAAAATTTCGATCACTGCTCGATGTTCAAAAAAGCGCTGAAGGACTTTCCTACAACTAAGCCAACCTACGGCAGTATGGTCATTTTCTCCAATCTCTTCAATAAATTGTCGGAATTGTCGGTGATTCAGCCCAAAAGATCTGATAAAATTAACAGTTGATATGTCTGGTTTCAGAACTTCAGACATATCCAAACATTTTCCGCACAAAGACTGTTGATGAATGATACAATGTAAGACTAATGGTTTTGAACCACCGTCATTTTCTACAGCCTTTGACACAAGAGCGACCACTCCTTTATCTTTCCCACTCATGTTTTTGCCTCCATCAGTTGTAATACATTTCAAGTTTTTCCATCGAAGGTTCTTTTGATTAATGGCCATTTCAACTCCTTTAATAATATCTGTACCAGTAGTTGTGCTATGAATACTATACACATCAAGAAGTTCTTCATGCACTTCATAGCTTTTATCTACTCCTCGAATATAAATCAACACCGCAGTATCTGATACATCCGTTGACTCATCCAAGGCCAAAGAAAACCACTCAACTTGTCCATTTTTGTCGAACAGTTGAGAGGTTATATTTTCAGCGATGTTTTCTACCCTTCGAGCCACAGTGTTTCATAGCATCGATTTTTTCTGTCCGCAAACTTCCTGTATATTTTGAGTAATTTTGAAAATGTTTTGTTTCATAATGACGTTTAATGTTATATTTCTTGAGAACGGCTATGCTTTCATTGCAAATCAAACATAGCGCCTTGTTACTGGACTCAATTACGAAATACTGAATGTTCCACTGATCTTTGAATTTTCTACATTCACTATCAATTTTTCGCTTCTTTTCCATACTACTAAATCACACACAAAAGCAACAATTCAAATTAAAATACTGTTACAAAGATGTCTTAAACTTAAACACGCACAAACACGTTTTAAGGAGGTACGCACTATTTTATTTCACGACAGTGTCATAGGAACTGACTTATGGTTGCGCCACTAGCCTTCTTATATATTCCAATTACTGTCATCTAGAAGTGAGTTAAAGACACCAGAACTTTCTCGAACCAACGAGATTATTCTGTACGTGCTATTAGCGCCATCTGTTAGCGATAGAAAGTACTACCTATTTCCGCTTGTGTCCACCAGATGTCGTGTCACGTTACTCCTCATGGCTCGTACTCTACGACCAATCTAGAAATTACAGATAATGACAGGAAAATTAATAATATGCAGTGTTGCCGTTTTGCGGACTTTAGTCCGATTTGCAGACTTTTTTAAACGGTGCGTACTTTTTTTTCATCAGTGAACTATTTCACTTTTTACCACCGACAACAATGATAATATGGTTTTGGCCCTCGGAACTTACTGGAGTAATCAGTATGGCCCTAAGGCTGGAAAGTTTGGAGACCCCTGATCTAAACGGATACATTAAATCCCAAAACATGCGCATGTGGAATGTTGACAACCCACATTTTTTTAGAGAGACCCAAGGGGTCATCCACTCGCCGAAATGTTGCATATGTATTCGCAATTATCCTGATTTTTTTTGTAATTCGAGGTACTCGAAGAAATTACTAGCGTAATGCGTAATAATGTCACGTGAATATCCTAATTCTTTGGTAATGCGAAGTACTCGGAGAAATCACAAGCGTAATGCGTAGTAATGACAAATAATTTTTTAAATTCTTAGATACTGCAAAGTAATGTCACGTAAAGGAGGGGAATTTTAAATAATTTCTTCTAATACCCTGAACGTTAAGCTACATACACACGGTATAGAAAACTAGCGTATAGACCTGCTATAGTTTGACTATAACTGTGTGATTGATTCGTATAGTCCAAAACTATTCGTATAGTGAAACTATACGAAGCGATCACACAGCTATAGTCAAACTATAGCAGGACTATACGCTTGTTTTCTATACCGTGTGTTGTTACTACCTATAAAGATAAAAGTGCTAATAATAAGACATCACGTTCGTGACATCGTCATTAAATAAAAAGTGTGTTCAATTTTTATACATTTATTGAAATCGGATTGAAATACAACAAAATTAGCACACTCTAAAGTGCTTTTTCACATGTGTGTATTGACGCTCTATAACCAGTTTTTAAAATTGTCTCAACTGGAAGATCCTGAACCCAGAAGTTCCACAGGGCCATAAAAATTAATCCATTTTCTATAATTGCAATATCTTCTTCTTTTGGCCATATGAAGCTATCTAGCCTACATTTATTTTTTTACATTATAATATTTATAATATTTTCCCTATTCTAATTTTATCTAGAATTTTATATTGTTGTGCTGAGAGTCAATTCTGATTATACAAGTCTATTGCGTTTTCTTCTTCTTCTTCTTTCGTATATGCCTTCTTTGGACCACGCTTGTTCAACTGTTGTGCTTTGATCTTTGCCCAGTATTGTCGCATCTTCTGCCGGTGTAACTCCTTTCTTTCTTCTGTCCAGGGGGTACCTTTCCGTCGGAGTTTTTCCTGAAATCCACGGACTTCAGGGTGCGTCTAACAAACTGTTTTGGAGATCTGTTATTCTCAGTTCTTTAATATCCTTCTCGGATTATGTCAACCAAGTGGTACGAACTTTCTTGATTTGCCAGAAGGACAAAACAAGAAAGAAAAAAAAAGACAAAACCAGAAGAACAAACGGTTGGATAGTCGGTGTGGAGACAATATTGCAACGTGGCCATAGAAAGCTACCCTTCTTTTTCTTGCACAGTCAGAGAGCATCTCAATATGTTCGTAGAGCTCAGAGTTATGCCGCCTTCGGAATTCCCCATCCTCCTTTACCGGGAATTTTGTCTAACAAATCTATTTTGTATAATTTTTTATAATTCACTGTCACTTTTATTCGTATAACTTCTTTTTCGTCTTAGCCTTCAGAAGTACAAATTTCTTCTGGATCATATTTCTCCTTTTTATTTTCTACGCGATGAATTCCATCTGATGATAGTCTGCCAGATTTAGTACTGAAGATCTAACTTAGGATTGATTTTGGGACTGTTTTTGAAAAAATGCCGAAAGTTCTGTATAAGTTCATATTTGCCATCAAAGTTTCATAAGTAAATCGTCCAGCAGGAATGAAATGATGCAAAGTAGAGATGAGCATGAGACAAGTTTATCGTTCAAAATCCCATCCCTGGGACGGTTCCCTGTCACTGTCCCATCCCATAAACTTTAAATTTTCGTCCCATCCCATCGCGGTCGCGCGGCCCGTCCCATTCATCCCATTTTCCCATACAGCAAACTTTCTTTTCGGTTCAGACTCTCTTGACGATAATGCGTTCCAATTTAATGTTTCCGTAATTTCTTTAACTGACAATGAGTAATCCTTTTTCGTCGCAATCGCATCGTAAGACTTTTCAGGAACAACATCGTTATCACAGAAATCTCCTAGGCTGGACATATTATGGAAGATTTGCATATTGGCACGATAAGCAATTAACTACGCACGTAAACTCGATTTACTAGATTATCAAAACTCCGTCCCATACAAAATTGTCGTTCATACCATCCCATCCCACCCGACGTTCATACCACTCATTCCATCCCTTGGGACGATGAGATGAGTCGATGTGATCCCATGCTCATCTCTAGTGCAAAGCCATTTTTCAGTTGATCCTGATATCGATTTTCTGCTTTTGACTTTTCCGCTGTGTTTCTTGTGACGGAGTTCTTCAACATTCCAAAAAATCTTGTGATATTTTCATTGCTAAATGATTTGAATATTTGTGTGTCACCAACGATATTTAGATTAGCTGAAATTTTGCGAGTTCTAGAGGTTTTTTAAATTGCGTTTTGTACTGTTTCACAAGTTTAAAAAAAGTCAGTTATTTTATATTGCGTAACGTCAAAATTATTTACATTTAATTATGTACATCGTTTCCTGTTTCTGAAGAAATATATTTTTTGCGACAGGATTACCATTGTCTTTAAGAACTTCCTGGGGAGCTTCTTTCAGAGTTTCCCCAGTAAGAGTTTAGTAGAAGCTCACTGTCCTACTGCGGGGCGGCGCATGACGACGCACACGATGAGCTCATGCGGGTGTAGTGGGGACGTAATATGGACGTAATGCGAATATAATGTGAACGTAATTCAGGGAATGCAAGAGTATTTCAGGGAATCCAGGAGTACTTTGTGTAATGTAATTTAATACTTAAGTACTGCTAAGGAATGTGCAGCAATGCATTTAAATATTAACATGTATTACAAGATTGGATGACCCCTCGGAGAGACCCCACTGCATCCAAAAAGTTGGTGTGTGGTTAGCAATGTCAAGATGCAGAATTATCGGTTCAATATTTTTCGAAGGTAATTTAAACGCTGCCACTTACAGAGCCACTATTTTGCAACAATTTATTAACGAACTTCATGATGATGAACTGCAAAATGGCGTCTTCCAACAAGATTCTGCTAGACCGCACATTACCCGTGAAACCTTAAATTAACTTCATGAATTCTTCGACGACGGGCTAATAAGCAAAGACCGATTTCCACCACGTTCTTGTGATCTAACTCCTCTGGACTTTTTTCTTTTTCCATATTTAAAACATTCAGTATTCAGCAGTCCAGTGCATACAGTAGAAGATCTGCGAAACAATGTAATAAGAAAATGTGAAGAGATAGACAACACAGCTATTACAAAATGTGTTTGATAACATAAAACGGCGAATTAATTTGTGTATTCATGAAAACGGACAACACATTCAATATCTGTTGTAATGTTTGTTCTTCTTTGTTAATTTTATAATTCACAACACTCTAAAATAAATCAGTGTAAAATTTATGAGGCGTTTTATTTATAACTAATGAAATGGTTGAACTTAACACTAAAAACAATGCGACACAACCTCAAGACCATTGACAGCTACTAAAAAATGACATTAGATAATTTGTTTAATTTTATGTATGGAATTAATAAATTACCTACTCTTCAAATTCTTGGCAAGAGTGGATTCCAAGACTTTTGTGACTCGCGTTATTTTCAGTAATTCGCCTTTAAGCTTAATTACGAAATAATAAGTTACTACCAAATAATACAACTTATTGCGGATTAATTTTACAAAAACTAGTTGGAACAGCTTTTTCATACTAATCTAAGTGTTTAATTAATTTAGATTAGCTACATATTGCATAAATTTCATGAGATTAACATAACTAGATTAAGAGTAATTAATGAAAATGTAGAAAGGATGACTGTTTTCAGTATTTCGTCTTCAAGCTTAATTACGAAAAAATAAGTTACAACATAGATAAGCTTAATTTTACAAAAACTAGTTGGCATTGCTTTGTCTAACTAACATCAATGTCTAGATAATTTAGTTAGCTACATTCTGTATAAATCTCATTAACCCATTCGCATTGATTTATAAGTAACTAATGAAAATCTATATATCTATCTTGGGTCTAGTTCAGACTTCAACTTGAAAATTCTAAAAACTCTCACTTTGACTTGTATCACAATAAATCCCTGGAGTGTTCTTATTAGTGTTCGCTACTTCGTCGAGTTAGTCGCTAATGTTCCACGTAGATGCCGAACTTTGCCTCCCTTGAGCAGCAAAGCCGTTCATCACCAAGTCCATTCAACTAACACACTCATTCTCATATCTCGACTTAATAAAACGAGGCAACTAACAACAGCCAAAACACAAAAAAAGTAAACTTATTATTACAGAAAACAGAAAGACATCTGCGCAGTCGGTAGTCTATTGTTACATGTTGCAATAAATATTATTAATTATTAGATTAAAAAAAATTCTATATAATTTTTGTATTGTCCAAATATTCATAAAGAGATATTAAAAAACTAAAGGGTGACAAATTAAGAGTGTCCTGTTGTTTTTATTTAATAATAACAAAAATAAGTAATGACTTATTTGCCATAATTTTAAATGTCTAATATTCAGTAAACATTCAAGTTTTTTTGAAAATGGTGCAGTGGCCGATTGAACCAAGGATTGCTTGTGTAGAGCATTTTATTAGAACAAACTCCATTATTCAAACTCGGAGGTGGTTTCGACAACAGTTTCATTTTCCAGCGCCGCCAAATTGCAGGACAATTGAAGACATCGGTGCAAAAAGGAGGCAGCTCCATTTTAACATTTTTTTCAGGAGAAACAAAAAACTGTTTTACTACGAATTCTTTAAATTTATATGTTTTATTCTTATGTAGGCTTAAACTCTAGTACCTAATACATAATATACTAACAAACTACTCTTTTTGGAAATTAGATTGAATAACAATATCAAAATGAAAACGTTGGAGCTGCCCCCTTTTTGCACCGAAGATAAAAAAAAAATTCAAACACAAATTTCAATGAGATTAACAAAATTTTATCAAAAGTAATAAATAAACAAAAACTAATCATCCGTAAAGCTATCTTCTTCTGAATGAGTAGGTTCTTCTTCTCCTTGACACTTCAGCCGATCATAAAACCACATACAGTCAGAAGGCACATATTTTTATGCAAGTTCTTTCACTTGTAGGTATTTAGGGCGCTTAAGTGGTAACAGTCCAGAGTATAGGAGTAATGTAGAAGGAGGTAAGGTCAAAGTTACGCCATGTTTCTGAAGAGTAAGTAAGTCCTTAAGGAAGGCACTGGCCGAACGAAAGTCTCGTTGAAATGACCACTGAAGTTTAAAATTATTCCTTGGGAAACTGGAACCACTATAAATTTGCGGCATGTATTTTTTACCATTGCAACCCATTCTTCTGGCAATACGATCCTCTCCCGTTTCCTTTTCGATCAATCCGAAGCTCCGATCACAAGGCAGGTATGTCTTACAACTATGTCTTGGTTCTGGATATCTGTGTATAATTTTAGCACATCTATTAGTATTTGCAAGTGTGTAAAGATGCTGAGCTAAGACTTGGGTTTTATTTTGTGAGCTGCAGTTATCAGAATACAGGTATAATTTTGTCACTGTTGATGGTACAAAATTTTCAAGAAAATAATGTAAAAAGCTTACTACTAAATCTAATACTAATCTAATACTAATCATTAGCTCCTCTTTCTTGGCTATGGTTTTATCGTACATGAAAATGTACGATTTGCCCGAACTGGCTGCAAAGACACCAAAGTTGAATTCCCACAGTTGCCCTTTATAAAAAAACATCTCCACTAGGTACGTGGGGAAGAGGCATATTCTGTTGATAATCAAAAGCTAACAGCTCCACTTCATCATTGTTCTCCGAAATTTCAGCAGTATCTTCTTTCATTTTTGTTTAAAAATAGTTTGCTTTTTCCTCATGTACTTGTTTTTCAGTTATTAGATTCCATTTTACTTCTTCATTCTTTTCCGCTGATATGAGGTTGTCCAGTCTATCGCAAGTCTGGCAAGTGTCCGACCGTGGCTTTCCAAATGAGTAGTTATAATTTGAAATAAAGTACCGATTAAAATAATAGTATGAAACTTGAGGCTTTACTTTTTTATCGTTCAGGATGGCAACGTATATATCGGGTTCGTACCTTTGAAGATAAAGCCTATGCATTTTTTGCATATTTAGTTCAGGTGACAAATAAAACTTATTTTCATTTTTAGTGCGGCTATAGTGTGACGATCTTTTTGGAAATGACTGTATATGCGAATCAATTTGATATAATAATACATCCTCACGTATCATATTAGGGCGATTGGTGTGTTTTCCACGCATATCTTTGGGTGCTGGAATGTTATCTTTCTAATGCTTCATAAGAAGTTCTACTCTTTTCTTACTAACACCATATAATGAACAAAAAGCATTTTTACCAACCCTGGTTACAGTTATGCCGATTTTTATAGTATATTCACAGAAACAAGAACGTTTTCGTCCTCCACCCAATTTAAGTCTAGATCTGGCAACCTTTTTTATAACTATTTATCCTCCTAGAAATATATTCTGTTTCTCTTTGTTGGCAATATTATTAGATTGTCAAAATATCTTGCTTAGCAGTGTCGTTTATTTTTGTGAAACATTTGAATTTACAGTTACAGTTCTTGCCAGTTTTCCTTTCACCTTTCAGATATTTATTTTTGTTTTTAATGCCGATGTAAGATTTTCCTTCAGCTTTTCTTTTCTTAGCAATATTTCTATTCCACTTACTTTCATCTCTTGCTCGTTTCTTGCCAACTTGTATCTTTACAACTGTTTGTTTCTGTTCACAGTCATCACTTTCAGAATCACTTTCGACCAGCGATGAAATTTCAGCACTTGAATTAAACACAGAAAAGCGTCCAACACTAGGTCCAGGGTCATCTTGAGAAAAATCAGGATCTCTGTCCGAATCGTCAAATTGTTCGCTTGAACTATTGGTAGCCGACATATTATTCAATAATCTATTAAACATAACGGCAACGTCTTCCATATTGCATGTGTTGCATCCAAGCGGCTAAAGTATGAACTATTCATTCCGTGCAAAAACGAGGTAGCTCCGGAGCTGTCTCCTTTTTGCACCGAATATAATAAGGAGGCATCTATATATTCAATATATTTCCCTTACGAGTTAACGAAGCTACTTCGTTTTTGCACCAATTGATAGAGCGCCTTTGAATTACCTTATAGCGATTAAAAAAGAAAAATCATAAATATATGGAGCTGCCTCCTTTTTGCACCGATGTCTTCAATTGCAAGATGGGTCGAAAAATATCATCGAACAGGTTCTTTTGAGGATACTAAACTTGTAGAGAGGAAAAAAACTGCTAGAACACAAGTGCAAGTACAATACATTGCAAGTTGGTTATTTTATAAAAAAATTATAAAAATTTGGGAAAAGAATTGAAAAACATTCCAATCAATCCTTGTGACGTTTATCGCAGCAAGTAGGAATTGCACGTGAATCGGTAATAACAATTTTAAAGAAAGATTTAATTGGTAAAACCATCCTACATTATAGATAATCATACAAACTTAAAGCAAACGGAACACACCCTGAATATATAAATACAGTCAAACCTGGATAAGTGAGAGCTCAAGGGACCGCAAATTCTTTTTCGCTTATAGGGGTTTCTCACTAACCCGAGTTCCTAGCTTATAGAGGTACAGTAGTGATGGCCTTTTTCACTCATAGAGGTTAATAAACGATAGAGCAAATATGGAATGAATAAATATATGTATGCATTATATACATAGATTTACTTATTTACAAAAAGGAAAGAAACAATTTTACACATTTATTAAAAAAAATCCGTTAGCTTTTTCTGTTTTTCCGTTTTTACATTTTGTGCATGCTTTTCTAATTCATAAATTTTATCGAATATTGTCTTATCAAGAACCGCCGAGTATTCAAAAAACTTGTGTATCTTCTCCAGTGCCTTAAAAATTTCTTTCTTCTTTGGAATGTTCTCTACTTCTGTATTCAAAGTTTGTGGTCGGTCGGTTTCATCTCACTGTCATTTTCGTCAGTACACGTTCTCACATAATTCTGCACGGTATCGTCATCGGTAAATTCTCCGTTGGTAGCTAGGTCGTCGTCAATTTGTACAAAATCTTCAAATGTTGGCGTCACCACATCACCAATAGATTCTTGAGCCGCAAGCTTGGTCCATTCCTCATTGCTAGGTCCAGCGTTAACTTCATTATCTTCTGGCTGAAATTCTCGTTTATCTGTACTGATACAAAATCCGGCTTTCTTGAAACAGTTTTTGACAGTAACATCACTTACTGCGTACAATGCTTTCCTTGCAAATTTCATGGCTAGAAGTACGTTAATATCCGGGCTATGATTCGAGGCACCTAAGAATAAGTTGAACAACTTCTCTGCGATAAAAGCGTTTAAATGTGTGTATGATACCTTGATCTAAAGGTTGAAGTTTACTGGTCGTATTTGCAGGTAAGAACATGACTTACATTTTCAAATGTTGGTAATTCCGTATTCCGTGTAAAGCAGGATTTTTTTACGTTTCATCTTCATCTCCTTGTTAAGTTTTTTCAACCAATCTTGAAATAATATCTTTGTCATCCAAGCTTTTGTATTATAGACAAAATCAACAGGTAGAGTCTTGACACCTTTAAAACATCTAGGCCGTTTTGATTTGCCAATGAAGAAAAGAGGGAGCTTGTCCGTACCGGTCATGTTTACGAATTGAACGATAGTTAGACGTTCCTTACTTTGTTTCCCTCCATGGCATTTTCTCCTTTAAATGTAAATGTTTTATCGGGAAGGCACTTGAAGAACAAAGCAGTTTCATCCGCATTGTAAATATTGTCTGGATGATACTCCTTTAAGAAACCAGGCAAATCTTCAGTCCATTGGTTACACACGCTTTGGTCCACAGATTTACTTTCTCCGGCTACTTTTTTAAAAGCTATATCATTGCGCCTTTTAAAACCCTCTAACCAGCCATTACTAGCCGAAAAGTTCTGAATTCCCAATTTTGAAGCAAAATCTTTACATTTTTGTTTTAAGAAGGGTCCATCTATGGGAATATTCTTGTCGAGAGTTTGATCCATTCTAAAAGGCAGTTTTCGATATCGGAAACTCGGGAAGTCGACTCCTCTTAACATTTCCGTGTCCCTCAGAGCACTGAGACTTACTAGAATCTATTGATTTAATAATTTTATAATAGGTGGATTCTGGAAGACCAAACTCGCTCCGAATTTTACTACGCGATTTCCCACACTCAAACCCATTAACGATTTTGAGTTTATAACTTACAAGGGGATCCCCCGGACGTGTCATCACCAATTTGGCCCAAATTTACAGTATATGTAGGGCTTGACTATAAATGAAAGTGACACAAGCGGGAGGGCCAGATGGCCAAGCGTTAAAAAAATAACTTACTTTTTACGCGGACCGGTAAGTTACCGACAACTCATAAGCCAGCTATGTTAGCGTAAATTTCAATGGCCGGTTAGTTAGCGCATCGGTAGGAGCTCGGCTTTATAATACGAGGATCGCTGGTTCGATTTCCCGTGGGTACGCATTTTTTTTTTTACAATTTTTAAAATGACTTTCTTTAATTAATTTTATTATTTATTATTGCTTAACTTTTTAATTGTAATTATTAATTGGTCAATTTATTTATTTTATTAGTATTGATATTTATTATTTGTTTCTTTATAACTTCAACGGTTAATTCATAAAATTGCTATCTTTTATTATTACTATTATTGTTATTATTTTTTATTTTATTTTTTCGATACTTGCGCCACAAATGAACCGTAGTTACCATTCATAATGTAGTATTCTTACTTATAATTTTACAAAGGTATTTCCAGAGGTATTGTAATTAAAGCGTATACGAGGAATTGGTATATAAAATTAGATATTTTTATTATTGTACAGGTGAATCACATGTGCTGGCGTGATAATTATCGTAAAAACAAGGGAAACAGTGATTGTGTCGGCACCTTGCACACGTTACAAAAGCCGCATTTCTACAGCTACATGGTTTTTTTAAATTATCCATAGAAAAACAAGCTTCAACTCTCTGTTGTCGCAGTGTTTGGCAGCAAACCACGCGTAATGCAACATGTCGCGGAATATTGGCGAGGATAGCTGGTGATGCAGGATGGAATGTATTTTTATGCAGTCTTCTCGGGATGTGATTTCTCGTTCTCTCTCGATGAGATAAGAGCAGTTTTGAATCTTCCTGATAAAATTTTATAATTCATACCTGGAAGGATCTATTATAAGAGTCCTGTGAAGTTAGCAACCGAATTTGCAAAAATATAATATTACATCAGAGTTCCCGGCAGATATGAAATAGTTGTAGAGTACTTTGTGCAAAATTTTAACAGTTCTGCAGAATTTCCCGAAAAAAATGAAAAATACCAAAATTGAGCTAGCAACCACTTTTGAGAAAAACTGTGTGTTTTTTACATATTCCTGTACCTCGATAGTTTTGGAGTACTTGATCAATATTGCAAAAAGTTCTGCAAAAATTGACATTTTGCAAAAAAATTGAATTTTGAAACTTGCACAAACTGTTCTATTCGCGGATCTGAATAGCACCCTAAAAGTTCTATCAAAGATCCCTTTGTCATTTTTTGATAAGAACCTTAGTTCAAAAGATATTTGCAATAATAAGGGACCCATTATTTTGAATGAAAATTTATAAAAATCGCAGAACAGTTCTGTTTGCAGTATCCGATAGAACTCTTAGAGTGCTATCGAAAATCCTTATAATTTTTTTCTGTAAAGTTAAAAATTAGAAAGATTTGCGAAAAATTATACTTTACCAGTGCGACGAAGTGAAGATAAAAAAAAACTGTCGCGCGACAGTTCTGTTTGTAGTTCCCAGTAGAATTCTTAGAGTTCTATCGAAAATCCTTATAACATTTTTCTGTAAAATTAAAAATAGAAAATTTTGCGAAAAATTGGACTTTACCGACGCGACGAAGTGAAGAAAAAAAAATCGCGGAACAGTTCTGTTTGCATATCCCGGTAGAACTCTTAGAGTTCTATGGAAAGTCCTTACAAGATTTTTCAGTAAAATTAAAAATTAGAAAGAAATGCGAGAATTTCGACTTCCCCGATGTGACGAAATGAAGAGAAAAAAATCGAACAACAGTTCTGTTTGCAGTTCCCGGTAGAACTCTTAGAGTTCTATCGAAAATCCTTATAACATTTTTCTGTAAAGTTAAAAATAGAAAATTTTGCGAAAAATTGGACTTTGCCGACGCGACGAAGTGAAGAGAAAAAATCGAGCAATAGTTCTGTTTGCAGTTCCTGGTAGAACTCTTAGAGTTCTTTCGAAAATACTTATAACATTTTTCTGTAAAGTTAAAAATTGGAAAGATATACGAAAAATACGATTGAATTTCGAATTCACCATTGAAATGAAAAATTTTCCCATATCTCTCGAATTTTTAACTTTAGAGAAAAATGTTAGAATGATTTTCGATAGAACTCTAAGAGTTCTACCAGGAACTGCAAACAGAACTATTGCGCGATTTTTTTTTCTTTGCCTTGTCGCATCGGTGATTCTAATTTGTCGCATATCTTTCGAATTTTTAACTTTGAAGAAAAATGTTATAAGGATTTTCGATAGAACTCTAAGAGTTCTACCAGGAACTGCAAACAGAACTATTGCGCGATTTTTTTTTCTTTGCTTCGTTGCATCGGTGATTCTAATTTGTCGCATATCTTTCGAATTTTTAACTTTGAAGAAAAATGTTATAAGGATTTTCGATAGAACTCTAAGAGTTCTACCAGGAACTGCAAACAGAACTATTGCGCGATTATTTTCTCTTTGCTTCGTTGCATCGGTGATTCTAATTTGTCGCATATCATTCGAATTTTTAACTTTGAAGAAAAATGTTATAAGGATTTTCGATAGAACTCTAAGAGTTCTACCAGGAACTGCAAACAGAACTATTGCGCGATTATTTTCTCTTTGCTTCGTCGCATCGGTGATTCTAATTTGTCGCATATCTTTCGAATTTTTAACTTTGAAGAAAAATGTTATTTATAAGGATTTTCGATAGAACTCTAAGAGTTCTACCAGGAACTGCAAACAGAACTATTGCGCGATTTTTTTCTCTTCACTTCGTCGAGTGGGTAAAGTCCAATTTTTCGCAATATTTTCAATTTTAAATTTTACAGAAAAATGTTATAAGGATTTTCGATAGAACTCTAAGAGTTCTACCGGGAACTGTAAACAGAACTGTTGTGCGATTTTTTTCTCTTCATTTCGATACATCGGGGAAGTCGAAATTCTCGCATTTCTTTCTAATTTCTAATTTTTCAGAAAAATCTTGTAAGGACTTTCCATAGAACTCTAAGAGTTCTACCGGGATCTGCAAACAGAACTGTTGCGCGCTTTTTTTCTCTTCACTTCATCGCGTCGGTAAAGTCCAATTTTTCGCAAAATTTTTATTTTTTAACTTTACAGAAAAAAGTTATAAGGATTTTCGATAGAACTCTAAGAGTTCTATCGGGAACTGCAAACAGAACTGTTCCGCGATTTTTTTAAATTTTCATTCCAAATAACGGGTCCCATATTATTGCAAATATCTTTTGAACTAAGGTTTTTATCAAAAAATGACAAAGGGATCTTTGATAGAACTCTTAGGTTGCTATTCAGATCCGCGAATAGAACTGTTTTTGCATGTTTCAAAATTCAATTTTTTTTGCAAAATGTCAATTCTTGCAGAACTTTTTGCAAAATTGATCAAGTACTCCAGAACTATGGTCGAGGTACAGGAATATGTAAAAAACGCAGTTTTTCTCAAAAATTTTCGTATTTTCCATTTTTTTTCGCGAAATTCTGCAGAACTATTGACATTTTGTACAAAGTACTCTAGAACTATTTCATATCTGCCAGGAACTCCGATGTATAATATTATATTTTTGCAAATTCGGTTGCTAACTTCACAGGACTTATTATAAGCCCGTGGTCGCTACAATGGAAATAAAAGAAAGCAATTTTAAGAATTAACCGTTGAAGTTATAAAGAAACAAATAATAAATATTAATACTAATAAAATAATTAAATTGACAAATTAATAATTACAATTAAAAAGTTAAACAATAATAAATAATAATAATAATTAAAGAAAGTCATTTTGAAAGTCCCCACGGGGAATCGAACCAGCGATCCTCGCACTATAAAGCCGAGCTCTTACCGATGCGCTAATCAGCCATTGAAATTAACGCTAACATAGCGGGCTTATGAGTTGTCGGTAACTTACCGGTCCGCGTAAAAAGTGAGTTATTTTTTTAACTCTTGGCCATCTGGCCCTCCCGCTTGCGTCACTTTCATTTATAGTCAAGCCCTACATATACTGTAAATTTGGGCCAAATCGGTGATAACGCGTCCGGGGGGTCCCCTTGTTAGAGACAACACTTGGAGTTTTCTTTTAGACATTACGTGGGTATTTAAAAAGATTGCGTTTTGAAATGCGTCTTCACCCTTGAGAGATTTGTCGCAGACTAACTTATTATGCCCGATCCACACGTTTGCCACTTATGAGCGTATGGATATCGCACAAACGCTTGCCGCAAACTTCTTTGATTAAAAACCGACTCGCATAAATAATCGACTCTCTCTTATAGAGGTTTATATTTTTGACTCATAGAGGTTTTAGAGCCTAAAAATGACGGGACCAAGCAATGACTCTCATTTATAGAGTTTTTTCCCTTACCCAGTTCTCACTTATCCAGGTTTGACTGTATATTCAGCCTTTCCGGAGCTCTATAACAATTACTGAGTCATTTTAGGACTACCAAAACAAATCTCATGTAAAATTTGCCAGTTATTCTATAGCTTTCAGTCCACCTTCGTGACACTCAAGAAAGAAAGATTTACTCTTTTGACCTTACAAATTTAAAAAGAAAAATTTATTCCAATAGACCGAAACTCACGTTTAGAATTCAGTCGATGGGTTTTGGGCAGAGGAGATAATTTTGCCAACAAAATAATTAAGAGTGACCAATATTATATTGCCAATAAACGATATAAGCAATAAGCAATATAATGTAAGGCCTCATGTATCCCAGCATGTCTATGCAGCTGTTACGAGAGTTCTTTCCTAGTCGTCTCAATTTCCCAGCGTGGGGATCAGTTGTGGCCTCCTCGCACTCCGAATTTGTCGCCCTTGGATAATTTCTTGTGGGGTCATGTTAAATTTAAAGTTTATCAGAACCGACCTGAAACCCTGGAAGAAAAAAAATACCTAACCTAACACTCCAGCTGACCAAAAGGTAACTGTATGGTGTGGAATATACCATACAGCTACCTTTTGAGAATGGAGCTTCTTCGAATATAACTTGACTTTCTTCAGAACAGTAACGTACATTTTATACGTCACTCTTAATTATTTTGTTTGTAAAATTATCTCCTCTGCGCAAAATCGACTGAATTCTAAACGTGAGTTTCTGTCTATTGGAAGAAGTTTCTTGTCTTTTTGCCATTTGTAAGGTCGCAAGAGTACACCTTTCTTTAAATTTGTTATTACCGACTCACGTGAAATTCCTAATTACTGCGATCACAAACGTCACAAGCATTGATTGGAATTTTCTTCAATTATTTTCCCAACTTGCAATGTATTGTACTTGCACTTCTGTTCTAGCAGTTTTTTTCCTCTATGCAAGTTTAGTATCCTTAAGGGGTAAGGCCACTGTAAATTTTTTGAAAAATCGTTTTTTTTTTTATTGGCTTAAAAAATAGTTTAAACCCTCTAGAATAAGAAAAAAAAGGTCCTGTGCGAAAAAAAATTTGTTGTCCTTAGGAAATGAAGGTCGCCGCCAAGCGTGTCAAAACTTGCTCCGAAACGACTACCTGCGGTAATGACGAAAAGGGACGACACAATAGGTCCCCCCCCCCCATTGCTCCTAACCGCCGGTATTAATGTTCCACGTGTCCTTTCGATCCTTTTGAGCATTATCAAGAAAAATTCCGTTAGTTTAGAGACAGCAAGCGCACAGTAAAGAGCGATTGATTCAAGCGAAAAAACTGTACTAGATATCGCGACGGATATCGCTGTTTGCATATTCAATGGCGGCCTTACCAACGTCTTGCAAATATTCAAGATGTTGGAGGTGGAAATTGGTGTACAGTTATATAATTTCTGCATCGAAAGCGACGCCAAACGCATCACGCACGCGGAGACATCTCTGAGCGACGCGGCTAAAAGTGCGCGCGCGCTCCAAAAATCAACCAGGAAAGACGAAGAAGACGAAAATTTGGCTATCGAAGGACAAATGTATGGTGCTGGGATTGCAGACTAACGGCAAAATTTTTTTTAAACTTTTTTTTTAAATTTTTTTCAATAAAAAACTATTCGCAAAACTTTAAACGCGTTTTTCTCGAAACATGGTTTTTCAAAATGGCACGCAGCATAACTCGAACAATTTTCATTTTTTTTACTTGAAATTTTAACCAGATGTGAACATTTACATTATCTTGAGAATGTCGATCGGAATTTTTAAGAAATTTATTTATTGATTTTTTATTAACAAAAAACTTGCCGTTTTTTTCGTCAAAAATCAATTTTTTTTTTCAAACGCACGCCAAATCCACAAAAATTGATACTTTTTAAAATCCGATCGACATTCTCTAGCTATAGCCCTCTAGATTAATGGTTTTTTTTTTTGTTCTAGATTCAAAAGTGCACCAGTGGTGCTGCGTGCCGCGGAGCCCTGGAAGCAAAACATGTCCCGGGAAGATAGCTGTGGAACCGCCATTTTGTTTTTTTTTACTGTTAAAATTTTTTATAATAAAGGTTAATGTATGCCTGATAACACCATTAAAAGTTTTTTTTCAAATACCTTCAATTTCGGGAGCAAAAAATTAGTGAAAAAACCTTTTTTTTTTGGGCCGTTACAGTGGCCTTACCCCTTAAGAGAACCTGTTCGATATTTTTCGACCCATCTTGCAATTGTCCTGCAATTTGGCGGCGCTGGAAAATTAAACTGTTTTCAAAACTACCTCCGAGTTTGAATAATGCAGTTCGTTCTAATAAAATGCTCTACACAAGCAATCCTTGGTTCAATCGGCTACTGCACCATTTTCAAAAAAAAACTTGAATGTTTACTGAATATTAGACATTTAAAATTATGACAAATAAGTCATTATTTCTTTTTGTTATTATTAAATAAAAACAGGACACTCTTAATTTATCACCATTTAAATTTTGAATATCTCTTTTTGAATATTTGGACAATACAAAAATTATATAGAAGATATACTAATTAAATATTATAGATAGAAGTTTTTTTTAAATCTAATAATTGACAATATTTATTGCAACATGTAACAAAAGGCTACCGACTCCGAAGAGGACTTCCTTTTTTCTGCAATGATAAGTTTACTTTCTCAGTTTTATTGTGCTTTGGCTGTCGTTGGTTGTCTCGTTTTATTAAGTCGAGATATGAGAATGAGTGTGTTAGTTGAATGGACTTGGTGAGGAACGGCTTTGTTGCTCAAGGGAGACAAAGTTCGGCCTCTACGTGGAACATTAGCGACTAACTCGACGAAGTAGCGAACACTCCAGGGATTTATTGTGATACAAGTAAAAAGTGAGTTTTTAGCATTTTATGGTGCAAATTTTCCAATTTTCAAGTTGAAGTCTGAAATTGACCCAAGATAGATATATAGATTTTCATTAGTTACTTATAAATTAATGAGAATAGATTAATGAGATTTATACAGGATATAGCTAACTAAATTACCTAGACATTGATATTAGTTAGACAAAGCAATTTCAACTAGTTTTTGTAAAATTAAAGTTGTAACTTATTATTTTGTAATTAAGCTTGAAGACAAATTACTGAAAATAGTCATCCTATCTAGATTTTCATTAATTACTCTTAAACTAGTTAGATGAATTTCATGAAATTTTTACAATATGTACCTAATTACATTAACTAGACATTCAGACTAGTTAGACAAAGCTGTTCCAACTAGTTTTTGTAAAATTAAGCTGCAAAGTTGTAACTTATTATTTCGTAATTAAGCTTGAAGACAAATTACTGAAAACAGTCATCCTATCTAGATTTTCATTAATTACTCTTAAACTAGCTAAATTAATTTAATGAAATTTATACAATATGTAGCTAACTAAATTAACTAGTCATTGAGACTAGTAGGACAAAGCTGTGCCAACTAGTTTTTGTAAAATTAAGCTGAAAAGTTGTAAATTATTTTATTCGTAGAACGGAAGCATACTGGGAGACGAAGAAGGCATAGCAACGAGATCGAAGGAATACTTTGAGCAAATGTTATCGATAGAGCAAACACGAGAAATACCAGAGAGCAAGGAAAGGGAAATAGAAAGTAATGTAGAAACACAAGAACAAAATATAAAGATCGAAGAAGTAGTAGAAGCCGTGAAAAAAATAAAAAGGGGTAAAGCAGCAGGCGGCGATAGAATAACAACAGATATGGTTAAGTGCCTGGGATTTTTTCTTCTGCCCATGCTTTATTGAACAAACTAGTTAATATTTCTAGATCTTTGGTTGTCTAGAAATATTAACTAGTTTGTTCAATAAAGCATGGGCAGAAGAAAAAATACCAAAAGATTGGGAGCTAGGGATAATACTACCACTCCACAAAAAAGACGACAGAAGAGAATGTAATAACCTCAGAGGAAATACTAGGCTATGCATAATATAAAAATTATACGAACGAATACTAGAAGGAAGGTTAATGAAAGAAACTGAAACATAAATATAGTCCTTTTTTTAAGAATGCAGTAACTAGAAACCCGATTTATACTGACAAACGTTCAGTCCAGTTACAAAATTTGGCGCTAAATTCAAATATAGTTACTTCAATATAAAATAAAAAAGTTACTTGAATATAAAAGAAACATACAGATTAAATACACCAAACGGCAAATATATTAATAAAATACAAACAAATAAATGGAGAAAAACACAAAAAATCCAAATGATACAAACAGATCAGATGACAACTGTGAACAGCCATTGACAACTAACAGCTCAACATGCATTGGCGTACGAAAAAAATATACTTGTAGTTAATTAATTTTTTATCTTTAAATATAAAATTGAATATTAAATTAACATTAAATAAAACATTATTGTATAATATAGTACTTATAAACCGTAATATAATTTAACGTTCTATTACATTTAGAAATTATTCGTAGTATTATATTCATTTATTTTCATATCACCAAATTCTACGCCAGCAAATGTATGTGAAAAGAGAGAGATGGAGAAGTAAATATCGTCGGTGTGAACTTCTCCTCGATTTAAACCAATCATAGAACAAGGTCAAATAAGCCCTATCTTCCCTGCACTGCATTCTTAAAAAAATGGACTTTAAGTGCGGGTTCATGAAAGGCAGATGGGTGCAAGACTGCACATTCTCCATAAAACAATTGATGGAGAAATATCGCAAAGACAAGATATTCGTGGCTTTCATAGACCTAGAAAATGCATTCGACAGTGTCACAAGGGAAGCTGTGTGGAACGGCTTAAAAAGGAGAAGAGTGGACAAAAAAAAATTACAGCGATGCATAAAAAGTATATATGGGAACACAAGGAACATTGCGAAAACAGGAAACCTACAATCGGAGGAGTTTACAACTAGGGAAGGTTTAAGACAAGGAGGAATCCTCAGCCCAGTCTTGTTCAATATGGTTATGGGCGATATAATAAAGGAAGTAAAGAGTAAAGTGAAGAAACAAAAGGTCAGATATAAGAACATGCAAATGGTAGAAATATCAGAGAGCGTATTTGCTGATGACCTGGTATATATGCGAAAAACGAACAAGATCTTCAATATAACCTAAATATATGGAAAAATGCAGTAACAGGTAAAAATTGGAGGATGAATGCAGGAAAAACCCTGGTAATTGTGATAGGAAGAGAAGACTTGGAAATATCAATAAAATTAGAAGAAAAACGTTTAGAGCAAGTGCAAAATTTAAACATTTGGGGGGTGGAGATTCACAAAAATGAAAAGATCGATGCAGAAATAAATGATATATTGGAAAGTGCTGCTAGGTTATATAATTCACTGAACAACGCCTTCATAAGGAAAAAAGAAATATCCAACGAATCAAAAAATACGGTATTCAAACTATTGTTAAACCCGTATTAACTTACGGAAGCGAGAGCTGGGTGTTATCCGAACAAGCAAACAGCAAGATTCAAGCAATGGAAATGAGGTACCTAGAGGAGTGAAGGGGATTACACGAAGAGATAGAATCAGAAGCGACATAGTAAAAGAATAACTGGATAGAACCCATCATAGCAAGCATCAAACGGCAACAATTAAAAATGGTTTGGTCATGTAGTGAGGATAAAGGAGTGAAAATCAACAAAACAAATATGGCAAGCGAGACCGCATAAACGCAGAGCAAGGAGCAGACCAAGAAAAACATGGGATGAGGCGGTGACAGAGAGTTTAAGAGAGAAGGGACTGTCATGGAACGAGGGGAAAAGGATGAGTAAGGACAGAAAGGTATGTCCTAGAGTCGTCCACAACTAGTATTAGTTTGTCATTTCTATAATACTGTACTTGCGTTTATATAGATTATTACCTTAAACACCTAACGGTACACTAAGATTTGGACTAATAAAAAATAAATTAAGCTTGAAGACAAATTACTGAAAACAGTCATCTGATCTAGATTTTCATTAATTACTCTTAAACTAGTTAGACTAATTTAATAAAATTTATACAAGATGTAGCTAACTAAATTAACTAGACACTGAGACTAGTTAGACGAAGCTGTTTCAACTAGTTTTTGTAAAATTAAACTGCAAAGTTGTAAGTTATAATTTCGTAATTAAGCTTGAAGACAAAATACGGTATAATCTTTATAATCCGGCGGTTGGTTAATCCACGTTCAGTAATCCGGCGCTCTGGGGAAACACGTGTCTTTTCTTTACGCTGGCCCGAGATGGATATAAACCTGGCGGAAAAATTAATGTCAAAAAGAACAACATCCAGTGTTCTTTGCAAAAGGTCTGGCCAACACACCCGCCTTTTAACTCAGAAAACTTTATTGACGATTCTGATCAAGCTAACTTCACTCTACAATTGTCTTACTATATGTTCAAGTTTGTACATATTTTTTTATGTACACGTTTTACCTATATAGATGATACATATTTAATTCTTTCTGAAATACAATTGTACATAAAATATGTAAAATTGTTATTGTTTTGTTTTAATCCCGATAATAAGGATTTTTTTATAATTCGGCGGTTGTCCGGTCCCATATGTGTCGGATTATCAAGATTACACTGTACTGAAAACAGTCATCCTCTCTAGATTTTCATTAATTACTCTTAAACTAATTAGATTAATTTCATGAAATTTATTAAATATGTAGCTAACTAAATTAACCAAACATTGACACTAGCTACAGAATGCTGTGTCAACTAGTTTTTGATGAAATGAATCGAATGGTTGCGACAGTTAATACGTGGTAATTCATACTTACATTGAATTGAAAAATTCACTGTTTTTACCACACTTATAATATGTAAAAATGTTATATAACTTATTATTCACCGTTATATAAATTTCTATACATATCACGACTCGAGTTTCGACGTTTGACGGTAATTTTCAAGTGAAAATGACGGTCACTTGAAAATGACCGTCAAACGTGGAAACTCGAGTCGTGATCAGTGTTCCCTCTAAGCTGTGCGCGTGCACATACATTTTAAACATAGCGCACATGAAAAATATTCGCGCACACAATTTTTTTTTGTGCAGAAAATAATATTGCACCACGAAATCCATATCAAACAAATTGTAATTGATAATCTATTATTGGCAATTAAAATGAACATTGAAGAAACTACGCTTTATCATTTTTGGAGGTGGTAAATACTGCAGTAAAAACTGAAATAATATATATAATTGCACATTTTCATACTTTAATTGTCGATGAAAGCACAGACGTTTCAACAACCAAATGTTTAATTTTATATTTTAAGTTAAAAAATCTGATCAATATAAACTGTTTTCGGTGGGAGAAAGTTTTTTCTGCAATTTAATAATATTATGAAGATAACCAAATTGATTTGCAAAAGTTAGTTATGCTTGGAAAACGACACGGTGTAGCAGAAGTGTAAAATAACTCTATAGCTTTCCAGGCTATTAATGAGGTCTGGTGGTTGTCACGACATTTTGCAATAAAAGCATTTATTACAAATTATTCAGAATTAATTGAATATTTTAATCAAGATACAAATGATCCAATTTCCAAATTTTGTTTAAAAAAGTTAAACTAGATTGAATTTAAAACTACTTTTGTCTTAAATTTTAGAAGATTTATGTCAAATTTTTATTAACAACCAATAAAAGTTTTCAATAATAAGTAATTGCAAATTGTTGTTCTTGTTTGTTTGTTTTGTCAAATGTTTTAATTGAAAAATTTAGACCAGAAACGTGATTATTAAATTTTCTTATGAAAATATTTTCAATTGAATGAAAAGAGGAAGCCATAGTAATCACCTAAATTCTGTCTTCACGAACTAATGATTTGACTTGATTTTAGAATACTTTTTTCATTGTGTTCCGTTGAATGTATGTAGTAGTACCAGTAGTATGCTGTATGATTGAGTCAAAGCATATAAGTAAGTATAACATTTAGCTGAATATTCATCATCATCATCATTTACTTTACTCCTCGTGGGAGCATAGGGCATCAACAAACGCTCTCCATCTGATTCTATTCTGAGCCAGGGCCGTTACCTCGCGCCACTCCTTTCCGCTTGCCCTGGCTTCCTGTACGACTGTCCTCCGCCACGTGATTTTTGGGCGGCCTCTCTTTCTTGAACCTTGGGGGTTCCAGTCAAGAGCTTCTTTTGCAATATCCCCCTCCGGCCTTCTAAGTGAGTGTCCGATCCATTTCCACTTCCTTCTTCTTATTTGGGTTTCAAGACGCTCCATATTTGCTTTTTTCCAAAGTTCAATATTTGCTATGGTATTTGGCCAAAATATTTTAAGTATTCTTCTCAGACACTTGTTCATGAATACCTGAAGTTGTGATACTATGATGGTAGTCACTTTCCACGTTTAGCTACCGTAAAGAAGAACTGATACTACATTAGATTTGAAAAGCTTCGGAGCTTTAAGAGCTTTTGGAGCTTTAAGTTACGGGAAGTTTTTGTTGAGTTTCACAGATTGTTAAGCATTCCGAATACCTGTCGCGCCTTCTGTATCCGTTGTTTTACGTCTTTATCAGCACCACCATCCTGTGAAATAAGGCTTCCAAGGTAGCAAAAACTATCTACTACCTGTACTTACCTGCCATATATCTCGAGGTTGCAGGGGGCTGTCGCATTGATCTTAATCAGCTTGGTTTTATCGACATTGATTTTCATTCCTACCTGCATTGCGTACTTTTTGAGAGCCTCCAACTTTTTTTCCATATCTACTTTGGTGTGGGACAGGAGACAGATATCATCGGCAAAATCTAGGTCTTCTAAATGCCTCACGAGCGTCCATCGAATTCGCCTTGTTTTTTTATTTGATTTCTTCATGACCCAGTCTAAGACTATGGTAAACAGAAGTGGGGAGAGCGTGCATCCTTGTTTTACTCCCGAATGCACTGTGAAAGGTGTGCCGCGTTGTCCTTGGTGGATTACCATGCAGCTTGCTTCTTTGTATAGTAATTTGATTATGTTTATGTACTTTGTATGCACCCCGTAACTGGCTAGTATTATCCACATAAATTCCCTGTCCACACTATCGAACGCTTGCTTGAAGTCGATGAACAGTAGATAGAGTGGTGACTGACACTCGACCGACTGTTCAACGATGATTCTGTGGGTCTATCTGGTCGGTACAGGACCTGCCAGGCCTGAATCCAGCTTGCTCCTTGCGTAGTGTCGGTTTTTTGAATATTAATTATTATTTTTTATTACATGCGTTAAAAGTATTATCTGGCGAACGTTTTTTAGTACGAGAAATGCCCTTTTTTGGTATTTCCACGTAACTAGGGGGACACACGCAAATATTCAATATCGGTAGGTTAAATTAAAAAAAAAAACAATCAAATAAATAAAATAAACACAATCAAGACCTCAATATTAAAACAGTAACGTGATAACGTGATTTGCATTACAAAATAAAAATTAAAGAAAACGTTTTAAATTGAGTGTAAATTCTATGGTGATACCGGAGACTGAAGAAAGTTCTTATGACGAATCCACACCACCGGAGACAATTGAAAAAGCAAATTCTTCATTTTTGCTTCTATTTTTTTTTTTTTTTGATGGCACCTGGATCCCAATCTTGTAAGATACATCCCCTCGCATGAGTAATAAAAAATATTGTTTGTAACACGGGCGGTATTGTCAATTGCCCTCTCGAGCGAATGTGCCAATTTCGCTCTCATGTCAAATTGACAACCTTCCGCCCTAGTTACAAAATATTCCATATTATTATTGTATTTTTTTATTATATGCGCTTTTTTAATTGACGCACAAAAATTTTTATTTTGGAAAAAAAAACTGCACACACTAAAAAAAAGTGCGCACACGGGTCACAAAAATTAGAGGGAACACTGGTCGTGATATGTGTAGAAATTTATATAACGGTGAATAATAAGTTATATAACATAGAATTTTTCAATTCAATGTTAGTTAGATGAATTTCAAGAAATTTATACAATATGTAGCTAACTAAATTAACTAGACATTGAGACTAGTTAGACAAAGCTGTTTCAACTAGTTTTTGTAAAATTAAGCTACGAAGCTGTAACATATTTATTTCATAATTAAGCTTGAAGACAAATTACTGAAATCAGTCATCCTATCTAGATTTTCACGAATTACTCTTAAAATAATTAGATTCATTTCATGTAATTTATACAATATGTAGGAATTAAATTAACTAGACATTGAGACTAGTAAGACAAAGCTGTTCCAACTGGTTTTTGTAAAATTAAGCTGCAAAGTTGTAACTTATTTTTTCGTAATTAAGCTTGAAAACGAAATATAGAAAATAGTTATCTCATCTAGATATTCATTAACCCATTATCTACCAGAGCAAAAAAAATTTAGATTTTCACAAAATTTCCGATTGTTATAAACTATTTAATCATAAAATAAGTCCAATTTATGAAAAGAAAAAATTTTTCCATTCGTTGATTCTGAGAAAAATGGTGTTTTTTCGAACACTGGTCACTTTGCATTAAGTAAAAAGTTAGTCACATAGGGTGAGACTACAGTTATAATTTTTTTGTTTCTTTATTGAAAATACACTTTTTTATTGAAAAACAAATAACTCCTTAGATGAGCAATAATTAAAATAAGAAAATATTCAAAGAAAACATAACAAGTAATAACAATTACTACTTATTTCTGGTAATCATCAAAGCATTTGAAGTACATACGCTTATTACATTTTGAGTTACAATGAGTTAAATCATCAGATCTGTAATCGTTATCATTATTTTTATTTATCTCGACAGCCAAATCACTTTCTTCTGAGTCTAATGTAGCAAGTAAATGCTCCTTTATAATAACTCTCCTGCTCCTTTATGATAAGTTTTTTGTGTCAAGGGTAGTCCAAAAGTTATGTTTATAATTATTATAAAGTTCTTAGTTTATATTATAAACCAATAATTTAGGACCAATAATCAGAAATAGCTGAAGTGATATACTAGAAAGTTCATTCATGAAGTTCATACTAGAAGTGTATGATATCCTGATATCAATAGTAGGTATACCTAAAAATCATTTTATTTCAACTTCAGTCACCATAGTCTAAATTATGTTGTTGCGTATATAAATTCAATTGGTCAACGATACATTTCAGTACTTCTGCATCCAAAATTTTTGCAAATAATTCAGGTGGTGACAAATTTTGATGTCCACTTTGATTGTCCAAATTCTTTCAGAGGAGTGTAAGTACGAGATTTTTTTGCTGGCTAGAACTTGATTGCTTTAGTGCAGATTTGTCACTATTACATATATTACATAGTAAACCCGCTAATTCTTGTAAAGCACTTACATTTTTATTCATGAGTAAGACATCTTCATCAAAAATTTTCCTCATCAGTCACATAATCAGCATTAGTAAAAGGTAAAACCACAACAGTGTCAATATTATTATTGCCATCGTCCGAATTGTCAATTATGTTGGTCAATTCTTCCATTGTTACCAATTCCTGTGTCATATTTCACTCAACTAATTAATAACTTTATAAACAACAATGTTAGAATAACTTTTATAAATAAATATATAAAAATATTTTATAAACTTACTGATTATGAGATCTTTTTTCGAATCACAGATTACAGTAATAAATATTATGTAACATAGATATAAGAACATTTTCAAAAACAAATTTTTGTTTGATATTAAATATCACTATTTTATAAATTAACATATATTAGTTAACTTATAACGAAAAGTCTCCCAAAGCGCGCGAGCAGATTACTGAAAATAAAAATGCTGTGAAGTGACCAATGTTCGAAAAATCGAACATGTACTTTTACGATCTCCTAGAAAATTGAAAACGTATTGTATATGAAAAGTAATTATTAAAAATAAAACTACTCTTTTTAGAATAAATTTCAATTATGAATAAACGTTAAAAAGTTTTTTATTATGATAAATAAATTTTTGTAACTAACTCTATAAAAAGGACTTTATAAAAATTGATTTACCAATTAACCCATTATTAATAAATAATTATACAAGTTACTTTATAAAAGTATAAACTTGAAATAATAAGATAATGACAATGATTATCTATAAATTAATAATTATAGTAGCTTAAAAAAATGTCAAAGTCAGTGTTCGAAAAATCGAACACTCGGTAGATAATGGGTTAAGAACTCTTAAAATAGTTACATCAATTTCATGAAATTTATACTATACGTAGGTAACTAAATTAACTAGACATTGCGGCTAGTAAGACAAAGCTGTGCCAACTAGTTTTTGTAATATTAAGCTGCAAAGTTGTAACTTATTTTTTCGTAATTAAGCTTGAAGACAAATTACTGAAAACGGTCATCCTATCAAGATTTTCATAAATTACTCTTAAACTAGTTAGATTTATTTGATGAAATTTATACAATATGTAGCTAACTAAATTAACTAGACATTGAGATTAGCTAGACAAAGCTGTGACAACTATTTTTTGTAAAATTAAGCTGCAAAGTTGTAACTTATTTTTTCGTAATTAAGCTTGAAGAGAAATTACTGAAAACAGTCATCCTATCTAGATTTTCATTAATTACTCTTAAACTAGTTAGATTAATTCCATGAAATTTATAAAATATGTAGCTAACTAAATTAACTAGACATTGAGACAAGTTAGACGAAGCTGTGCCAACTAGTTTTTGTAAAATTAAGCTGCAAAGTTGTAACTTATTTTTTCGTAATTAAGCTTGAAGACAAATTACTGAAAACAGTCATCCTATCTAGATTTTCATTAATTACTCTTAAACTAGCTAAATTAATTTCATGAAATTTATACAATATGTAGCTAACTAAATTAACTAGACATTGAGGCAAGTTAGACAAAGCTGTGCCAACTAGTTTTTGTAAAATTAAGCTGCAAAGTTGTAACTTATTTTTTTGGATATTAAGCTTGAAGACGAAATACTGCAAATAGTCATCCTGTCTAGATTTTCATAAATTACTCTTAAACTAGTTACATTAATTTCGTGAAATTTATACAATATATAGCTAACTAAATTAACTAGAAATTGAGACTAGCTAGACAAAGCTGTGCCAACAAGTTTTTGTAAAATTAAGCTGCAAAGTTGTAACTTATTTTTTCGTAATTAAGCTTGAAGAGAAATTACTGAAAACAGTCATCCTATCTAGATTTTCATTAATTACACTTAAACTAGTTAGATTAATTCCATGAAATTTATAAAATATGTAGCTAACTAAATTAACTAGACATTGAGACAAGTTAGACAAAGCTGTGCCAACTAGTTTTTGTAAAATTAAGCTGCAAAGTTGTAACTTATTTTTTCGTAATTAAGCTTGAAGACGAAATACTGAAAATAGTTATACTATCTAGATTTTCATTAATTACTCTTAAACAAGTTTGATTTATTTCATGAAATTTATACAATATGTAGCTAACTAAATTAACTAGACATTGAGACAAGTTAGACGAAGCTGTGCCAACTAGTTTTTGTAAAATTAAGCTGCAAAGTTGTAACTTATTTTTTCGTAATTAAGCTTGAAGACGAAATACTGAAAATAGTTATACTATCTAGATTTTCATTAATTTCTCTTAAACAAGTTAGATTAATTTCATGAAATTTATACAATATGTAGCTAACTAAATTAACTAGACATTGAGACAAGTTAGACAAAGCTGTGCCAACTAGTTTTTGTAAAATTAAGCTGCAAAGTTGTAACTTATTTTTTTGGATATTAAGCTTGAAGACGAAATACTGCAAATAGTCATCCTGTCTAGATTTTCATAAATTACTCTTAAACTAGTTACATTAATTTCGTGAAATTTATACAATATATAGCTAACTAAATTAACTAGAAATTGAGACTAGCTAGACAAAGCTGTGCCAACAAGTTTTTGTAAAATTAAGCTGCAAAGTTGTAACTTATTTTTTCGTAATTAAGCTTGAAGACGAAATACTGAAAATAGTTATACTATCTAGATTTTCATTAATTACTCTTAAACAAGTTTGATTAATTTCATGAAATTTATACAATATGTAGCTAACTAAATTAACTAGACATAGAGACAAGTTAGACAAAGCTGTGCCAACTAGTTTTTGTAAAATTAAGCTGCAAAGTTGTAACTTATTTTTTCGTAATTAAGCTTGAAGACGAAATACTGAAAATAGTTATACTATCTAGATTTTCATTAATTACTCTTAAACAAGTTAGATTAATTTCATGAAATTTATACAATATGTAGCTAACTAAATTAACTAGACATTGAGACAAGTTAGACAAAGCTGTGCCAACTAGTTTTTGTAAAATTAAGCTGCAAAGTTGTAACTTACTTTTTCGTAATTAATCTTTAAGAGAAATTACTGAATAGTTATCCTATCTAGATTTTCATTAATTACTCTTAAACTAATTAGAAAATTTTATGAAATTTATACAATATGTAGCTAATTAAATTAACTAGGCATTGATACTAGATAGACAAAACTGTGCCAAATAGTTTTTGTAAAATTAAGCAGCAACTAATAATTGTCATTTCTCCCAAAATTACGAAACACTCAAAAATCTCGAAAACTCAACGAAATTCGCAAAAGCTAAAATCAATAAATACAACAAAAAAAAAAACTTAAATTCTACAATAAAAGCAGTTTTCTGGATATTGACGCGAAATCGTTCAACATGATGACTAACTGTCACGTAACACGTAGAAATAGATAGCAGACAAACGGAATTCTAGATATAGTTAATTGAGCTGATATTCCAACGAATAAAAAAAGGTCAATTGTGAACCAATTAAGGATCAATGAGGGCCTTAAAAAAATCATGTTGAGTCACAAAACATTCTGACGTTTGCTTTTGACGTAAGGAACAATGCTACAGCTGTAGAAAAATAAAATATAACTTGGTAGTAATAAATGGGAAATACGGAACAATGTTACAGCTGTAGAAAAATAAAATATAACTTTGGAAAGATTGGTGTGGGTGCAGAAAATAATCGATTTTCCAGTTATGTGAAATGAGAAATTTCGGGGTGGAAAAACCGGTTCGGTGGGGTTAAAGGGTTGAGACAAGGACAAGGGTGGCCAGGATGGAATTGGAACAAATAAGAATCGACCCTTGACACTTTGGTGACTTGTCAACAATGACATATACGTCAAATAGTAGGAGGAAAAAACAGTTTTTTTGTGTGTTAAATACCTTTAAATAAATAATCGTATTCGTCGTCTCTTGAACTCATCTTGACGCTCTCCTGACCACTAACGATCTCCAATCCAAAACAAAAATGTTCACAAATATAAACACAAAAAAAATCGGGAGTACGGACTTCTCTATATATATACTAGTTTTCTATCAGTCGGAAATCATTCCATAAACACTTTGTTTAGCATATCACAGACACATTTCGGTTGGTGTTAAAACGGCTCGTTGGCTGATGGAGACGATTCGCCTGGATTTGCGGCTCGATCGCGACGATTTCACACCGATTTTCCTCTGGACAAAATGGCGGCCGGCTCTCTCTTTATTCCGTTCGCACCTTCTATCGAAGATATTGGAGTCCTCCGTTTTACGCCCCTTCTTGTTTCTGTCGGCGCACTCACAACGCGCATACTCGCAGGATTAATATTCGACAGGGATACCAATGTAAGCTTTTACCTTTTATTTTTAGTTGGGGATTGTTTTTTGGGTGGTACGAGTGTGTGAGATTTTTTTGCGTAGCGCGAGATTTTTAATTATTAAGCTTTGAAAGTTATATTAACACTTTCGCTCCAAATGTATTTACACGCAAAATAAAAGTGTGTTCCGAGCGGTTTTACTCGCGCCGTGACTTAAAATTGTTGCCTGCTCAACGCGACTATTTGGTGTCCTAGTAAAACTACACGCGACTAAACGCGGCGAGAACATCACTGCGACATAACAACGCACAACTATGAAAATATCACATCTTAAAATATATGGTGATAATAATGTTTAGGATGTGATATTATCACCATATATTTTAAGATGTGATATTTTCATAGCGTTTTTTGCGTTGTTATGTCAAATGTATTATGTTAAATTGCTGTGATATTTTCGACGTGTATTTTGTTTTCTTTTGTTTTTTACAGTAATCATTTAAGATTAAATATTAACGAATACTTCAAACTCAACAAGATATAAATAATAATGATCATTTAAGATGTGATGTTTCCGTAGCGTGTTGTTTTCGTAGTGCGTTGTTAAATCACTATGATGTTTTTGACGCATTGTTTAGTCGCGCGTTGTTATGTCATAGAGCCATTATTTCATGTATAATCAAACATTTATGACTGTTATGTCTCAAAGACATACCATTTCCTGCTAATTCTGACACTGTGATAACATTTCTGAATTTTACTAGCACTGTTATAACTTTTTTATTACTCATGCATTAAAAGTACTATCATGGCGCACATTTTTTAGTACGAGAAATGCCACTTTTGGTTTATTACCACATAACTTGGGGCCTACAATCAAACACAAATCGATTCAATAAAAAAAGAGTAACGAGCCGTCACTGTACTGAAAAGGGGGGTAAACAATTTGATAATTTTTAAAATTATATTAAAAATATTTATATATTATTAAACGATTACATTTCTTAAACAACAAACTTGTAATGTAGCGACAACGACATTTTTATTTCTTGGTTTACGAGGGCATTATAATAATTACCCAAATATTATTTTAACAATTTCCTAAAATATTTGATTAGGGTCGGTAATGTAATCCTCGAGCAGATTAAGAAATATTTGTACTTTTAGTTTTACGAGGGCATTACGGTGATTACCCAAATAGTTTTAAAAGAATTTCCGAAAATATTTCATTAGGGTCAATGGTGTAATCCCCGGGGAAATTACGACAAGATGTTTTTCCCGAGAATCGGTAATCACCAAAGCGACAAATAGCCGAAAAAAGAAAAATAATCACCCCCAGATGAGGGACCAGTATACCTGGACATAACATAAATACCTGAACCCCCGAACAACGAAGTAAGTTCCGTGAAGACAGTCAGGCGCAAACAGTCAGCAAGTCGACTCCAGTTCATTTCAACAGTGAGGTGCAACCAACCAACGAGTCCAGTTCAGTCCAGCCAGTGGACCCATTCACACCGGTCCAGCCAGTGGACCCAGTCAACTAGACTCAACTAGAAGTTCTCTTCTCTTCTTCTTCTCTCTAGAAGAAAAGAAGACTCAACAGGCAGTCAAGCATAGAAGTCAAGTGAGACAGTCAACAAGTCGACAAGGACAAGTCCAGTTCAGTTCAACAGTCAGGCGCAACCAACGAACGAATCCAGTTCAGTCCAGCCAGTGGACTCAGACACACCAGTCCAGCCAGTGGACACAGTCAAGCGAGTGACACCAGTTCAATCAGACTCAGCCAGTTCAACCAGATTCAGCCAGCTGCCAGTTCAAGCAGACTCAACCAGCAGTCAGTCAAGCAGACCAGTCCAGTCCAGTTCAGAGAGTCCAGCTCCACTCATTCCCTCAACAGTGTTTGTATCTTTGGTACATTTGTATATATATATCGTTCATGTAAATAAATTCCTCCGCAAAGTGTGACTGATACATTATTCTACCGCGTATCACACCAGAGTAAAAGATTCAAGTTATTTTTTAAAAATGATTTCACGGACCAACCGCCTCTGGGGACTGCTAGACGATTTTTTAAGTTTATTCACTGTTCACAGACAGTTTTGATCGCACGGACATGGTTCGAGTGTCGGTGCGTGCGGAACGTTGCCACCCACCCGACTGTTACTTCACTTTTCGACATTTTTACTTAAAATTTGCGAGAATTCGCCTTTTTTCTGGCAAAAAATCGTCAATTTAGGACGCCTAAATGACGCAATCCAGAAGCATTCTCGTAAAGCGCCATACGTGGGGTCGTTCGCCCATTCTTTGCCTACAAGGATCTGACGCGCGGACCTCCTCAGACATCTTATTTATTTAATATGTAGGAATACATTTACGGCTCTCCGCTCTCGCACTGAGCCGGTTATCTTAAGCTAATTTAACTACTGGTGCAGTCCGTGATGGTTTGCTTCTGGGGGGCGGGGGTATCAGGGCAGATCGTGGTCCAGTCGTGTGAGGCGCCGGGCGCAGTTGTCGAACATCTTCCACCAGGTCTTGTGTATCTCTGTGTTCTTGATTGCTTCTTCTCTTCTGGGCCAAGTGCATCCGGCGTTGAACATGGCGATCTCTGTCTGGTCTCTCCATTCTCTGGTCACCTGGCAGCTGAATAATACATGGGCAACGGAGTCCACCTCACCACAGCCGCTGGCCGGCAACTCCCTCCTTACGATGCGATGGAGGTAGGAGTTGAAGTTCCCGTGTACCGTGATGAGTTGGACCGCTTGGTGTGAAAGGGCCAGGTCCATTTCCATTCACTCTTTGATCGATTCGATAAAATTCCTGGTCCAGCTTCCGGTTTGGGTGTTCTCCCAGTGTATCTGCCATTTCCTGAAAAAGAAGAGAGAGATTCTGCTCCTCACATCTCTGTGGGATATTTTATTAAACATAACAGGAAGCTGAGTTCCTGGCTCCTGAGGAGGATCTATACCCGAGGCCAGTCTAGCCAACGCATCTGCTCTCTCGTTGCCGATTGAGCCTTTATGAGCTCGCACCCAGTGCCAGCGCAGTTCTATTTGCTGCGTTATATCGCGCGCGATCTCCCACGTTTCTAAAAGCAGCTCCGTGGGAGCTGACAGGTGTTGTAGAGCTTCTAGAACGGATCTGCTGTCAGACAGGATGGAGCATCCGACGAAGTCATTAATGTTGCGGGCGCCGCCAGAGGCGGCGTTTTAGTTGGATGACCCAGATTATCAGTAAAGTGTGAATAACGTCGCCGACAAAAGTCGCAGGGCGGGGAGAGTGGTCTCGGAGGACGCGTCTCGAAATTTTCTACAAGAATCGTTAGGAAATTTTTTCCTGGCATCTTCCCCGTGGCCTACGAAAAAGTGATATTTTTTGGGTTCCGTGTGGTAAAGCGTTCGGCCGGAATCGCCAGGTCACAACAGTTTCGTCAAATATTGATCAATTCTGAAACGACTGACGTGTGGCGTTTCCCAAATTTAACTTGGGAGACCACACGAGACACGGATTTTTGAAAAGGACAAATTTGGCTCAATTGTACCGCCGGGGCGGCAGTTCTTCGGTGTTTTATCCGCGCGCCAACGATGCTTTCACTACGAATGTCCATCCGGTCATTACGCATCCTCAAGTTTCCTCCTCCGTCTTACTGCGACCCTCCAGAGGGTTAAATGCTACTGGAATAGTTTGGTAACATTTTTGTAAATTTTGAGAAAATTGCAGGCTAAGATGCAGAATACAGGTTTACATACACTTTTTGTCACGTGACCAGAAATTTACAAAGCGGTGCGTCGAATATTTACAAAGCGGTGCGTCGAATATGTCAATTTTTAGGACCACAAAAACACAAATATTTCGTGAACCAGTCAACCTAGAAGCTTAATTTCTGTTTTCCGATCTTAGTTAAATGGTGCCAAAGACGATTAACAGCAGATATACCAGGTAAAAGGTCAGCGATTCTAAGTTTAAAAAAACCCGTATTCTGCACCTTAGCCAGATTGGACTCACAATCTGTAGTTTCTATCATGCATTTGGGATATATTGTGTTCAGCGGTGCCGTGATGTCAATAAAGACGTATATGCTTATTACAAGGCCTATAACAAAGCTTTCGACAATGTCAAACAAGAGAAGCTGATGAACATCTTGGCGAATGTGAATATCGAATAATGTGAGTGTCGAATTTACGACAGGGGTCAGACAGCTAGTCAAGTCAGGATTGAAACCGAACTGACAGAGCACATACAGATTCGAAAGGGTGTGAGGGTGTGATATACTCCGAAGTTACATTCGGTGAGGCGCTTGCCAAAGAATCTGCGGGAATCATAGTAAACGGCGGAGCAATCAACAACATCAGATACGCTGACGACACGGTCGTGCTGGCGGACAACATTGAAGACCTCACACGCATGATGACCAACATATCAGCAAAAAGTAGAGATTACGGACTGGAACTGAGCACGACAAAGATAAAGGTTGCTGATTTGAAAAACCAAACAGAAGATCCAACTACACGTCGACGGGGAACACATAGAACAAGTCTCCAAATACAAATACCTTCGAACCTGTATAAATAACGAGTGGACAAAGCGCCAAGTGGTCTTAGCACGCACTGAACAGGCAAGAGCAGCATTCATTAAAATGGAGCTCTCCGGGTCTGAGCATAGAACTGAGGCTAAGAATGACCCGCTTCTACGTCTTCCCGATTCTGCTATACGGGATGGAAGGTTTGACCTTGACCCAGGAAACAACAAAAAGGAGAATGACCTTCGAGATGTGGGTCTACCGTCGTATGCTGCGAATACAATGGGTGGACAAAGTAACGAATATAGAGGTACTTTGCAGAATGAACAGAGAAACTGAGATACTCTTCATCATATAGAAACAAAAGTTACAATACTAAGGTTGTTGTTGTCCTCTAACTACGCGGAGCATAGGGCCTCTACAAAGACCTTCCATCTGACTCTATTCTGAGCGAGGCGTTTCACCTCGTTCCACGTTTTTCCTGCGATCTTTAATTCTGCGTCTATGGTCCTCCTCCACGTGTTAGCTGGACGTCCCCTTCTGCGAGAACCCTGCGGGTTCCATTGTAAGGCTTGCCTAGTGATGTTTCCTTCGTCTCTCCTCAATACATGGCCCAACTATTTCCATTTGCGGTGTTTTATTTCTTTTTGTATCTCTTGTTGGTTTGTCAGGTGCCATAAGTCTACATTGCGTATTGTATCTGGCCAAAAAATGCGCAGTATACTTCGTAGGCATTTGTTTATGAATACCTGAAGCTTATTTACTATTGTTATGGAGATTTTCCATGTTTAGCACCCGTATAGCAAGACGGATTTCAGATTTGAGTTGAATATTCTTAGTTTTGTTCGTGTGGAATACAGGCTGGAGGTCCATACAAATGCCTATTTGGCCCTTTTTATTCGGTATGAGACATCGGTGGTGGTGGTATAAATAATACTAAGGTTAGGTTTATATAATACTTACGCCATCGAGGGGCAGCCGCGAGAGCACCTTGCTCGTTGGATAGTTAGGACAGCTGACCGGGAAGCTATTACTCGGGAGATGGCTCCAGGAAGTACACCGCACGGGCTGGCCGCGGAGGATCTTACCGGGGCGTTCGTAACAGGGTGGTTGACGCGTGCAGGGCTGGCGTCCCTCAAAGACATCTGTCCTCAGGGGGGCGGAAGCCCGTTTATTGGTGGACGCCAGAAGTGGCGCAAGCGATGACTCGTGTCTGTGGCGTCTAGGCGTAAACTTCAGAGCACGGCGTAGAGGAGAGCCGTGTGAGGCTGTGGAGGAGCGAGCGAAACAGGACCGTGGTGATTTTCGACGAGCGATTGCGCGGAGCAAGTCCCAGCGGTGGCAGGAACTCTGCCTCCTGGTCAACCGCGATCCGTGGGGCTTGCCGTGCCGCATCGTCACCTCGTCGGTTCGGGCACCGAGGGAAGGTGGGAGGCGTGCGTGATGAGTGGGATCGAAGCCGTGGTTGACCACCTTTTCCCCGTCATGGCGAGGGAGCGCCAACGTACCGCCCCACGACAGCGCGTCCCACACGCTGTCGTGGGGCGGTACGTTGGGGTCGACTCTTTCACCGTGGAGGAGGTCGGCAGAGCGGTAGCCTCACTACCCGCAAAAAGGCACCCGGCCCAGACGGGCTGCCTAACGAGCTGTTACGCCTGGCAGCAGGGGGGGGGGGGACCTCAAAAGACTTGCCGACGTCTGCAACAGATGTCTGGAAGAGGGAGTGTTTCCCAGGTGCTGGAAAAAGGCCATATTGGCCCTTATTTCAAAGCCGGGTAAGGGTCCCTCAACGCCTGGTGCATACAGACCGATCTGTTTGCTGGACGGCGGGGCAAAAGGTTACTTTTATAGGTGGAAAGGTTACTTTTATGGCGGTTACAAGCCGTTATAGAGCAAGGGGGCGGACTCGCTCCGGAGCAGTTCGGCTTCCGTAAAGGGGTTGGGACGGAGGATGACATTCGGGCTGTCCTTCGTGTCGCGAAGGGGGCCAACAGCGGACCGTACCGTACCAGGGGGCATTGTGTGGTCGTGAGCTTTGACGTCGCCAATTTCTTCAACACGGTACAATGGTGATTCGTTCTCGAGGCCCTAGCAGGGTGGAAACTACAGGAGACGTTGCTGAGGCTCACTGCCGATTACCTGCGCTACAGAACCATCGAGGGGTATCATCGAGGGGGACCATCAGGTATCGCGAGGGGGGGGGGACTGGCTCGAGCGAGGGTTGTCTGCAGGGGTTCCGGGGCTACCGGGCCTGGGGAGAGTAGGAGAAGGCTTATGGCCAGTGTGGCCACTAGCAGGCAAGTAGTTGCTAGGCACCACTAGCAGGCAAGTAGTTGCTCGGGAGCAACTACTTGCCTGCTGGCAGGAGAGAGATGGTCACGATTTAATTCGGTGGATGGGGCGACGGCTGGACGACGTGGGATCATACTTCCTCACCCAGCTTCTTACCGGACACGGGTCCTTCGGAGCGTATCTCCACAGGATTGGGAAAGCCCCAGGCGACAGGTGCACATCCTGTGGAGGACGACGCGGAGCACACTCTCGTGGCGTGTCCGCGTTGGGAGAGGGAGCGGCAGGCCCTGGCGTCGGCCCTGGATGGGGAAGTCACGGTCGCAGCCATGACGGTTGGCCTCGCTGGCGAGGTGGGGCGGGAGGTGGCCTCCCGGCCTTAAACCGATTAGCGACTTCAGTCATGCGGGCTAAGGAGTTGCCTGGGTGGGAACAAGGCAGTAGGGTTTTTATTTTTTTGTTTTGTTTTATTTTTGTTGTTATTGTAAATGCTATTACATGGCATCTTGTATTTCTTTATGTAAATCAGAGGTTCCCAAACTTTTTTGTGTCGTAGACACAAAAAAGTCCTTGCCATGTTTTTCATGTTTTGTCGTAGACACAAAAAAGTCCTTGCCATGTTTTTCGGTATTGGGTAGACCCCCTACTTACCTCATATTAATTTTTTGTAAATTTCTAACTGTAGTGAAGTTTTGTGTTAAAAACTTAAAGTAAAAACACATGTTAAGTTTTATAAATTTATGAATTGAATTTAAATTAAAATTACTAAAAATAAAATTTTGTCTCTGTTATAAAATATATAATATGTATAAAATATACGTAACATAAAATAAACTATGCAATAAGTAAATGTTTTTAGTGAGAAGAATGAACCTGATGCTTTAATAATAAATTATCAACATTTTGCGTCAATTTTGTAAGGTTTAATTTTAAATCTCCTCGGCTAATGATGTCCAGTCTATTTCTTTTTTTCGTTAGGTGATTGGTAACAGCTCTGAACACCGTTTCCACTAGGTATGACGATGGAAAGGAAATTAAAAATTTCCTCGCTATATTCCATAATACGGGATAAGTAACGGGTATGTTGTTTTGCAGCCAGAATTGCTGATATCCGTTTTTAAACTGAACCTTAAGTTCTTCGTTTGGACTTAGTTCAGTCAGTTCCTCTTGTATTATGACATTCGTTTCTTCTATGTCACCATATGGGTTAATTATCCACGGTGGTAGTACCATAGTCAAAACGTCCTCAAACCTAGTTTCAAAACTTGAATAGAGGGCATTTTAATGTTGAACGTAGTCGTCTTCCTGGCAGTTGGTTTGTGACAAATTGGGGAACTGGGAAAATTCGCCCCGTCCAAAATTTTGCTTCATTAGTTTAACTCTGGCAAGAAACGTTGATAAGATGGACTCTGTTTCAATTAAATTTAGACTGTCGCCTTGTAACTGCAAATTAACAATATTAAATTTTGTAAACAAATCTGTTAAATAGGCGATGTCTGTTTTCCACTACATTAAATTGTCTTTTAAAATTTTATCTTTAGTATCCAGAAATTCTAAAATAGTTTCAAAAAGTGCAAAAAATCTTGTCAAACATAAGCCTTTCGACAGCCAGCGTACTTCAGTGTGAAGGAGTAATTGATGAAAGTGTTCGTCATTTTCTTCACACCACTGCGCAAGTAATCGCGTATTCAACGCTTTGCTTCGGATTTGGTTTATTGCATCAATGACTAATTGAAGAGATTCATTCAATCTAACACACAATTTTTAGCAACTAAATGTTATCGATGGATGACGCAATGTATTGCCAACACCCCTGACACATTTTGTTTTAAATAGCTTATAAATCCACGATAACGTCCAACCATTGGCAGGTGCTCCATCTGTAGCTACTGATATAATATTTGATAAAGGGATTGCTTTTTCAATGAAGAACCTGAAAAAACCTTTACAATTAGTGTCGGTTGTTAAAGTTCTGGCGAAGAGCAGTTCTTCGTAGATTTATTGATTCATAATAAAACGAACATATGCCAATAATAATGCTGCATTACCGGGTAAAGTTGACTTGTCCAGTTGTATAGAGAAATGGGTCGTTTGCAAATAATTACGCAAGAAGCTTTCAATATCAGAACTCATTTCGTCAATACGTCTTTCAACAGTATTGTTGCTTAAAGGAATTCTTTTAATGATATCAGATGCAGGTTTGTGTAAAACAGTTTTTAAAACCTCTTCAACGACTGGCAAAATTAACTTCTCTCCGATAGTATGCGGTTTTCCGGATTTAGCTATAAGTAGCGAGATATTGTAAGACGCACGCAAACCATCATCGTTTCTTTCTGACGACGAAGCGAACATTCTGTCCAGCGTGGGTCTCTTCTCAAGTTTATCTTTGAGTCTTTTAAACTATTTCAAATCTTTATCTGTTTTATGAGGGTGACATCTTCTCAGATGATCCTGCAGCTTACATGGTTTCATAGCGTCATTGCCAAAAAGTTTGTTGCATAAAAGGCAAATAGGCAATTGTTTGTCCGACAATGATGGAATGAAGCCAAGCTTCAAATAATCAAATTGTGCGCAAAATTGCAGGTTTTTACAAGTTCAAAATGTATTGCGACCACAAAGCGAATGCCTACATCCTACAACTTACACAATTTTATAAACATATATAATAATTTTTTTACTTCATCGGTACTTTTTTAAATAATGTATATGTCTCTTTATTTTATAAGATAGTATAATGTAAGTAAATAGGTACTATCACTGTATATTGAGATCCACTATCGTGGACCCCTATTTTCATTTCATGGACCCCCAAATTTATTTTTCGCTGACATAGACCCCTTGCAGGTTGGCATAGACCCCTGGGGATCGATATAGACCACTGTGGGAATGACTGATGTAAATCATGTTGTACTATTGAATAAAGCTCATCTGGTGCCCGTTGCGGGAAGACTCGAAGGGTGGGCAGAGGCAGTAATGTCATCGTTGGCGGTCCCTCTTCACAACGGGCCCATCTGAGGCCTATGTGAGCATTAGGTGCCACTTAAACCTAACCTAACCTAACCTGGCGGTCCCTCTGTCCTTCCGTTTCAGTGGAGCCATTTGAGAAAATAAAAAAAAAGGTTTATATAATATTTAGGCAAGGCAAGTGAAGTGCTGCTCGACGCCGCATATCTTAGCTGCGCAAGTTGAGAGATTGGTTGGAGAGTCATCGGCGGAACTGTTCCGTCCCGTGATGCCAAAAAAAAATTACCATAATGATTAGCAACCCCCAACGGAGAAGCTGAACCAAGAAGAAGAAGTTTCTATCTACTCGTTTAAGTAACGCAAGATTTTTGAAAAATCCCAAACAAGAAATGAAACGAGGAATAAAATAAGCACTTTAAGTTTATTGTCGTTGTTATTTAGATTAATTTACAATATATAATAATATTTACAAAAAAAGACAAAAATAATAAACATAAAAACGAAAACAGAAAAAAAAAACATTAATTAAAAAGAGTATTATACATATTATACAGATTTCCTTCGAATCGATTCACAGTTGCACTTCCAACGAAAAACATTTCCAATAAAAACCTAAACTCGAAATAATAATTTAAAACTGTTCAATACTACGTGACTGCTCCACAACAACAAAAAAAAACTTTGCAAAACGAAATTCTCCACCTGCTTTAAATTAATTAATTAATATTTACATTACACAGAAATAATAATAATAAGATTTAATTACACACACATTTAACAATTAATTTAAATAATATCATATTATCATACAATATAATAAAAATTCTACATTTCAAACGTTCTGCGAAGAAAAACACAAAACAAAAATATTAACACAGAGCAGTTTTCGCTTTCCTTCCCGAACCCAACACTGGTTCTCTCTTCCCTCAACAGAAAGCAAACGGTTTCTGAACAGAAAACTTTATGGATAGCCAGTATATCACATTACTGTACGATAACATATAGCACCAATATAAATATTTTAATTTATTTATTTTTACTTGTTTTCATATATTATTTTCTTTTATAAAGTCACAAGTGAGACAAGTTTAAAAAAGGCTAGTTTCAATCTGTTGAAATCCTGCACTACAGGGTGTCCCAAAATATTGTTTATGAATAAGGCGTCTCACTAGAGTCTCGTTTCTGATCTCGTCTTCAATTTTTGACTCTGACACGGGCAGCCGTAACATTTTCTTAATAAATTTGAACTGCTCGTGCTGGGCTCGGGCAAATTTGCTCGGGTTCAAATTTATGAAGAAAATGTTGCGGCTGCCCGGAACGAGATCAATGGTCTCATGAGAGTCTCGTTTCTGATCTCGTCTTCAATCTTTGACTCGGACACGGGCAGTCGTAACATTTTCTTCATAAATTTGAACTGCACGTTCTGGGCTCGGGCAAGTTCGGGTTGCTCGGATTCAAATTTATGAAGAAAATGTTACGGCCGCCCGGAACGAAATCATAAACGAGACTCTCGTGTGAAGCCTTATTTATGAATTTGCTTATACCAGGTGGGGCGTTGAAAATTAAACAGAGGGATTTTCGGATGGTTAAAGATGGATTCTCAAGAAACGCTCGGACACGTCAACTTTGTTTGTCAGGGGAACACCCTTTACAAGAAAATTTGTAGCCAAATCACTTAACCCCTTCGCGTTGGGACCACAAGCCCTAGAATTTTAAATGGCACGGTGGGTTAAGTTATATCTCATTTCAAAGCCCGTTTAGTCCTGAATACTAAACGGCTTATATTTTCGAAATCTATCGATTTGTTGTCGAGCTTATTTAATTTCAAGTTATGAACGCGTTTTTCGTTTATGTCGTTGAAAGAAAATGGTGATCGTTAATTACAAGACCATTTGATTTTTCGACAAGATGGAGCGCCACCACATTTTACGCAGGCTGTTCGGGAGTTTCTGGACAAAGTTTTCCCGGGACAATGGATTGGACGAAGAGGTGCTCTGGAATGGCCGGCCCGCTCACCTGATTTAAGTCCTTTGGACTTTTTCTTGTAGGCTCATCTAAAGAGTGAAATTTATGCAATAGAACAGAGTCTCGGGAAGAGTTACGTCGACGCATTATTGAAGAATGCCGTCAAATTACCCCAGAGATCGTCCAAAATGTAAGAGAACGTTTAGAGCGGAATTTGTATTTTTGTATGAAAGTTGGTGGCGCATAATTTGAGCATTTGTTAAACTAATAAAAATCTTTTCTGGCGTTGAATTCTGCGTTTTTTCCCTTCACTTTTGCAGTTTTGTAAGGACAGATTAAACAATTGGACTGGAACGAAGAACACGTTCATAACTTGAAATTGAATAATCTCGACAACAAATCGATAAATTTGAAAAAATGTTAAGGTTTCAGTATTCAGAGCAAAAAGGGCTTTCAAATGAGGTATCACTTACCCCACCGTGCCATTTAAAATTTTAGGGGTTGTGGTCCCAGCGCCCCCTTCGCGCTGATTCGCTAAATTCGCTAAGTGATTTGGCTACAAATTTTCTTGTAAAAGGTGTCCCTCTCACAAAGTTGACGTGTCCGAACGTTTTTTGAAAATCCATCTTTAACTATCCGAAAAGCCTTCTGTTGCGTTTTCAATGGCCAACCTGGTATATGTAACCACTGTTCCAAGAGGATGAATTCACATGCTATAAAAGACATAAGTTTAGCTGCGGTAAAAGACATGAATTTACATGTATTCACAGAATGTAACTGTGTACACAAACTGTAAATTTGTGAATGTTTGTACACACATTGTGGAAGTTTATGTGTTGGTTTTTTTTTGAACACACATTGTACACGACCTATTACAGTGTACACAATCTGTAAAGTTGTAAATGTTTGTACACACATTGTGGAAGTTTATGTGTAGGTTTTTTTGAACACACGTTGTACACGACATGTAACAGTGTACACAAACTGCAAAGTTGTGAATGTTTGTACAAACATTGTGGAAGTTTATGTGTAGGTTTTTTTTTAAACATCCCGTGTATTATTTTTTATTACTCATGCGGGATAAGTACTATCTTGGCGCCCGTTTTTTAGTGCGACAAATGACTGTTTTTGGCGGTATTACCACATAACTTGGGTAACGGACGAAAATATTCAATAAAAATCGTTACAATTATCAAAATTAACAATAAGTTACAATTTAAATAAATAAAATAAAAATAAACAAATAAAATACATGTGTTCACAGAATGTAACTGTGTACACAAACTGTAGATTTGTGAATGTTTGTACAAACATTGTAGAAGTTTATGTGTAGGTTTTTTTTGAAACACCCTGTGTATTATTTTGATTACTCATGCGGAATAAGTACTGTCTTGGCGCCCATTTTTTAGTGCGACAAATGGCTGTTTTTGGCTGTATTACCATAACTTGGGTAACGCACTCAAATATTCAATAAAAATGGCTACGTTTCTTTTGAATAAATAAAATAAACACAATCAAAACCTCAATATTTAAAAAGTGACGTGAAAGTGACAGAAACTTTTTTTGACTACACAATAAAAATTAAAGAAAACGTTTTAAAATGAGTGTAAATGGCGAATGACGAATCCACACCACCGGAGACAATTGAAAAAGCAACTTCTTCATTTTTTATTCAATTTTTTTTTTGATGGCCCCTGGGCCCCAAACTTGTAAGATACGTCCCCTCGCATGAGTAATAAAAACTATTATCTGCAACAAATCGTGCGGTATTGTCAATTTCGCTCTCGACGGCAATTGACAATACCGCACGAGTTGCACAATATACTATATTATTCGAATGGTTTTTTTTTCTGATTTGTTGCAAGGGTGCGGCAGCCAAACCTGCATTTTCGAAAGAACTGTAAGAAAGAAACGGTTGCGTTTTTTTAAATTCTATCGATATCATGTTAATCTACGTTGAAGAGCATTTAAGAAACATTAATCATTTGTCAAAAATAACGGTACTTACGTAATAACGCCACCACCACTATATATTGGATCGAGATGAGACCGCGCTTACGTTTTGATTTATCTGTCCGCTTCGCGACGGGCAACCTAATCTAACCGGGGTTAAAAAATAAAGTGTTTTGAGTTTTAAAAATGTTTTAATTTTATATAAATTGTTTTATTTTATGATTTATCATAAAAATTTTAGGTGTAGATTGGCGGCATTTAAAAATGTAGCGGTGGTGGCGTTAATACGTAAGTACCTAAATAACATTAAGGTTTCGTCCATCTCAATCGATGCATTCTTGGTGGTCGTAAATCCCAAAAGCTGGCCAAAAGTGCAAAAAAATATATTTTTTCAAGGGACTTGGTTGGAATAGTAACATTGGTACACCTAGTATGTATTTTGACCATTAGTGGTATTCTAGTACGTATTAGGCTAGCTACGCACGTACCGTGTGGATGTGACCGGAACCGGTCCGGTACCGGGTTGGACATCTTACACACATGCCGGATGGGTTTGTCCGGAACCGGCCCGGTGGCCCACGAGGAATATATAGTATAAGGAGTATAAAGAATATACGTTATTTTAAAATAGTACAGAACATTATTACTGCTCAATAAAATATAAAAAGTACCTAGTGTTTATTTTTTTAACATTTAGCATTCTATATTTTTAGCATTTGCCAACTTAATGATCCCATTTCTGATACAAAACCGGACGGGCATGTGTGCAAGCTTCAATACGGTTGCATAGCCCACCATATCCGGTACCCGGCAATCGGACATCCAGTGGGGGACGGCCGGTGACAACCCGACGCAATGAGTCGGCCCGGCGCCGGATGAACTCACCCGGCACGTCTGAACTCTTCCATGCTAGACTATACAACACCACCCCACCCCCTCCACCGGGTGCTGAGCCGGCGCCGGACACATCCACACGGTACGTGTGTAGCGAGCCCTATATTTAATATAATCGTAATAATCGTAAGCCCAGCACTCGTCTAGCCTGCCGCATTATTTGCTCGTCGCTCATTGTAAGTAACACGAAGTTCAAACGGCTGTAAAATTGCGAAAAGCATTTGGATTCTGAAAAATGGGTTCTTCTCCAGAAGTACAATTTGAATGTGTTTCTCGAAATGATTATTAAAAATGTATGAAACAGTAAATAATTAATGAAAATAGTTGTATGTTTTTTTTATCGCGTTCTGTTAAATAAAGCAATAAATCAAAACTCTGGTCGACCGGGGCACTTAAATTAAATTTAAATTGTTACTTAGACATTTCTTCAGAACATATCCAAAAATTAGCTGCAACTGGCTGCGACTTCGGTTGATCACTTTCTGTAGTTTTTCGTAATTTTTGCGTATGAAATATTGTTTAGCTACTCACACACCAAAATGAACACATTAATAAATACATTATTGTATGTGAAGGATTCCATTATTATAATCGCGTGTAAAAGTATCCAAATCGTGCGTAAAAATCCAATGTAAATCAAATGGAGTTTCATTATTAAACGATTTCTGTTTGTTGTTACTATGGCAATCTAACCATAATCTAATCTATACATTAAATGTAATCTAGGTTAAGCTAGAGTTAACCAATGAGTGCACAAAATTATTATATATTATTATTATTATATATTTTTTCCTACCGATGATATTGTAAAAATTGTAATTTTGTCCTGGGAATCTAAGTTAACCTAGATTACATCGGAAAAGATGGTTCCTTCTAGGCCCTCCACCTCCATTTACCTTGACACTCCCGGTTTCTACTTCCGATTCCGGTTCCGACTTCCGTTTCAGGGTTTCGACTTCCGTTTCAGGGTTTCGACTTCCGCTTTCGGTTTCCCACTTCTGGTTTTTCACAGATGAGAGTGTGAGGTCTATGTAGCCCCACATGCGAGGTCTATGTAATCCCACGCTGGGTGTGAGGTCTATGTTGTCCCACCTGTGAGGTCTATGTAACCCCACGCTGCATGTGAGGTCTGATTTCGACTTCCGGTTTCGAATTCCGTTTCCGGTTTTTCACACATGACTGTGAAGTATATGTAGGTCCACGTACGAGGTCTATGTAACCCCACGCTGGGTGTGAGGTCTATGTAGTCTCACGTGTGAAGTCTATGTAGTCTCACGTGTGATGTCTATGTAACCCCACGCTGGATGTGAGATCTACTTTCAACTCTCGTATCCGGTTTTGTGGACTTATATTTTCGGCTTCGACTTCCATTTCCGGTTTCCCAGATCCGGCTTGCTACATCCGTCCGCCCCATTTCCGCTTCCATTACTGTGAGCGGGAAAATTTAAAATTCGGCGCGGACGGGAAAACTCAAAATCGAAACCGGAAGTGTCAAGGTCAGTGGAGGTGGAGGGCCTAGAAGGAAAAATCGTTCCCTACTCATCGACCAAATAGTGTTGCCGTTACTGTGCGTTTTTACTAGTTTATTGTGTCAGTGATTTGAAGTATGTTGTCTGTCAAAATTCCAATTTTTACAACAGCATCGGCAGGAAACAATATTTTTTTTGTAGATTCAACAGTATTTTAACATGCATCGTAGATAAAATAATGTATGACACACGTGTGTGAAAGGCTTTTGTGCATGAGTTGCGAAGTTTAAACCACTCGCCTTATGCACAAAAGCCTTTATTCACACACGTGTATCATAAACTACTATTATGGGAAATTGGTCATGATAATTCCCCTATTAATATTATTCTTCCATTTTCTACAGATCCTGTGAATAATACCGAAGAAATTTCTTTCACTAGAAAGGAAATTTTCATATTTGTGAAATCGGTATTGAACGGGAAAATCTAAATACCTTTTTCGAAAACTTATCCGCCTTATATTGGCAGCCATTTTGAATTCGGTTTCGTGATCAGCTACTTTTACGGCCCCTAAATCTCGACTTAAATTAAATGTTTTTTTTGAAAAATTATCCGCAGTATTGTATCCGCCATTTTGAATTTCGAAATTTTGAATTCAGTATTGTGATCAGCTACTTTTAGGACACCTAAATCTCGACTTTCAACAAAATTAAATGCTTTTTTTGAAAAATTATCCGCCATATTGCGTCCGCCATTTTGAATTTCGAAATTTTTAATTCAGTTTCGTGATCAGCTACTTTTACGGCCCCTAAATCTCGAATTTCAACAAAATTAAATGTTCTTTTTGAAAAATTATCCACCATATTGTATCCGCCATTTTGAATTTAGTATTGTGATCAGCTACTTTTAGGGCCCCTAAATCTCGACTTTCAACAAAATTAAATGCTTTTTTTGAAAAATTATCCGCCATTTTGAATTTCGAAATTGAATTCAGTTTCGTGATCAGCGACCTCAAAAACGTAAGTAGACCAAAACCAGATATTTGAACGGTTCCTTCATATTTTTGCGATGCATATCGATGCATTCTTGCCGGCGATGTCTAAAATTAGTAATTACATCACGGAGCATCTGATCTGAGGGATTCTCGCCTTCAGTTCTTCAAGAGTACGAGGCCGTTCCTGTAAAACTTTGCTCTTTGGGTAAGCCCACCAGAAAAAATCGCATGCGGTGGGATCGGGTGAACGGGTCTCACCCGATCCCACCGCATGCGAACGGGTCTCACCCGATCCCACCGTATGCGAACGGGTCTCACTCGATCCCACCGCATGCGATTTTTTCTTGTGGGGTTACCCAAAGAGCAAAGTTTAACAGGAACGGCCTCGTACTCTTGAAGAACTGAAGGCAAGAATCCCGCATCAGATGCTCCTTGATGTAATGACCAATTTTAGACATCGCCGGCAAGAATGCATCGAGATGGACGACACCTTGATAATCTTATTTTTTTATTACTCATGCGGGATAAGTACTATTTTGGCGCCCGTTCTTTAGTGCGACAAATGGCTGTTTGTCAAGTCAGTTATTTGTATACTTGTCGCACACAAATTTTCAATAAAAATCGAATAGGTAACTAAAAAAAAAGGCAATCAAAATCAATATTAAAAAAGTGACGTGAAGAGACAGAATTTTTTTCATTAAGAAATTGAAACGAAAAAGTTTTAGAATGAGTGAACATTCTATGGTAATACCTGAGACTGATTCTTATGTTCTAATGCCGAATGCACAACCAACGAAGATAATTGAAAAAGCAAAATCTTCATTTTAGATTATTTTTTTTGGATAGCCCCTGGACCCCAAACTTGTACGATAGGTCTCCTCGCATGAGTAATATTATCTATATTATTTGCAACGCGTGCGATATTGTCAATTTCCCACGATTCGATCTCGTGGGAAATTGACAACTTACCGCACTAGTTGCACAATAGACTATTAACAAATTATTAATGTTTCTTAAATGCTTTTTAACGTAGCTTAACATGATATCAATAAAATTTTAAAAAATGCAACCGTATCTCACTTACAGTTATTTAAAAAATGCAAGTTTGGCTGCCGCACTCTGTACTTTTGTATAAACAAGTCGAAAATTGGTTTTCTTTTTAATTTTTCTTCAAAGGGTCAATTTGTATATATTTTTTTGTATTAAGGCACATTTACTTAGTTTTTGAAAATTTGAATCAATAGTTTGAACTATTAACATTTTTTTGAGTCTATGAAATTCTATGAAGTCTATGAAAATAAAACTATGAAAAAGATGATGAAATTGCGAAAATTAATTTATCAGTACTTACTTGTCAAACTGACAAGTAAATTACAACCGTCAAATCTATGACATTATTTTTTGACACAAAATGTTTCTCTTGTGTTTATTTAGAAACTTTGACACTTGAAAATATGTTTCAAAAAGGGGGAAAAACTATAGTCTTGAGCAATAAAACAGCAAAAAATCAGTTAACAAGTTGAATGTCACGTCAGTCACCGGTGACTGCCATTGAAATTTCCATTTAGGCCGCGTCAGTTACCGGTGACTGCTACTGAACTTTTCGTTTAAACGGCGTCAGTCACCGGTGACTGACAGTGTAAATAGCAGCGCGCGTGGCCTAACGGGAATGTCCATAAGAATTCACGTGGCACTAAACGTGTTAAATAAAGAGAAGGATTTAAAAGGACATTTCCGTACGTTTTTCTTTTGAAAAGCCCTAAAAACAAGTCGAAAATTGGGTTTTTTTGAAAAAGCGTCATTTTTTTTGTATTAAGGCACATTTATTTAGTTTTTGAAAATTTGAAGCAATAGTTTGAACTATTAAAATTTTTGTAAAAGTTGTTGAATTATGAAATTTCGATAATGAATTTACGTCTCCTCGCATGAGTAATAAAAAATATTATCTGCAACTTGTGTGGTATTGTCAATTGCCCTCTCGAGCGAATACAATATTAACAAATAATTAATATTTCTTAAATGCTTTTTAACGTAGGTTAACATGATATCAATATTTTTTTTAAAAATACAACCGTTTCTCTCTTACAGTTATTTAAAAAATGCAAGTTTGGCTGCCGCACCCTGTACTTTTGTATACACAAGTCGAAAATTGTGTTTTTTGTTAATTCTTAATTGGCTTGAACTGTCAATTTTTTGTATTAAGACACATTTCTTTAGTTTTTGAAAATTTGTTTTTTGTCCAACTGACAAGTAAATTACAACCGTCAAACCTATGACATTACTTTTTGACACATTTATTGTTTTTTTTTTGTGTTTATTTAGAAACTTTGACACTTAAAAAAATGTTTCAAAAAGGGAAAAAACTTGTTTTATACAATAGAACAAAAAAAAAACAGTTAACACACACTCAACGTGCGTGACATTGAAGTGCGTCACCATTGACTGACACTGAACTTTCCTATTAGACAGCGTCAGTCACAGGTCACTGCCACTGAACTTTCTGTTTAGACAGCGTCAGTCACAGGTCACTGCCACTGAACTTTCTGTTTAGACAGCGTCAGTCACCGGTGGCTGACAGTGTAAATAGAAGTGCTTCTGCTACAGCGCGCGTGGCCACTTCCCTAAGAATTCGCGTGGCACTTAACGTGTTAAGTAAAGAGAAAAATTTAAATGGAGATTTCTTTACGTGTTTCTTTTGAAAAACTCCAAAAACAAAAAAAAACATTTTAACACAGAATTATGAAATATTTAGACTTAAAAAAAAACAATATATAAAGCATTTAAAAAAATATTAATTTTAAAAATACATTTTTTTATTACTCATGCGGGATAAGTACTATCTTGGCGCCCGTTTCTTAGTGCGACCAATTGCTGTTTTTGGCTGTATTACCAAATAACTTGGGTAACGCACGCAAATATTCAATCAAAATCGCTAAGTTACACAAAAAAAAACAATTTAATAAATAAAATAAACACAATCAAAACATCAATATTAAAAGTGACGTGAAAATGACAGAATTTGTTTTTCATTAAAAAATAAAAATTAAAGAAAACGTTTTAAAATGAGTGTAAATTCTATGGTGATACCGGAAACTGATGAGAGTTCTTATGACGAATCCACACCACCGGAAACAATTGAAAAAGCAAATTCTTCATTTTTTATTCTATTTTTTGGATGGCCCCTGGACCCCAAACTTGTAAGATATGTCCCCTCGCATGAGTAATAAAAAATACTATCTGCAACTCTTGCGGTATTGTCAATTGACCTCTCGAGCGAATGAACGCACTCACTTTGTTCGTGCACCCAATTTCGCTCTCGTGTGAAATTGACAACCTACCGCCCTAGTTGTACAATATACTATTTAAATAATTTAAGAAACAAACAAAAATCATTTCTGTTCGTTAGTACTGAGATACACTTTTTTCAAAAATAAGGATTCATAGAAAAAATAGAAAACGAAATTTCAAACAAAAAAAAAAACTTTCATAAAGGGCTAACAACCTTTTTTTAAAATCGTATACATTTTTCTAAAAAAACAAAATTTCTCATCACATTTTCAGCCAATTAAATGACAATAATAATAATATACAGAGGCTTTTCCATTCTAAAATTTTACACATAATATAAAAAAAATGTTTAACACGTTAACGCCGACGTGTACCACCGGTGGTATACGCCGCCCGCTTATCTAAAACACAAAACCGAGTGCAGGCGTCAACGTATTAATCAAATATTTAAGACAATTTTTTGCTATTTGTCACATGGTCCTGACATTTTTGACTTCTACTAACGCTTTTATGAGACATCTGACTTTTACTAGCACTGTCATAACATTTCCGATACTATGTCACACTATTATGAAATTTTTTGACAGTTATGTCAGTCCCTTATAAAGTTGTGACTGTTAACCCTTTCCAGGCCAGTGATGTCATTTGGCATCATGATTCAGATGTACTGTTACTATTCAATAAATGGCAGCACCATATAACCAAATGGTTTTATATTGACAAAATTTCACCGTCAAACATTATTACCTCAAAACTTATGTTCTAGTATGACACGCTCTATGAGACGCTCTTATGACACATCTGACTTATACTAGCACTGTCATAACATTTCCAATACTATGTCACACTATTATGATATTTTTTGACGGTTATGTCACACGCTTTTAAAGTTGTGACTGTTAACCCTAAAGTGATGTCATATGGCGTCATGATTCAGATGAACTGCTACTATTCAATAAATGGCAGCACTATTTCACAAAATGGTTTTGTATAGAAAAAATGTCACTGTCAAACATTATTACCTCAAAACTTATGTTTATCTACTCATACACCAAAATGAACACATTAATAAATAAATTATTGTATGTGAAGGATGCCATTATTGGTATCGTGTGTAAAAGTATCCAAATCGTGCGTAAGTCCAATGTAAATCAAATGTAGTTTCATTATTAAACGATTTCTGTTTTAAACTTGCGAAAATAAATTTTCTGATATTAAAATTGAATTAATTTTTCTTATTTTGAATCAAGAAGTCTCGGCCTCTCAGTCAGGATTTATCTGGCTCTAATATAACATAACCTAACCATAATCTAATCTTAAATAAATCCAGGTTAACGTAGATTACATCGAAGTAGGGTAGGTGGTTCCTGCTAGGCCCTCTACCTCCATTGACCTTGACACTTCCGGTACCGACTGCCGTTTCCGGTTTCCCACTTCCGGTTTTTGCACAGATGAGGTCTATGTAGCCCCACGTGCGAGGTCTATGTAACCCCACGCTGGGTGTGAGATCTATGTAGTCCCACGAGTGAGATCTATGTAACACCACGCTGGGTGTGAGGTTTGGTTTCGACTTCCGTTTCCGGTCTTGACTTCCTGTTTCGAATTCAGTTTCCGGTTTTACACATCCGGCCGCCAAATTTCCGGTTAATACACTGTGCGCCGGAACATTTCGGTGCAGGCGGGAAAATTCAAAATTTGACGCAGGCGGAAAAATTCAAAATCCAAACAGGAAGTCGAAGTCGAAGTGTCAAGGTCAGTGAAGGTGGAGGGCTTAGACGGAAAAATCTTTCCCTACTCATCGACAACGACCAAATAGTGTTCCCGTTACTGTGCGCTTTTACTATTTGGCAATTTTTTCCACAGAGGTGCTGAAAGTTATAACTTAATGTGTCAGTGATTTGAAGTATGTTGCCTGTCAAAATTACAATATTATCGATAAGAAACAATTATTTTTTTGTAGATTCTACAGTATTTTAATATACTTCGTAGATAAAATAATGTGCGACACGTGTGTGAAAGGTGTGTGAAGTGTGTGAAGAAGGGCTTTTGTGCACTCATTGCCATTAAACCACTTGCCTTCGGCTCGTACTTCGCAACTCATGCACAAAAGCCCTTCTTCACACACGTGTATCATAAACTACTATTTAGTATGACACATCTGACTTTTACTAGCACTGTCATAACATTTTCAATACTATGTCACACTATTATGAAATTTTGTAACAGTTATGTTAATTTGACAGTTATTTTGAAAGCCACTATATAGTTGTGACTGTCAACACTTTCATACTTTTCTTTAGTATGACACGCTCTATGACATGCTCTTATGACACATCTGACTTTTACTAGCAGTCATAAAATTTCCAATACTATGTCACACTATAATGACATTTTTTTGATAGTTATGTCCCACCCTTATAAAGTTGTGACTGTCAACCCTTTCCAGCCCAGTAATGTCATTTGGCATCATGATTCAGACATACTGCTACTATTCAATAAATGGCAGCACTATATCACAAAATGGTTTTATATCGAAAAATTTTCACTGTCAAACATTATTACCTCAAAACATATGTTTTAATATGACACACTTATGACACATCTGACTTTTACTAGCACTGTCATAACATTTCCAATACTATGTCACACTATTATGACATTTTTTTACAGTTATGTCACACTCTTATTAAGTTGTAACTGTTAACCCTTTCCAGCTCAGTGATGTCATTTGGCATCATGATTCAGATGTACTGCTACTATTCAATAAATGGCAGCACTATATCACAAAAGGGTTTTATATTGAAAAAAATTCACTGTCAAACATTATTACCTCAAAACATATGTTTTAGTATGACACGCTCTATGACATGCTCTTATGACACATGACTTTTACTAGCACTGTCATAACATTTCCAATACTATGTCACACTATTATGACATTTTTTGACAGTTATGTCACACCCTTATGAAGTTTTGACCGTCAACCCTTTCCAGCTCAGTGATGTCATTTGGCATCATGATTCAGATATACTGATACTATTCAATAAATGGCAGCACCATATCACAAAATGGTTTTATATTGAAAAAATTTCACTGTCAAACATTATTACCTCAAAACATATGTTTTAGTATGACACGCTCTATGACATGCTCTAATGACACATCTGACTTTTACTAGCACTGTCATAACATTTCCAATACTATGTCACACTATTATGACATTTTTTGACAGTTATGTCACACCCTTATAAAGTTTTGATTGTCAACCCTTTCCAGCCCAGTGATGTCATTTGGCATCATGATTCAGATGTACTGCTACTATTCAATAAATGGCAGCAATGTCACAAAATGGTTTTACATAAAAAAAAAAAAATTCACTGACAAACGTTATTACCTCAAAACATATGTTTTTGTTCCCTCTATTATTCCCAAACAAATGTCAATGATTTTGATAGAAATGCATATTTATGACCGACAGCGAATATGCCATATCATCTATTTTTCATAAACAAATATCAAATAAACGAACATTTTGACAGAACGATTATTTATAACCGATATTTATTGAAACTATTTGCTGTGTTTGAAATATTTTATCTTTTGCATAAACAAACATTTTGACAGATAATAATGTGAGAATAATTTTGACAGAAACAAATATCTGACCTGTATTTATTGCAACAATCGGACATATTTACAATGACATCCACTGTAACAATATGTTAAATTTTAATTGCACCCTGTATATAATTTAACATTTTTAATGTACCCTGTATATAAGTTTTTTAATTATTTTGTTCGTTTTTTCAATTTTTTTCGTCATTTCTGATAAAAATGGGTTTTGGAGGTTTTTGGATGTTTGACATACATATATTTTTCATAAACAATATGACAATAATTTTGATAGAAACAAATATCTATGGCCGCAATTTATTGCAACAATCGGACATATTTGCAATGACATTCACTGTAACATTATGTCAAATTTTTACATTTGTTCTCTGCACCCTGCATATAATTTAACATTTTTAATGTACCCTGTATATATATTTTTTAATTTATTTTGTTGTTGTGTCATTTCTGATCAAAATGGGTTTAGGAGGTTTTTGGATGTTTGACATACATATATTTTTCATAAACAATATGACAATAATTTTGACAGAATCAAATATCTGACCGCAATCTATTGCAACAATCGGACATATTTACAATGACATCCACTGCAACACTATGTCAAATTTTGATATTTGTTTTAGGGCACCCTGTATATAATTTAACATTCTGAATCTACCCTATATATAATTCTTTTAATTTATTTTGTTTTTTCATTTCTGGTAAAAATGGGTTTTGGAGGTTTTTGGATGTTTGACATACATATATTTTTCATAAACAATATGACAATATAATTTTGCATTGAAACCAAACTAATTATAGATACAATCATACCAACTCATTAAAGCGGAATATAGCTTGAATATATTCAACCTTTCCGTAGCTCTATAATATTACAACCGGTAAAGTAATAATAATTTAAAACAAACTTTTTACGGTTAGTTAAACGCATGCGCATCCGCCAAGTTTGAAAGGCGGGAATATGAAAGTTTCGGGCAAATAATAAGGTTATACGTCAAAAAGTTCAGGCAAAGCATGGCCGAAAATGACACATGTGCACAAAAAAAATTAAACTATGAAAAAGTCTATTATAAAGTCTTTTTAAGACTACGAAACAAATCTCACGTTGATAAAACACAACACATATTTGTCTGCTATTTACTAGACCCCAGTTTAGTGCCATGAAAGTGGACTGGGGTCTAGTAAATAGCAGACAAATATCTGTTGTGTTCCAAAATGCGAATTGTTTTGTAGTCTTAAGGAAGTTTGAGCGAATCCCATGTTAAATATTTTTTACAAGTTTAAGCTTTGCAACTTTTTATACATGCAGATCAATACTTTATTTATGTCCTCGCGAAATTTGAAAGTGATCCACCTTTCAGTTTATCCGAAAAAAAGGATGTTTTTCCAATTTTTATACACAGGGTCTTATGGCTGACAAGCTTCTGTCACTTCTTTATTTATTTTTTTCGATATTAATTTCCCAACTTTAAGGAATAAAAAACTATTTACAATAGTTAACTTAGATAATTGTCAAACAAGATAACATTAAAGCAATGTGACGTTACCGATGTAATTATTTAAACATTTAAAGTTAAACTTTTTATTTTGATCTTGTTTATCGACAGTAATTCACATGACGGATGGTTTGTCAACTTCGCGACTTCCTTAAAAAGCCTTAATAATATTATAGATCCATGGAAACGTTGAATATATTTATATATTTAAGCTATATTCTGCTTTAATAAGTTAATCTGACAATAATTTTGACAGAAAAAAAATCTGTGACCGCAATTTATTGCAACGCTGACATGTTTACAACGACATCCACTGTAATATTACGTCAAATTTTGACATTTATTCTAGAGCACTCTGTATATAATTTAACATTTCTAATCTACCCTGTATATATATATATTTTATTAATTTTGTTTTTTTCGTCGTTTCTGTTAAAGATGGGTTTTTGGGGGACGATTTTGAGAAAAAGAAAAATAAATATGACCAGCATAAATTTTCGAAAGACACGGAAAATCATCGACCCCAAAAGAAAAAAAAAACTATTTACATCACCGGAAAAAAGTCTAGCCCTCCATAAAAATCAAGCGAAACAAAAAATAAAAAATAAAATAAAAAGATAAATAAATAGTTACTAATTCTTACCTCTAAGGCAAGACTGAAGGCCACGAGTTTAATATTTCTTTTTTTAAATATATAATCTATCAAAAATAATATTCTGTTTATTATTTTCTTTATCACTTGCACCATTTTATACGTAGACTGGGCCTTGGTTGTCGTTATCGTCGAGATTGATTCTGTTGAAGGTGGGGCCTCCGTCGTCGAAGAACCTCCTGAACGTGAACTCGAAGAACCCGTGGTAAGTCTCGTTGTCCAGGAAGTCGCTCGTCGAGTTCTGCGAGTCCATCGAGTTCGAGTTGCGCAACTTGTCAGGATCGATCGGGTCGAAATTCGACGTGTCCGTCGCGTATTCTATCTTGGGGATGTGAGGGGCCGGCTGCTTGCGCAAACCTTTCTCAAAGTCTATGTCTTTGAAGAATGCGTGCGATTTCACTTCACTAGCATTTTTACCTATCCGCTTATCAGCACTACAACACAGTTTTAATATTAGGTCCTTGCTGTCCTTTGACAGATTCGCTTCTTTTGGTATATGCAACATCGTCTCCCAATTTATCACCTAAAAAAATATACATAATTTACTAATTAAATCCTAACAAACTAACAAATATCTTATTTGACATGAAAACACAAAACATTGGATCTATCGCGCTGGGACCGCAAAAACTCTGCCAGAATACAAAGGTCAATGTTTGTGCTAGGAATAATATCATCCGGAAGCTCACTGGCACAACATGGGGAGCGCATGCTGCGTACGTCGGCTCTTGCTCTCTGTTTCTCCACTGCCGAGTACGCGGCTCCAGTGTGGTAAAACTCGGTTCACGCAAGACATGTCGACGTGGCTTTAAACGAGACGTGCAGGATTATAACAGGCTGCCTGAGACCGAAACCTGTGGACACCTGTACCATCTATTTGGAATTGCGCCGACACTCAAAGTAGCATCCGAAACAGAGCGGCAGAACCAGATCGGATATAGGCGGCACCCTCTACAACATTGGTGCGCAAACTATTTTCATTTGCGACCCAAAATTTTCTGTAAATTTTTCGCGACCCCTGGATAGATGTAACGTGAACATTGCAATTCCCAACCAGTTCTACCAACGCCTCCACAAAATTTGAAACAAATCCCCAGATTAGTTTTTGAAAAAATTAAGTTTCAAAATTTCAATGTTTACAAATTTGATTTTCAAAGTGGAATTTACAATAAAATTGCAATATTTGCTGAAATAAATGTTAAAAAATTGGGAAAATTTGCTATATATTCCGGAACAGTTCTACCAACATCACCACAAAATTTGAAACAAATCCCCAAATTAGTTTTTAAGAAAATTAAGTTTAAAAATATCAGCGTTTACAAATTTGATTTTCAAGGTGGAATTTACAAAAAACTGCAATATTTGCTGAAATAAACATTTAAAAAATTGGAAAATTTGCTAAATATTCCGGAACAGTTCTACCAACATTTCCAGAAAATTTGAAGCAAGTCCCTAAATTAGTTTTCGAGAAAATTAAGTTTGGTAATTTCAATGTTTACAAATATTATTTTCAAAGTGGATTTACAAAAAACTGCAATATTTGCTAAAATAAATATTAAAAAAATCGTAAAAGTTGCTAAATATTCCAGAACAGTTCTATCATCATCTCCATAAATTTTGAAACAAATCCCCAAATGAGTTTTTAAGAAAATTAAGTTTGAAAAGATCAGTGTATGTACAAATTTGATTTTCAAGGCGGAATTTACAAAAAATTGCAATATTTGCTGAAATAAATATTAAAAAAAACCGGCCAAGTGCGAATTGTGACTCGCGCACCGAGGGTTCCGTACAAACTTGTAAGTAAGGTATCTTTTTTTTTGGAGGACGTAGCAAGCACATCCAGTTAACTTGACAAGTGGCCCTCCTGAAATCACGACCATCTTAGTACCGCTGCAAGCATAACCTCAACATGTCGCTGTCGTTCGATGGAATTCTGCCCTATATTTTATTACCATACATCCATCCCCCATTCACTATGAGTGTTTAGGGGTTCTGTAACTTCAGTATTTGTTTTTACTACTCAATTTTGCTTGTATACCTATATACCCTGTATAAAGGTATACAGGGCATTTTTTTTTAAATAACGCGAATATTTTTAAACTTATAAAAAGAAAACTTTATTTTAGTATTACACTTATTCAATAACTTATATTAAGATCTAACTATTTCTAGATCGAATATAAACTAATATATTAACTGTTTCAAACATTCACTTGTTCAATTGACTGATTTAAGTATATGTAGATTATAAAGAAAAATTAGACGAAATATAATATATACAGGATGTTACGGGACTTGAGTATGTCGCATGTCGGTTATAAACAAGCAAAATTTAGACATAATATATACCCTGTATATATTATGTATATAGAGCAGAGCGTACGTGATGAAATGTATAACAAATATAAACAAAAAAAATTCAGAATAAACAGCTTGGTGCCAACACATACTTTTTAACCTTCGGACCTAACCGACGAGGACCTAACTGTATGCAACCCATATGCTTCTGGAGCCTGACAATACCACTACGACAACATTAGTGTATTTTCATAAGTTTCTAATAGTAAATTCGCATTTTTCTTGTAATTAAACTACATATTTACGGTTTTCAGATTTTTCGCTTTACATGTGCTGTAAGACCAAATTTCATGATTCTAGGTCAACGGGAAGTTATGCGCAATTTGCATTTTTTATGAATTCGACGACCCAAAAAGATTCTCAATCGACCCCTCTGGGGGGCCGCGACCCGTGGTTTGCACACCACTGCTCTACACGACCAACAACCACAAAGGCAACGACTCAAATCAAGGAAGAGTTTTCTCTAACATACGCAACAACTACAGACATGCCCAAAACAACGCCGCATAGAGCCATGGAAAGAACAACACCCAAACCTGCGTACCGAACCCAGGGAGGAGCTGCCACCGGGAAAACTTTTTCCATACGCGAGATCGAAATCATTGAACAGACTAAGGAAATGAGGAGTGACGCGCTGCAAATCGAACTGGATGAGATGGGGAATGCTTGTGTGAATGCTTGCTTCAGAGCGACAGCCAACTTCTCAGATGTCCCAACATGGGACAGGCATGCACGATGGAGCACCTACTTGTGGCAAATGATAGGGCGATAGACGCTGCTAACTCTTGGAAATGAAGGGCCTGAATGTAAACAATGGTGTCTCGGACTCGGAAATGAATGATCTAGTCAAGCATTTGCTAAATGTGCAGATATTTAAAAAATATTTGCAAAAATATAAAGGTCGTTCCATGTATGTACCGTCACTGCTTGGTTATCAAGACGAAAATAAGCACAAACGATAGTTTGACACCAATAACGAGTACACACAAAATTTGAATCAATTAGTTGCGCCTGAGATATTAACAAAAATATTGTGTGGGGCTGGCCTTTTAAGTGCTGGCCGTTTCACACACATCTTTAAACTTTTTGGAACGAAGTTCTTTTAAGGTAGACTTCCGAGCAACGCGACACTATCGCAACGGTCGTAGCGTCAAAGCCGCCGCGTCAGTATCGTAGCGATTCTGTCGCGGGATCGTCTTCCGAGCACCACGGCTTCGGCGTCAGTCGTGGCGTTTGAAATAGTCAGTTTTAGAACACACTCTCGGTAGAACGCTTGTGTCGGTCTAGAAATGAACCAGATAATTGAATTTATTAGAAAGATGATCTTTTGTTTTTGTAAGTATCAGTCTCAGTCTTGAGAGAAACTTACCCGACCCCATTTTCACAAGTCTAAATGATGAGGGTACTTATAATATCTTTATAAAAAAAACATTTAAATTGTAATGAAGAAAAGTTCAGAAGTTTCTGTCGGTTCAATAAAAAACAATTTAATTTTATTTTATCAATGATATATGAAGAACTTGTTCCAAAAACATATCGTCTTCCTTCCCCGTAAATATGTTGTCCATTTCTTATTGTTAGATGTTGTAAACTATTTATAACCTCAAAACCTAGTTCAGTTCGTAGCGGTCGCTATCGCGGAGCGTCAATGCCGGGGCGTCACTGTCGCCACGTTAGTGTCGCTGCGCTCGAATGGCTCCTCATACATTTCCATAGTGCATAATACTATCGCTATTTCGCCGCGTTAGTATCGCTGCGTTAGTGACGCCAGAGCCGCTTTGTTCGGAAGCCTACCTTTAGGGTCTCAGTAGGAGTGATTCGGCAGAAAACGTTACGTTACGTTATACGCCTATCTCTTTCTCTCAGTGTATATTTCTATAACGCGCGCTCTCTCTTTCTTTTTCTTTCTCTCAGGGTATATTTCTATAATGCGTGCTTTCTCTGTTTCTTTCGCAGAGTGACAGACGAGCGGTTTAAGACCTTAAAACTAAACGAAAAAAAATTGTTCAAACGTATTTCTGTTTTGTTGTTTTAAATTATACGAGAGTTATATTTTTTATATTAATTACATTCTTTATTTGAATTAGGTTTTGAGAAACGGAAACTCAAGAAAGTGTAAAAAAAAAAACTGTATAATTTGAAGCAATTGCTAACTGTTTAAAACTTGCAGTTAGTTTCCAAGCTCTATCTTAGTAACTCAACTTCATATTTCATCTGTCATTTATAACAGACTATATAATAGACCTGTTTGCGGTTAGTTAAGCGTATGCGCGTCCGCCATGTTTAAAAGCCGGGAATATGAAAGTTTCGGACACATTTTGTTATTTTACGTCAAAAAGTGCCCCAAAAACAATGGCGGAAATTGACACATGCACACCAAAAAATGTCGACTATGAAAAGGTCTATTTTGATGTTTTGTTTTTCACAGCAACTGGTCTTGGGCCGCAAGTTGGACACACCTGATCTAAATTAAATACTCCACTACACATGTTATCTGTCATTTATGACAGACTAGATTATTTTCGCACACATTTTTTGCGACCGCAAGTTTTGATGTAATATAATAATCTCGTCTATACACTAAACAATTGGTGAATTTTAGTCTAAATCCACAGACTTCTTGCGTGGCGAAATTTGCAAACTTTTACTTACAATTTGGTGTCTGGAATAAATTAATGAAAAAAATTGTCGGTTTTGTTTTGGGCCGCATTGGAACTTGTCTTGCGGCCCGCGGGCCACAAGTTCCAATGCGGCCCAAAACAAAACGGACAATTTTTTTCACACATTTATCAAATTGACGCTCTTGTTTCGGGCCGCATTTCAACTTATCTTGCCCCAGTTTGACAATTTGTTTTTCACTTACTTACTAAATTTTTGACCGCATTGCAACTTGTCCACATGAGGCTTAGTTTGAATTTGTTCAATAAATTAACCATTCCCTTTTAAACAGCATTGCTTGTCTTGCGACCGCAGTTTGGACTCCCCTGACCTAAATCAAATAGTCAACCACATACGTCAGCTGTCATATATGACAGATATTTTCGCAAATCCTTTAACATCCATGTGGACGATAGGCTTTATGTTAAGTACTTAGTTCACTCGCCTTTTATAGTAGCCAATAAAATAGATACAGTCTGAATATTAGACGACAAACACTTTAGCCTTGTGATTACGCTGGGAAATCGACTTTGTCTCCCCACGAAAGTTCGGTGGGGCTACGAAAGTCCTCGAGACAGCAGAAGTCGAAGGGGTCGGGGGCGATGCTCATCAGGGGGTCGTAGCCGAGATATTGGTGGTTGTTGTTGACGTTGATTCCGGAAGGCTGCAGCGATTCTGCTTCTGAAGGCTGCAGTTGTTGATGGTCTGAGGCTGTATGCCGAGCTCGATGAGTTGCGTGAAGTCCATCGTCTCAAGCATACCCAAAGTGTTTAACAGATCCGCGGCGTCTAATCCAAGAGCCGATTCTGGCGTTTCGTTAATTAGGTAAGGCAGTTATGCTTTAACAGAGTGTGGAGTTAAATCTTCAGATCTTGAGCCGCTCTTGGCGGCAGTTCCCCGTTCTCTTTTAAAATCTCAAGCACGTCGTCGACGATTTGACTCTTTATACTCTTCTCCTTTTTAGTAGCTTCTTCGTAAATCGTCGGCGGAGGTTATTTTTCGCTTAAAATTTATTCATCCAATATTCGATTACAAGTATACAAAACTCAACATACAATAAATGACGTTCTACAAAAAAATGGCTGGATAAATACAAAATAAATTAATCAATCCAAAATTCGGTTACTTCGTACAAAATAAATTACTTCATCCAAAAAAAGGTTAATTCATCCAAAATAAAATGTAATCATCCAATAATTGGTTTTTTCGTACAAACTATGATTTTTTTAAATTTTATATTATATGATATATAATCTGTAATAAAAGTAGCACATGACCGGCGAGATATTGTAGTGATTTTTAAGAAACGAAATGCAGCTATTATCATTGCAATTGGAATAACAAGCCAGGATCAGCTGCAAATGGTTGAGACAACGAAACTGCATAAGTACGACATGGTAGCGAGTGAAATATTACAAATATAAGTGTAAAACCAAGATTATGTGTAAAACCACCCGTATGTGATGACTTGGGACGAAGTGGTTACAAGAAGCCACAGCAGATATAACCAGCAAATTGGAATAACACCAAACATCGAAGCTTACATCCAAACTAGAGTGCTGAAGAGGACACTTGAGACTGTGTCGTTTGAGACACGCATGGGCATACTTGATGGACCTGGCAAGGGCGAAACACCCGAAGCAGCAGTTCGGGTGTTTCGCCCTGAGAGGTTGATGAGAAGAAGCGATACGGTGGCCAATGCGAATATATAACAATATTAATTCCTAAAAACTACTTCTTAAATAAATTTATTAAATATATATTATGTATAATTTATTATGTGTTTGTTAATTTTTTATATATTTTAACTTCATTGAGGAACTAATGCTGGCTTAGATTTTGAAGGTCGTCCACGTTTTCGCTACTGTCCCAATGGAATTTATTTAAGTGTCAATGGAACTTTGTACAGTTTCAAGAGAATTCCGATTCCAATACTGTACTTACATATGTAATTCTTCATAAACCACATTTATGAACAGCAAGATTCTTCGCATTTATTAATGTTCAGAGTCACTTTCCACATTGAATTTTGTACTCTGAAATATTTATTTCTGATATCTTTTGACTGTTTGGACCGATGTAAGAAATTGATTGACCATTCAATTCTTCTTTCACAACGGTTGGTGATGATTTAAACCAATGATAGACTTTATTGGAAATTCTATTCGTTTATTGGAAGAAATGTATTTTGTATAAAAAAAATTGTTTGTAAAGTGCAATCAAATTTTGGATGAATCAACCTTTTTTGTACAATTAAACCTTTTTTGGGTGAATTTATTTTATTTTGTACAATTTCATCAATTATTGTACTAAACCATTATTATTTGTAAGAATAAATCGATTATTGTGCGTTTATATTTTATTTTGGACGAAGCAACCTTTCTTGGATGAAGTAATCGCTTTTTGTATGAATAAACCGAATTTTGTATTTTTACAGCTATTATTTGTAAAAAAAATATCTATTTATTGTACGCAAAAAATCCAAGCCGTTATTTTTCCATCGCTTCGACCACTATCGAGTTAATAAACCCCTTAACACGCGTGCTCGTGACATATACGGGCGCGCTTAACTGGCAAATTTCTGCACGCTCGTATATGTCCCAAGCGATTCACCAATTTTTTTACGCTCGTTCTACGCAGGCAGTATCTTTTGGAACTGACATTTGTTTGAATTCATGATTGTGTGAATTGTGAGTTTTATCATTCTCCTTGGTAAATATGAATTATAAAAGAAACAAAATCTCAGGAACAATTTGTAAATTTGAATAGATTTGTGCAACAGTAGCCAGGACCAGAATCAAGATCATGGTGGCCAGTTACTTTTGAAGAAATGCACGTTTTTCTAGGAATGAAAATACTTCAAGGAATAGGGAATATGCAAGAAATTTACTTGATTTTTGTATCCCCGATATTTTATGATCTTGACATTACACCTATACAATTATTTTCTTATTTAGTTTGTATTTAATTCCAAAAATTAAAATCAAAAAGTCCAAAATATGCGAGCGAAATTCAAATTTTCGAAACGCACTGTTTTGCTATGTAATATTTCTGTAGTATTTTCCAATACCTAGTACGATTTTGATATATAGTGACATTATAAATGATCAAGAACAATGACTGAAAGTGGTTTTTAAAGTACAATCGAACAATCTACCAAAAATAGATACATGAAAGCATATTTTGTAGCGAATGCGCAAAAGATGTGGATAGGGTGGACTATACACCTCGATTGGGACTTTATCCAACAGTTTATATGGTGTACTTATAATAGTGTTTTGCATTCCGGTACTAGACGATATCTATAAAATGTTTGTTTAGCTTTTTCCATTATTGAAATAGCGATTCAAACTGAAAATCCTTAACTGCCTATGCAAATAGTAAACATCACTGAATGACAACGAGAGCTGTGACGTCATCCAAAGCGCGCGATAAATGGGACCATTCAAACAGGTCAAATTTCGGTATTTTAAATATTTAAAAAAAAATGAATTAAACCAATTAACAGTATTTATATTTTTTACTATGTTAAAACGAAGTAAAAAGTGAATTAAGCAAATAAAAAAAATTGATGCATATTCCCTATTGTGAGCAAACCAGAGGAACGAATCTACTGGACAACACCACAAGTGTTTGGAACCCCCATCTTCTCGAAGCTACTAACCTACAAAAGATTCTAAAAGATATTAAAACAAATTTGCATTTTTGTAACAATGAAGAGTACAGTCTTGAAACGCATCCACAGCCCAAACTAAATAAAATATGGTCGGTCTTCGAAAATATAAATAATAAATGTAGCACATTATATACACCCGAAAGGGACATCAGCATTGATGAAAGTTTGATGCTGTATAAAGGGCGTCAAAGTTGGGTGCAATATATTCCAAAGAAAAGGGCTCCATTTGGAATCAAATTTTATTGTTTGTGCAAGTCGAAATCTGGGTATTTATACTCCAGTATAATATATACATGGAAAGGTACAAAAATAAGTGATAAATACAAAGATTTACCTATGTCTTCCCAAATTGTATTATCACTTATGGAAGCACTGCTTGGTATGGGACATTGCGTAACAACGGACAATTTTTATACGTCCCCTCAGTTAGACTTATCAAACAGAAAACCAACACGTATGCAACTTTGCGTCTAAATAGTAAAGAAGTTCCCATGGAATTGCAACAGAAAAAGTTGCAGAAGGGAGAAACGATTGCCTTTCAAAGGGCGAAGGTAATGGTGCTAAAATGGACAGATAAAAAAAAAACGTTTGTCTTCTATCTATAAATTCTGTCCATAACTCAGAAATGGAGGCAACAAAAAAAAATGAACGCGAGGGAGATGCGATTTTCAAACCAAAAGTTGTCATGGACTATAATAATACAATCGGAGATGTTGATCGGATGGATCAACACCTGTAGATCAACACCTCAAATCCGTGAGAAAGAGGGGGACAAATATTATAAAAAAGTATTTTTTCATTGATTAGACATTTCATTGTGGAATGCATTTGTGTTATATACAAAAACGGGGGTCAAAGGAGCATTTTGGAATTAAAAAAAAAAATGGTTGAAAGCATAATTTCCAAATTTGCTTCACCTTCTAAAAAAGGTGGAAGGCCTAGTTTGGAACCTGGTCCATTGCGTCTAACTGAGTGGCAATTTCCCGACGATGTGCCACCAACTGAAAGAAAGGTTAAACCATATAGGTACTGCGCTGTATGTTGTAGCAAAAGAGATGAGAAAGGAAAGAAAATGCGAAAAGAGATATTTTTGCAAAAAATGTAATGTGGGATTGTGTGCCGTGTCATGTTTCATTCATAGTTTTGTTTTCTTCAAATACAGTATATGTCGGCAAATGAAGTCAAGTCTAGATCAGGATCGCCGTTTTACACACGATGGTGGAAGCGCGATGGTGGATGCGCGAAAGTTGATCTATCCCCAGCCAAGTACATTTGCTACGCCACTAAAAATATGTTGTTTCAATTTCTTTATTTATAATAAAGAACAATAAATTTTCCCAAAAAAAACTATTTGATAATTTTTTTACCCAAAATTCAAAATTAACGTGTGCACGAAGGGGTTAATAAAGTTCGACAAGGCGAACGAATCCGCGTGTTATTCTTCAGCTTGTTCCTCCCTTGCACCAAATGGTTCAAAACCAACGCGCCCTCGTTCGGATTTAACACAAAGTTCCCGTTTAAATTCTTGTGATTCTGAAACGCCACGTGTTGTTCCTGCTGGATCTTCGCCTGTTCCTCGCTCTGGAACATCTGTATGACCATCAACTGCTGTTGCTGCTTAGCTTGGAGATGCTTCTCCAACGCCAAACACTGCGCTTTGGGCTCAACCCTGGTGGCAGCTTGCAGCGTTAACTCCCTCTGCAACTCCTCAATCTTCATCTGCTGATCCTCAACTAATTCCTATAGCGTTTTCAAATCGCATTGGAGAATTTGTGGACTTTGCGGGTCCATCATGTGTTCTTGATCCTCGGCCAAGCCGGGAGAACTGACGTCGGTGTCAACTCATGTTGGTTTTGAGGAGTTCTATGAGTTGGGGTTTGGAACCGGAAACGGGGAGGTTTCTCCACTTTAGCTCGGCTTTTAGATCGCTGACCTTCATGTTTTCCAATCTTCCTATTAATCTTGTGCTGAGGGAGGAGTCTGAATGAGCTGGGGATGGTACTGGGTTGCTCGTGGGGCTGTTTTCTATGTTCTTTTGGGCGGGGAGGATGATTTGGGGGTATTTGTGTTAGAGTTGGAGCTAGAAATGGAGGTGGGTTTGTTGCTAGTGGAGGGGGTCATAGGAACTTTCGCCGGGGGAGGGGTTGTTGGGAGATGAACTCTTTTGAGCGCTGGGGGGGCCTTTGCACTCTTGAAATTTGATTGTTCTTGTTTTGGGGATTGCTTTCGATTTCTTTCGGTTGTTGTCTTTGCCGTGGGCATCCGTCCTTACCGGGGATGGGATCGGGCGAGGGGTTAAGGTTACCGGTGCGGGGGTTGGAGGTTGAGACGGAGCTGGACTGGCTATTGAGGACAAAGGACTCAGCGTCGAAGTTGAGGATAGGGAAAGCGACGCCGGACTAGACGCTTGGTTGAGGAGAGGCGCCGCGACATACATTACATACATAGAGAGACAATAGTGAAATCACAAACACAGCGTCAAAAAGAGTACCGACAGAGAAAAAATAAATTTTTCAAACTACAGATTCAAAACATGCTGAAGGCGTTCAAATATACATAGATAAATTTAAATAAAAGAAGAAACGTGTTGAACCTGAATCTTTACAATCACCTAAAGAACCCTTTCATTATTTTAATAATAATTCAAAAAGAAAAGTTGTTCGATTCTTTAATGCGCGAGGAACTTCGTTCATGTCCCGACCGCATACGTTTTTTCTTATTTTGTGCTCTAGAATACGTGCTAGGAATTTCTGCCGGACTTTTATGCAACACCCTGTATATTTCTGTATATAAATAGTACCTTATATTGTGTTTCTGCGGGTGTGTTGGCGAAAAACGGCGGACTTCCCACCAACATCTCGTAGAGTATCACGCCGACACTCCACCAATCGCACAGCTGTGTGTATCCGGTTCGCTGAAGAACTTCGGGCGCTATGTAATTCGGTGTTCCTACGAGAGAATGAGCCAAGCATCGTTGATGTTCCATCATCCTTCGTCTCTCCAAAGGTTTACATCGACACTCCTCATTCCAGTCCTCCACTGGCTCCATACTATCTTGCCTAGCATGCTCACCTAAGAAAAAAAAAAAACGTAAAAAAAAAACAGCGTTTGAGAATTTTTGTTACCATTGGGTTGGTAGTATTTGGAATTGTGCGTCCATCGGAAACCCGTGCACAGACCAAAATCCGTCAATTTGATGTGTCCATCTTTATCGATCAAAATGTTATCGGGTTTGATATCGCGATGGATGAAACCCATCTTGTGTACGCTCTCGACGGCGCAAGTCAATTCCGCTATGTAAAACCTAAAAATCAAACCGAATTCAAACAAATTTCGTTTCACTATAAATAATTTTACCTTGCTAAGGATTCTTTGAATATTCCCAACTTGATTAATAACGACATGAGATCACCTCCGGGGATATAATCCATAACGAAGTAGAGGATGTCGCTGTCTTGAAAGGAGTAATACAGCTTCACGACCCATTCGTTGTCGGCTTCCGCGAGGATGTCCCTTTCGGCTTTAACGTGCGCCACCTGGTTCCGCTTCAAGACATCCGCTTTCCTCAGCGTTTTCATGGCGTAAAGGTGATTTGTGTCGATTTTTCGCACCAAAGTCACTTCCCCGAACGCTCCGACTCCGATCGGTTTAATCTTAACGAACATCGTTTTGTCCATCTTGGCTCGCTTCAATCGTATATAATTCGATTCCTTTTGCGAAAGCATTTTGCGCATCTGCAGCTGTGCGTCGGGACTCAGACCGATCTTCGTCATCTCGTTCTCCAACTGCATCCTTCTGTACACCCTCTGTTTATACGATTTTATCACGTTCTCCACATGTTGTTCCATGAAGAACTTGAAGGCTTGCGGAGAATAATTTTTAACCTTTCCGTCTCTCCTCTCCTCCTCTTTCTCTTTACTGATCTTTTTCCTTTCTGGTATGGGGGATTGATGTTTGATTTTGTTGTGAGGGGGGAGTTGGGGCGGCATTTCTCTGTGATCACTGTTGCCGTTCATCATGAGACTGTTCTTTGAGTTGACTGAAGATGATGCTGTCGGTGGGAGAGGTGGGGCCATCGAATCGGAATACGCAGGACATGGCGGCCTGCCTTCCGAAGATGCCGTTGATTGAGGACTATCTGATCTATCGACTATAGGTGAATATTTTCGTTGGAGAGGCGCGTGGACGTGGGGGGATGCTCTGGGGGAGACTGTCGATTCTACGGTTGCGCAGTGGGGATCGTCTGAGTACGGAGGCGGAGCTAAGGGTGAGTGGCCAATGCCTCTGTGTACGGCTTTGGCTTTAGCTTGCATGGTGCTTGCGTAACTAGGAGGTTCTGTTGTTGGAACGGCAACGTTGTTTGAGGTTGTTGTAGGTTGAGTGTTGGTTGGTAGTGGCGCTGCTGGTTTGCTGTACTGTTTTTGTTGGATTGAGGCGTTGTAGGAGGGAGGTGGAGCTTGTGCTGGGGGTGTTGTGCTTGTTGGTGAGGATGGGATTTGGGGAGCTGTTGCTGTTTGAAGGACAGGTTTTTGTACTTGTGTACTTTTTACACTTTGCATGATGATTGGAGGTTGAGTTTTGGCTTGGCGAGAGCTCCAGGCTTGCAGGGCTGTGGGTCTGGCCATGGGTGTAGGCGTTGTTGTTGAAACTGGTATGGGACTTGGTGATCCCGCTGATGTGGAGCCTGAGTAGATACCAGAGGAGGGAGATTTTCTGAAATCTTGTGTGGGGCTTTGTCTGTTTTGTATGGCTGTGGTGTATGAGGGAGGTGGTGGAGGTCCTGATTGTGGCGGTGATATTAGGGGATAGGGAGGTGGGGGTTCTGCGGAGGAAGAGCTGCTGCTTTGGTACAAGCTTAGCGCTTGCATTTGTTGGGAGAGTTGTTGCTGAACTTGTGGGCCGTTTTGGACGACCATGGGCTGTCTACCGGAAGAACTCGAAACGTTTGAAACAGGACTAGTGCCTCTTTGAGAAGAAGCTGGGGAGCTGTAGACAGGGACGGCTGGAGGCGGCCGGGCAGGTACGACAGGGGCGGGTGACATCCTTTTAAACATTTGCTGGACGGATTGATAGGGGCTGTGAGGTGGAGGAGGCGGAGGTGTGTTTCTAGGGGGAGGAGGAGGCGGCGGTTCACTAAAATTACTAGGCGAGTACTGACGACTGACGGAGTTATCGGTTAGTCGGGGACTATCGGACCTCGAGCTGCCGGCTCCACTGTCGGATCCCCGATGCAAAACCATCTCCCTCTCGATACTCGGCTTCCTTATCAACTTAATCTTATTAACTTCACTCTGCTGCTTCAATAAATAATCCATCGCACCCTCCAGCCTCCCCCCGCTCACCTGAAGCGCCCTGAACGCCAACTCCTCCGAATACCCCATATTAAGTAATTGAGCTAACACTTGTTTCAACTGATACAAATCCTTATCGGTCCCGTTCGATCCCGACATCGAACTCAGCGAACTCACTCCGCTGGTCGTCGACAAATTCGATATGGTGCTGGCCGCACTCGACCCCTCGCCGCCGCCGCTCTTCGCGAACGGCAGCAGCGAATTGTGGATGACTTCCATCGCTTTCTGGTGGTAGCCCGGCGACCGGGCTGGCGCGCTGTTGCTCATTGTTATTTGGCCGGGCTGCTGGCCCATGATCTCACTTCACATGATGCTCTTCCTTCCCCTACTACCACCAACCCATGAAACACTACCCCGAATTCTTTACCAATTTCCTTTCCAATTATATCAATATCCTCTTAGTACTTAGTATTTATCTGGAATAAAACAAAAAATAACAATAAAAAAAAACAATTAATTAAGAATGAACTTATTATTGATGTTTTTATCTTTAATGCCCGCCATACACACAACCGTCCACCGGAGAGGTCTACGTGTGCAGGTTTGCCTGCGCAGGTAGACCGGAGCGTGTGTGGGAATAGACTTATGCAGTTTCTTGCGTACGGTTGACCTGCGCAGACAAACCTGCACATGTAACCTCTCCGTTAGGCCGTAGCGTTTATGGCGGGCATAACTCGTAACTACTACCATGCGATCTGTGAGACCGCAGCATATATTGAAGATTAAATTTCTCACATATTATTTCTTGTTTTGCGCTTCTAGAGAGTCTTATCTGTTTAGTCTTGTCTGTCTAGTCCTGTCTTGACCAAAAATCAATCTTACAGAGGAAATGCAAATACAAATAGCAAAAGACCTATTCCCATAAAATAGGATAGAGAAATGGGAAGAGAAAAGTTGGACCCTGCAAAATATCCCGGAATTCACTGAGGAAGAACTGGAGGAGGCAGTAGAAAAAAATCAAGATAAAAAGGCACCAGGACCAGACCAGATTCCACCCGAACTAATCAGGGTGTCGATACAAGCAAACATATTCCAATTTCTAGAGGTAATGAACGACTGCCTGAGGAATGGAGTCTTCCCAAAGAAGTGGAAAACATCACAGCTAGTTTTCCTCGAGAAGTAAAAGAATTTACAAAATTAAATTTCCAAAGAAGTTACAAAGTTTCTGGTCTAGAAGGGATTATATGTCTACTGGACATAATGGGCAAAGTTCTAAAACAACTTTTGTTAGCAAGAGTCAACAGATGATCGATTTTCCAAATTTTTGTTTTTCTGAGGGTCTTATCTGTTCTTTTGGTTAGGATCCAAATCTCAAATCCGACCGTCAGCAGTTCCCAAACGCCAATTTCCTTCCTAGTTTTGCGATTTCCTTTCCAAAAGGCTTGGACAAAACGAAATTTATCTGAAAATTCTTCAGTTCCGCAAGGCTCGTTCAAAGAATCTAACTGTAGTTATAAAAAAAGGAATAAAGAATTTTCCGACAATTTTTTCAGTTCACCATCGTCCAAAATCAAAGCATAATTTTTCCGAAAATCGAGGGGAAACTGTTGCAACAACTTTTTCAGTTTCCTAAGGTTTGGTCCATAATTCATGTAACGATATTTCTGAAAATCTAGTAAACATTTCACTTTCCTTAGTTTTGTCTAAAATCAAGGAAAAACTTCAAATTTTTCGCCTGTGTAACGCCTTTTGTTCCTCATGGTCTGATCCAAACTGTGAATAGAGATCCTGGAAAGTCTCCTTCAGTTCCCACAGTCTGCTCCAAAGCCCAAGTAATAATTTTCCCTAAAATCGAGGAAAAACTTCAAATATTACACAAAACTAAAGATTTCTGTTTCAAACTTTTCAAAACGAAGATATCTCAAAACCCCAGGAGACCAAACCGATTTTCCAATTCTTTTCATTCTCACGATTGTAGGACGAAACTGAAAACTGCCGAAAGTCCTCCAGTCGGCTTTCTTCCGGAAAAGGAAACTGAAAACTGCTGAAAGTCCTTCAGTCGGCTTTCTTGCGGGAAAGGTTTTAAATAAAACCTTTACGTATTAGTACGTTAACGACTCCTATACTTTGATTATAATTTGACGTACTACTACGTTGTCGCCTACTAAATTTTAAATAAGAAAAACGTATTAATACGGCAATACGTTAAGATAACTCGAAAAATGGAAGTACAACCATCCTTATGCTAAGCGTACACCAAAACTGATTCTGTCGGCCGATGGCGGTCAGAACTACCCGAGTAACTCGGACGTGTATGTACTTACACTGAAACAGTGGTACCACTTGTGCAAATATTGGACGACATTTTAATTTTTTAAATGTTTATCCCACAGGGTTGGTCTATTATAAACAGAACCAATTACTTTTTCAATATCCATAGTCGGTTAGGTAGATAACAACAAAATTTAACTATAAATACACTTAATATGTGCTGTAGACGCCGGCAGACTGGCGAGAAATCCCATCAAGTTAGGATCATCGTGATCATTGGCTGTTTTCGGGCGTCATCGGATGATGACAACGACTGTCATCATCTGTTTGTGAACTGACAATGATAGCGACAACTGACGATGACAGTCGTGTTGTTTAGGCGCCGGCAGACTGGCTAGAAATCCCAACAAGTTCGAACTCGACTGTTGATCGGCCGTTTTCGGGCGTCATCGGACGATAAAATCCCAACAAGTTCGGACTCGACTGTTGATCAGCCGTTTTCGGGCGTCATCGGACGATGACAGTCTTGTTTGTGTACGCGCTCTCTGTGTTCTACAAGTGTTTGATTCAATCGCCGTTGTCGCCCGAGCAAACTTCGGCCGATGACGGGTTAGGTGTATGCGAGCTGTAATGTTTACACAGACAATGTAATGTTTATAACTTCGTTTTACGTTTTTTAATGTTTTTTGTTAATGTTTTTAATGTTTTACAACCGCAATGTTTACAACTTCGGCCGTTGACGGATGAGGTGTACGCGAGCCATTACGGCTCGCGTACACCTAACCCGTCATCGGCCGAAGTTTCCCCGCGTGACGACGGCGATTGAATCAAACACTTGTAAAACAAAGGGAGCGCGTACACAAACACGACCGTCATCGTCCGATGACGCCCGAAAACGGCCGATCAACCGTCGAGTCCGAACTTTTCTAGCTAGTCTGCCGGCGCCTACAGTGCAAATTGAGTGTATTTATCGTTAAATTTTGTTGTTAGCTACCTAAACGACTATCGATATTGAAAAAAATAATTTTGTTTATAATAGACCAACCCTATGGGATAAACTACAGAATACCGATAACGTCCAATGTCGGCACAAGTGGTAACACTGTTGCAGTGTAAGCACATACACGTCCGAGTTACTCGTCCGGGTAGTTCTGTCCGCCAACGGCCGATAAAATTGGTTTTGGTGTATGCGATCCGTTAAGGAAAATTATTGCAAGTTATCTCTCAGACAGATACATCAAAATTGCAGCAAAAAGTATGACGAAAATATCATGTGGGGTGCCACAAGGGTCCGTTCTGGGACCAAAGCTATGGAACATATTCTATAACAGCATATTCAAGATTGAAATGTCAATTAAAGAAGTAGAAAAGTCAATTGAAGGTGTAGAGATGATCTATTTCGCCGATGACACAGCATTGGTGATAAAATATCGCAAAGTAGAAGGGATAAGAGAAAAATCGTCTGTCTAGTCTTGTCTGGCTCTCCTCGATGGTTAGCTAACAACATACCCGCCTTTCAATGCGGGAGACCCGGGTTCGAATCCTGGTTGGGGAGACGACAACTAGGGCGGTTTTCACTAACCGTCCGCGCTGCCTACCCTGTATGAATGCAAAATATACGATACCGGGGTGGCGCATACTAAAAGCCAAGATTCCACCTTGGCGGTTTAGTAGGATGTTTAGTGAAAGCTTCCCCCGAACCACTTTTAAAAAAATTTAGTCTTGTCTGTCTAGTGACGTCGAAATATACCCGAAAAGACAAACGAAGGTAGAAAACGGACCAGGAAAATATGTGCTTATAATAATAGCTTATAAGGCTAGACATCAAAAATCTATAACTCGGCTCCCTGGCATCACATCATGGTTGATGATGTATATCTACTATCTACTAAAATGTATCTCCGAATATATACTAAATCTATATCTACTAAAAATGTCTACTAAACTGTCTAACTAGTCTACTATCTACAAAAATGTCTACTATGTACTAAATGTGTAATCTACTAAAAACGATTACTCCGTCATTGCCCGGTCCCAAGTCCGGATTGAGAAAGGAGGGTTGGATGCCAGGCTCAACAACAAACCGGTCGGTAAAACAATTCATGTTGTATCTCAATGCACTGGGCAGAAAAAGAAGAAGTAGAAGGGAAGAAAAAGTTCAGAAAAGCGTACCCTGCAATAAAGCAGGATTAATGTTAGGAAGATGATGAACTACTAAGAATGATACGTAGCTACCTCTGCGGCCGACGCATTATCCTCCGTACTGAAAAGAAGTTAAAAGTTGGGACGTCTGTAGTGGTGTTCCACAAGACTCCGTAATGGGACCAACCCTGTAGAACGTACTCTACAATGGTGTCCTCATGTTGAAACTACCCGAGGGAGTTAACATAATCGGTTTTTCGGACGACCTGGCACTCATTGTAGTGGGAAAGAATGAAAGAGGGACTATGCTAAATTGGCCATTGAACAAATTCTTACTCATTGTAATGGGAAAGAATGAAAAAAGAACTATGCTAAATTGGCCATTGAACAAATTACTAAATGGATGTCATCAAAATCCCTCCACCTAGCGCCGGAAAAGTCCGAAGCGGTCCTGTTAACAGGATATAGAAAGTTGGCGCCTACGTCTTTCAAAGTGCTGGGTGTGAACACTAAGCCACAAGGCTCTCTCGAGAACATCTTGACAATCGACAAAAGAGTTATACAGAGCACATAAAAAAAAAGCGGCGGAAACTGACATGAAAACTACTGCGGCACTGGAAAAACTAATGCCCAATGTGGGCGGACCTAGATGCAGTAAACGCGGGTTCCTAAGCACTGTCGCCCACTCTGATATGCTCTATGGAGCTCCTACATATGGGTTACCTATTCTATGGGTTACATATGGGTACAGGTTTACAGTATCCTTAAGATAGCTTACAATTACAATCGACAATCCTTAATAAACGCTTAATTAGATGTATTTCAAATTTTGTTTTCAAAAGATGTATTTCTTAATTAGCTGTATTTCAGAGGAAAATGGCCCTACGAGTCTGCTGTGCCTACCGTACATTATCGCGCCATGTAGTTTTGGTTATTGCAGGAATGCCTCCCATCGAACTAAGGCAAAGCATGTAAGACAAAGCATAGAGATTATCGATATGAGGCAGACAAGAACAAAACGGCTAGTCATGAGGCAGATACCAAACTCACTCAGGAGTGGCAGGAAGAGTGAAATAACTCCACAAAAGGTCAGTGGACGAAGATCCTCATCCTGGACATTGACACTTGGACTACTCAACGACGCATTGAAGTTTCATATTACCTCACCCAGGTCCTCACGGGCTACGGTTGTTTCCGAGATAACCTCCACAACATCGGGAGAGCATCCGACGCAGATTGCGTATACTGTGGGTAGGCCGATAGTGTTACCCATACTATATTTGAGTGTCGCAGATGGGACAACGTGAGGGAAATGTTTCAGAACAACAAATTCGATCCCCAAAATATAATGGCGCACCTATTAGGATCGCAGGAAGAATAGAACAATATCCACAAAATGGTAAGAAATAATAACGGAAAAGGAAAATGACGAGAGAAAAATAAAAGCCAAAAAATCGAACCCCTAATCGCATACAGTGCGGAAGGTGGTAGTAGATAGTACACGACAAAGAACAGGTCATTAAACACCCTAAAGGAATGCGAGAAGCGGTTCCAGAGTGTTCGGGTTAGTTTCAGATGGCTCACTTGCTTGGATAACTGAAACGTGTCATCTACACTAGTGTTGACTGCCTAGTCTTGTCTGTCTAGTCTAGTCTGTCTAGTCTTGTCTGTCTAGTCTTGTCTGTCTAGTGTTGTCTGTCTAGTCTTGTCTGTCTAGTCTTGTCTGTCTAGTCTTGTCTGTCTAGTCTTGTCTGTCTAGTCTTGTCTGTCTAGTCTTGTCTGTCTAGTCTTGTCTGTCTAGTCTTGTCTGTCTAGTCTTGTCTGTCTACTAGGGCGGTTTTCATTAACCGTCCGGGCTGCCCACCCTGAATGAATGCAATATATGCGATACCGGGGTGGCGCATACTAAAAGCCAAGGTGGAATAGGGGATTTGGTGAGTCTTGTCTGTCTAGTCCTGTCTGTCTAGTCTTGTCTGTCTAGTATTGTCTGTCTAGTCTTGTCTGTCTAGTCTTGTCTGTCTAGTCTTGTCTGTCTAGTCTGTCTAGTCTTCTCTGTCTAGTCTTGTCTGTCTAGTCTTGTCTGTCTAGTCTTGTCTGTCTAGTTTTGTCTGTTTAGTCTTGTCTGTCTAGTCTTGTCTGTCTAGTCTTGTCTGTCTAGTCTTGTCTGTCTAGTCTTGTCTGTCTAGTCCTGTCTGTCTAGTCTTGTATGTCTAGTCTTGTCTGTCTAGTCTTGTCTGTCTAGTTTGTCTGTCTGTCCTCCTCGGTGGTGTAGTTGACAACATACCCGCCTTTCAATGCGGGAGACCCGGGTTCGAATCCTGGTCGGGGAGGCGACAACTAGGGCGGTTTTCATTAACCGTCCGGGCTGCCCACCCTGAATGAATGCAATATATGCGATACCGGGGTGGCGCATACTAAAAGCCAAGGTGGAATAGGGGATTTGGTGAGTCTTGTCTGTCTAGTCTTGTCTGTCTAGTCTTGTCTATCTAGTCTTGTCTGTCTAGTCTTGCCTGTCTAGTATTGTCTGTCTAGTATTGTCTGTCTAGTCTTGTCTGTCTAGTCTTGTCTGTCTAGTCTTGTCTGTCTAGTCCTGTCTGTCTAGTCTTGTATGTCTAGTCTTGTCTGTCTAGTCTTGTCTGTCTAGTCTTGTCTGTCTAGTTTGTCTGTCTGTCCTCCTCGGTGGTGTAGTTGAAAACATACCCGCCTTTCAATGCGGGAGACCCGGGTTCGAAACCTGGTCGGGGAGACAACAACTAGGGCGGTTTTCATTAACCGTCCGGGCTGCCCACCCTGAATGAATGCAGAATATGCGATACCGGGGTGGCGTATACTAAAAGCCAAGGTGGAATAGGGGCTTTAGTGAGAGTCTTGTCTGTCTAGTCTTGTCTGTCTAGTCTTGTCTGTCTAGTCTTGTCTGTCTAGTCTTGTCTGTCTAGTCTTGTCTGTCTAGTCTTGTCTGTCTAGTCTTGTCTGTCTAGTCTTGTCTGTCTAGTCTTGTCTGTCTAGTCTTGTCTGTCTAGTCTTGTCTGTCTAGTCTTGTCTGTCTAGTCTTGTCTGTCTAGTCTTGTCTGTCTAGTCTTGTCTGTCTAGTCTTGTCTGTCTAGTCTTGTCTGTCTAGTCTTGTCTTTTTTTTTCAGAGAGGAGGGGGAATGCATTGTTGCACACCGGATATTCAAACCCGTGTAGTGTGGGGCTCTCTGATCGAGTTCTTCGTGACCAGCATACCCTCCTCTACACTACACTCCACCCGGAACTGCGTGAGCATTACTTCAGGTGGGTGGTGGTGTTTGTACCAATTGTTTTCCTATTGTTATTTTTATTGTTCTTTACTCGTTTCGAATTCGTCTTCTGTCATATTAGTTATGTAGTCGTGTGATAAACCATTTTTCGGTCTTTTCGTCACATATCTAGTCGTCCTTGTTAGCTTCTTTATGTTTCGTGTGATATTATAATCGCCTTCCATTCTCTCTCCATTTGTTCTTTTCCCAACATGATTTCGGTTATGTAAGCTTGTACTGCATCCCAGTTATGCTCACTTTCTAACATAACTTCCATGATGTTCTGTTCTTCTAGTTTTGTACCCCCTAGTGTCTCCGCAAGTCGAGTTCTTTCGTTCTCTGATTCTGTACACATAAAGATAGTGTGTTGTGCGTCGTCTGGGATATGACCGCAATAAAAACACTCCGCAGTGTCTCTTTTTTTAAACCGTTCGAGGTATGCGTTGAAGCATCCATGACCAGTGAGTGCCTGTGTAAGATGGTAACTCATATGTCCGTGTGACCTTTCATACCATGCTGTTACGTTAGGGATAAGTCTGTATTTCCACCTGCCACTAGTGTCGTTATCCCATCTTGTCTGCCATCGGTCCATGAGTCTCTTACGTGCTCTCTCCTTAGCGGCTGCTCTTTCGTGTTTTACTTCTTTTTTCGCCCTGTGTTGTTGCAGGTCTTCGTAGACTTCTTGTTTCTCGCGAATCAGTAAGTCTATTGGGGGTGTGCTTGCAAGTACCAGCGCCGCGGCCTCCGAAACCGTTCTGTAGGCAGAAATTACTCTTAGAGCACTTCTTCTCTGTACTCCTGTAAGTTGTTTTCTCGCTCCAATCTTTTTCGTTACGCCCGCCCATATTTCCGCCGCGTAGAGAATTTTTGAGTGTAGTACCACATTGTTGAGAAGTTTCCGTTTCAATTCCCTCGGTCCTCCAATGTTCGGCATCAACCTTACCAGAGCTGTCACTGTAGACGCTGCCTTTTTCGGTGTTTTGGCTATATGGTCTGTGTATCTCAGACCGCTATCGAGTTGGACGCCAAGGTACCTCAATGATTTCGATAAAGGGATATTTTGCCCTTCCAGAACGAGTTGGGGTGAATAGTCTCTTATCCGTGATAAGTATCGCTTCTGTTTTATGAACTGCCATTGTTAGACCCTGCTCTTTTAACAAATTATTTGTCCGCCGAAGGGTTTCGTTAGTTGGTTCTAGTGTACTTATTTCCTTTGCAGTCACTACCACTGCGGCGTCATCTGCGAACCCAACTATTTGCGCTGTTCTAGGCAAGTCTAGGTTTAGCAAGCCATCGTACATAATGTTCCACAAGAATGGTACCAAGACCGATCCTTGTGGGACACCCGCCGTTACCTCATACTCAACTTCACCTTCGTCCGTGTGGTATATCAACCGTCGGTCGCTCAAGTAGCTGCTTATCATCTTTCTCAAGTATTCTGTTGTCTGTCTTGATGCTAATGCATTCATGATTATATCCCACCTAGCTGAATTAAAGGCGTTTTTAACGTCAAGGGTCACTAATGCACAATAACCTTTCGATTGCCGTGTTCCATTTTTGACCTTTTCTGCTGCTTTAATTACTTCAGCAATAGCGTCCACGGTTGATCGACCTTTTCGAAAACCATACTGCCATTGGGACAGTCCTCCGTTGTTTTCGATATATGTCTCAAGTCTCCTAAGTATTAGTCTTTCAAAAAGTTTCCCTATGTTGTCCAGGAGGCATATCGGTCGGTATGACGATGGTGCTTCCAATGGTTTGTCCCCTTTTCTCAGTAAGACGAGTTTTTGTCTTTTCCATTGCGTAGAGAAAATTCCCTTTCGAAGACACGCATTGTAAGTTTCCAGCAACAACTCTGGCCACATTTCCACCACTTCTGTGATGATCTCATTTGGAATATTGTCTGGACCAGGTGCTTTCCCTGACAGTAATCGTTTCCTAGCCTCAAAGATCTCCTCTACGCTGAAAGGTGTTACGAGATTTTCAGTGGTTTGCCATTTTTCTGCCGGTCTTCGTTCGTGAACTGGAAATAGTGTGGTAACTATTTCTCTCATCCGTTGTGGGCACGATATCCCAGGTATCAGTTGTCTACCCATTAGTTTTTTCGTAGCAATTCGATATGGGAGGCCCCATGGGTCTTCATTTATGGATTGGCAAAGTTCGAGCCAGCATTTCTGCTTGCTATTTTTGATGGCCATGCGCAATTCCTTTCTCGCTTTTTTGAAATTCGCGTCTAGGTCCACTTCTTGTCCAGCCATCCTGTCTGTTGTGCTTTGCCGCCGTCTTCTGTGGCGTTGGGCGGACCTGCGTGCCGTAACGTACTTCTTCCTTAGATTATTGATTTCAGCGTTCCACCAGTAAACTGACTTTTTTCCATTTAAGGCAAATTTGCGCTTTGGCATCGAAGCATCACACGCTGTTGTAATGGTTTCGATCGCATATTCTACAAGTCCTTCTACGTCACCTATCTCTGAGAGTCTTTGCAACTCTCCATGCGTCTTGCGTCTACTTCCAGTGTCGCTCTTAGCTGAGTGCTATCGAGTTTCTTCACCAGCCATCCGTGTCTAGTCTTGTCTGTCTAGTCTTGTCTGTCTAGTCTTGTCTGTCTAGTCTTGTCTGCCTAGTCTTGTCTATCTAAAAACAAAAAAACCTAAGGTCATAGCAGGAGATTTCAACGCTAAGTCTCCTCACAGGGGTTGTCCACTAATAGACAACAGAGGGGATATCGTTATGGATTGGGCAGTGGAGCTGGACGTAGTTTTGCTGAACCAAGGGACACAGCACTCACTAGTGGTAATGGGGTACTAGGTACTAGGGGTAATGGGGTAATAGGTGTAATGGGGTATAGGGGTACTCTATAGGGGTAATGCGCGTTCCAAAACAGATCTGACTTTCTGTTCGCATAACATCGGAAACAGGATCCAAGACTGGAAGCTACTCAACCCTGAGCGATCACCGATACATATCATATAAAATAGAAGCAGAGTCACCTAGGAAAGACATACAACAAGAAATAAACCGCCCAAGTGCGAGTTGTGACCCGCGCACCGAGGGTTCCGTACAAACTTGTATAGTATAGTATTACTATGTAGATTATCAACATATTATGTAGATTATAAAGAAAAATTAGACGAAATATAATATATACAGGATGTTACGGGACTGGAGTATGTCGCATGTCGGTTATAAACAAGCAAAATTTAGACATAATATATACCCTGTATATATTATGTATATAGAGCGTACGTGATGAAATGCATAACGAATATAAACAAAGAAAATTCAGAATAAACAGCTTGGCGCCAACACCTACTTTTTAACCTTTGGACCTTACTTGAAGAGGACCTAACTGTATGCAACCCATATGCTTCTGGAGCCTGACAATACCACTACGACAACATTAGTATATTTTCATAAGTTTCTAATAGTAAATTCGCATTTTTCTTGTAATTAAACTACATATTTACGGTTTTCAGATTTTTCCCTTTACATGTGCTGTAAGACACCGCTTCTTGCCAAACTTCATGATTCTAGATCTACGGGAAGTACCCTATAGGTTTTGATTCCCTTGTGAAATCGCAAAATATGCGACATAAACGGTCATATCTTTTGATCGCGTTGACTTATAAGTTTGATTTTTTTACAACTGAAAAAGACCGCAGACCCGAGTATTTGATACAAATTTCAACTTGTTACATCTACGTGTTCCTGAGAAAAATGGTCTTGACAGACAGACAGACGGACAGACAGACAGACAGACAGACTGACAGACAGACAGACAGACAGACGGACAACAAAGTGATCCTATAAGGGTTCCGTTTTCGGTACGGAACCCTAAAAAGGAACGAATGGAGTACAAAACACCTTAACACAGAAGCACTAAAAACTAACCTGGCACAGTAAATTGCAGGTACAACAATTAAAAATGCTGATACACTTGTTCAGGTCATGATACCCAAGAATGGTGGAGCAACTAGGAGGAAACTGGTATACTGGTGGTCAGACGAAATATCTAGCTTGAGGGCCTCGTGCGTTGCTGCTAGAAGAAAAAGTCAGCGACAAAAACTAAAAACGACGTCTATGAAAAGCTCAAAACGCTAACGGACCTATATAGAAGCAGAAAAAGAGAATTGAGACAAGCCATAGCCAAAGCAAAAGAATCACATTGGCAAAAACTCTGCGAGGACAAGGTCATATGGGGAGATGAAACTTGAGAGAGTGCTACCGCCAAACAATCAAATGCCAATGAATGACCTGAAACGGGTTGTAGATGAACTGTTCCCACAACATGAACCTTTTGTCTGGGAACAATCAGAGGTTAATGATATACCGCTATTTACCAAGGAGGAACTCACCAAACCAATCACTGCTTCCACAACGGTAGAGCTCCAGGCCCAGATGGAATCCTGCCTGAGGTTATTAAAATCGCAGCCCTCGACCAATCAAAATTTGTTCTAGATATAATGAATGCAGAACTAAGTGCCGGGAACTTTCCCAAGAAATGGAAGTACGCAAGGCTGGTCCTGCTCCGCAAGGGTGACAAACCGTTAGACGATCCATCATCGTACAGACCCCTGTGTATTCTGGATACACCGGGGAAGCTTCTAGAGCAGCTCCTGGTGAACAGACTTAAAAGAGGGCTTGAGGGAGGAATCGGATTGTCCAAGAGACAATTTGGATTCAGAGAGGGAAGATCCACTATCAGCGCAATAGAAGCGGTCCTAAAACTTGCAGAAGAAGCTAGAAGTGGCTCCAAAAGGACAAGGAAGATATGTGCTCTAATTACATTTGACGATGGAAACGCTTTTAACAGTGCTAGGAAAGTAATAATAAAGGAACTAACGGAAAGAGGAATAGCGCCTTACCTCCTGCGCATGGTAAGAAGCTACTTCGATAATAGAACACTGCTTCTACAGGCACGTGGAGTTTCAGTAGAGAGAGAATGGAGCGGGTCCCACAAGGTTCAGTTTAAGGCCCTACTTTGTGGAACATCTTGTATGATAGTGTCCTAAGACTGAAACTTCCTGGGGATGCCACACTCATTGGCTTCGCGGACAACCTGGCGCTCGTGGTCTCCGCAAAAAAATACACTAATAAATAAAAATACAAATAAAAATATAGAAAAAACACTAATAGGAGAATATACTGTGTATACGTGAGTTTTATTGCTCCCCGTTTAAGGCAAAGTTCTTGGTAAAAACGTCGAATTAAAAGACAAAATTTATATGTAGTTGCATGGAATATTCTCAGCTATAATCTGACCAAGTGTTATTTGATTCTGACTTGAATCTAAGGTGTAATAGTGAAAAACAATAATAATTAATGGTTTGGTTTTTCATCGAGGTACAAAAACAAAAGGTGCAAAAAAGTCCCACTAATAAGGAGAAGATAAGGTGATCGGAATATTTATTTCTCTATTACCAGTGGCGTTCATGGTACAGGTGTTAAGGATAAAAAATGTTGTGCTTCAAATGTGATAAAAAAATTACAGATCATCAATTCTGCAAATGTGATGGGTGCAGAAAACAATTACACTTGAGCTGCTCGGATCTGACTGCTTCCGAAATAAGATGTATTCAGCTGAAATCCAAACGAACTCTAAAATTTTTCTGTGAATGGTGTCAAGAGGGATTGCGAATGCTTCCAGTTTTACAAAAGAAAATTGAGTTCCTGGAATAAATTGGGAGACTTTGAAACCAAACTTGATAAAGTGCTTCAAAATGATGAGTTGAAAGAATTGAAGAGTAACTTTGACTCATTTATTACTGACAATAAAACTAGTAGTAGCAGTCAGAATAATAGGCAGGAAATAGGGGATGAAAGATATCAAGAAATGGTGGTAGAAATGATAGAAAGGCAGAAAAGAGAATCCAATATAATGATAGCAAATCTTAAGGAACCCGTAAATGGTAATGTACAGAAGCGTAAGGAAGAGGATATGGAGAGTGTCAGAAGTTTACTTAAAGATTTCAATATTGATATGTCCAACATAAAAGTCTTCAGAGTAGGCCAAGTACAGCCAGATAAGATTGGCCAAATAAGGTGGGCGTCCGAAAAAGGCCAATGGACGAAGTTGATCATACCAGATATCACCACATGGGTCAACAGGAAGCATGGCGAGACTAACTTTTAAATGATTCAGTTCCTCACAGGGCATGGGTGCTTCGACGACTACTTGAAACAATAACTACTTGAAACAGTCTGATAGTCTCTGTGAATACTGTGGCCTTGAAGATAGCATTTGACACACCATGTTCGACTGTCATAGATGGATACCAGAAAGAGAAACGTGGCAAAAGAAAACTCACCTCAAACTAGAGCCCATAGACCTAACCGACCATATGATTAGGTCGGAGAACATCTGGGTAATAACAACCGATATGATAACAAACATCATGACCTTGAAAGAGCAGGACGAGAGGAAACGACTCCAAGTCGAGAGCAACAAGAAACTGAACCTGAACCCCTAATCACTAGATGTGGAAGGGAGATGTAAGGCGAAACTAATACAACAACATCTTGACGTCATGCGTGAAGCAGTTCCAAGATGCTCGAGGAGTTTTCAGGGGGCCACTTGATAAGTTAACTGATTGGTGCTTGCTACGTCCCGTTAAAAACAAAAAAAAGTCTTGTCTGTGGTCTTGTCTGTTGTCTGTCTAGTCTGGTCTGTCTAGTTTTGTCTGTCTAGTCTTGTCTGTCTAGTCTTGTCTGTTGTCTGTCTAGTCTTGTCTGTCTAGTCTTGTCTGTCTAGTCTTAAAAAACATGCCTTGATAGATTTAAATTAACATTTGTAATGTACTGTCAAATAAGTTTAATTTAACAACTTGAAAATTTGCATAAATATCATGCAATAATGCAAATAAATGCTTTTTTATATTGACAAAAAATATTTACATTGCATGTTCAAAGATTAAAAAATGCCCTCTCTATTTACTGTGGCAGTCCATTCCATCTGATAAGTTTTGTTTGGCAATCTTATTTGACTAGCCTTTAGCTCCTTTCCTAGAGACTAGAGCTACAGCAGAGACTGTGCTGGCCTTATTATTATTATTTTTAATAATTGTTATTGTTTTTGATAAAATAGAAAAGCTTCGATAATAAGTTCAAAGAGCTACATGCTGATGTAAAAGAATGGATTGCTGATACCTATTCTAGACTTGATAACATTAAGTAAGTGTAGTAACATTCTCAAACTAATACTATAAGCAAATTAGATAAAACCTTACTATAGTGTAAGATATACTGTATTTAAAGCAGAGCAATTGGATATCTAATTCAAATAATATTAGTGTCAGAACAATTTGGAATTGCAAATGATAAGCAAAATATTAGAGAAAAACTTACTATACTGTAAGATTTTCTGTATATAGAGCTGAGGAATCTTGTATCTATGCAAATACCTTTCTTCATAAAGAAATTTGATAATTATTGGAAGGATTCTGTGTGGAATTGTTGTTGCAAAGGTATGTTGTATGTGTGGGTGTAACAATTGTAGCAAACGAAAAATTGGTTATTTATAAAAAAAAAATCTTGAGTAGTTGAATCAGTCCACACAGTTATTTATAAAATAGGAAAACCTTGATGAAAAAAATGTTGAGGATCATTAGAGGGGAAGTGTAAAAGAGTGAGTGAGTGTGTAGTTTTGAGGCATTTAATAAATCCCAATCTGTCAAGATGCAGTGGTTCACACACACAATGCCTGAGGCTGAGTTAGGTATGTGCCAAATTACTATCAAATGTCTCACTCTAATGGCATACCATTCGCATTCTTTGGCATTGTGACACTACAGCAATCTGTTCCTGTCAGCCAGAATCCGCCACAAATGTATTTATAACCCGTCCTGTGCGATTACCTTGCGAATTCTCTTTCAAAAATCCTCGATTTTCCACGGAAACTGACAGTTTCCAAGTGTCAATCCATCTCATTCTATTTGGAATTTAACAACACTGCATTGACACTTTTTTTTCGAGATTATTGTGCGCACGGAAATTCACTAGACCGGCCGTCCGTTCCGCACCGAAACCACGCGAAATCGTCGCCAAAATCAACTTTCGCCAAATTACGCACTCCCGAACGCACGAAAAACTTAAACGAAAACAAAGAAAATTCTGAATAGATTAGGTATCGGCCATCTTACACAGTGTCAAATTCCATAAACTACCAACCTTTAAAAAATTAAACACTTCCATCCACACGCATTAAAACACAACAAAACCTCTAAACCCATACAAAACACATCAATAAACAAGCAAACAAAATCAAAAAACCTAAAACAAATCCAAAAACTAGCTTTAAATTCAAAAAAACCAAAAATAAAACAACGTGTTTCTAGTGACATTCACCTTTAATATTGGCAATGATTTATGGTTCCAAAGAAGCAACATTCATAACCATTGGCGTACACCAGGTCTTTTCCCAAAACACATTTCCCTCGCGCAATTTCCTCTCCACCCAACTTGCTCCACTCCCATAACTCAATCCAAACCAACCAAATTTTCCTCCACCAATATTTCAAACAATTTCTAGCAATCAACTGATATTTCAATGCTTAACATCAGGTTTTTCTACGCCAATGGTTTAAAATATTTCATGTTTTTAAAAACAAAAAAAAGGTCACTGCAGTATTCGTCTCCGTTTTTTTGTTTTATTTTTGTTTGGCGCTTTCGTGCGTCATTGCCATTTTTTTTTAAATAAAGATATTTTTTATCTTGTTTATTTTACTTAAAACACCGTTTTTTTTGCACAAATTATCCTTTAATTCAACAACAAACGTAATTTAATATAAAAATAGATTACGATATGTTTGAACTCTTAAGAATTACGATTAATTTAAAATTATAATTACAGAGATGCCAACATGTAATTTATTATTTTAATTTATTTAAACTGACTTATATTGAACAAAATGTCAATATTTAGTTTATTGCTACCGTTTTAAATTAAATTTTGCTTTGAATTACACAAAAACGGCGTAATAAATTCAATTTTTCTTAGACATAAAATTACCAACTTAATAAAATTCACTAAATATCAACAATAAATTGACTTAATATCAATAAAACCTTAATTTACCCACCAAATCTTAATACTGATCGATCATTTATTATTACAACAATCTTTTCTAACAGAAATTTCTGTAAGTTTCATAAACTAAGCTTTTCTTTTTGTTTTGAACGTTTGGCATGAGTTTGGCAACCCAGCACATTCCTGTATGTTGCCCATACATAACCTGTCAACAACAACAATTCTCACGTTTGTCGCTTTGGAGGTTAGAAAATACGTTTTCAAAAATAAATTGGCAACAAAATGCGACGATTATCAGAAGAAAGGACGAAAATTCTTTTTGAAAAACTTTCCAAATAGTAAGTTAAATATTACTGTTACAATCTAAAATTTTTGTTTATCACTTTCTTAGGGTTGGTTCTTGAAATTTATATGTGAGTTGCTTTTAGTATCGGTCAAAATGTAAAGTTGTTAATAGAACGCCCTGACGGTGTCTATTGTTTCCGAGAAATGAAGGATCGTGTTTACTATGTTTCTGAGAAAATCTTGAAGCTAGCAAACACGTTGAGTCCCGAACAGATGGTATCAACAGGAACATGTTTTGGAAAATTCACAAAGAGCAATAAATTCCGTTTGCATATTATGGCACTTACTTATTTAGCTCCTTACGCACAGTGTAAGATTTGGTTGAAACCAACAGCAGAGCAACAGTTTCTGTATGGAAATCATGTCAGTAAAGCCGGGATGGGGAGAATAAGCGAAAGCACGGAGAAGTACAGCGGGGTTATAGTTTATAGTATGTCAGATTTACCACTGGGTTTTGGAATTGCTGCTAGGTCGACAGCGGAGTGTAAACATGCGGATCCGTTAGCAACGGTATGTTTCCACCAGGCAGATATTGGGGAGTATATACGGTCTGAGGAGGATTTGTTATAAGTTTAAGCAACAATAAAAGGTTTTCTCTTTAAAAAAAAAATTATGAATACTTTGTTTTTTTTATAATCACTTTTTATTTCCGGCCAAATTCAAAATTACATTCCAAACTGTTTCTCTCCAAAAAAAGTTATAGAATGTGTTTTTAGAGAGTTAGTTATTTTCCTCCATGGTGACCACCATGATGATGATGACCATAAGAATAACTTCCTTTACCACAATCGGGTTCTGGTTCTGGTGTTGGTTCTGGTTTTACCTTTGGAGGATCTGGTTTTGATTCTTCCTTCGGAGTATCTGTCTTTCCAAAGATTTTCTCTTTTATGTCCTCAATCTTGGCTTTTGAGTAGACACCGTGAATTCCCAAGAGGAATGCAAAGAGCAGAAATATTAAAGACAGCTTCATGTTTGCTGTTGTAGATTGTAGATAATCGGAAGTGACTTGTATATACTATGTTTGGTAATGATAATGAGCTGGTTTTCCAGTGGGTTTATATACTCGGAAAGTAGGGATTGTTAGAATTGTTTAGATTTTATGGAAGGTTTTTCTTTTTTTGAAACGTATGCATTAAGAATCTTTAAATACTTCGAATGGTTAAGATTGTAACTGCATAGCAGAAAAACATTCCTAATCCTAGATAATCAATTTGTCCAAAAGATTTCCTTACTTTTAAATCTACAATTTCTACTTTCATTATCGACAAACAAATTCAATTTTAGTCTGATGATCTGCTTGTATTAGATTCTTTGTTAATTTATCGCAAACTTCTTTGTTTCTGTAGAATGAATTTTATCAGTTTCGAGCGGAATTTTCGCGATAAAAAAATTCCGACCGACTGTCGGACGTGATTTCTCATTTTCTTTCATGTATTTTACACAAATATTTCACTTAAAATTCCCGGTAAAACTTATATAAAAAAACTAATATATTTATAAATGTATTGTTACATCAACAACTTAAGTAATTACAAGAACAATCAAACAATGTCATTGATGACAATCTATGAACAATAATGTCAAAATAATCAATTTTGATATTAGTTCAACAAGTTTGACATTAATTGAACAATTTTGACAGTAGTTGAACAATTTTGATGTTAGCTGATCAATCTTGAGATAACCTGAGAGATATGAAATGAGAATTGTTTTTCAATGTTTGAGTAATGAAATTCAACCATTAATTGAACCCGTCATTTCGAAAAGGGCATGAGTCAATGGATTAAAACTTTTCAGAATCAACAAAAATTTGTTTTTTGTTAAAAAAGTCATTGATGCTGAAGAAACTGAATATAGAGATTGTTAAATAAAAAACATACACGCTTTTTGGAATATTTATTTATTAAAAAAGAACAATTTTCATCAAGATATTTTGAATTAAAATTTTTGGACTTGTGCCTTTTTCGAAATGATCAAGCGATCTTAAAAAAGGCTTTAGTCCAAAAATTTTAGTTAGTTAATCATTTTCCAGCAATTTTGGCTTTTTTATTTTATTATGTTTATAGTTTTCACTAATCCTGCCATCAGAGACTCTTTTGCTAGGTTTAAAAGCATTTTCGGAAATATTCGGCGATAAAGTGATATTATGTCATATCTGACAGATGCATTTCGTTTCACTTGAAAGGGGCATAAGTCCAGGACTCGTGCCCTTTTAATTGCTTTTTAAGTTGACTTATGGTGTATACACATGTGCTCTTTTCGCATGGAATATGTAAAACGTTTCAATGAATAAAATGGCGTAAAAAATTGATATTTCAAAAAAGTGTGACTCGTGCCCTTTTCGAAATGACGGGTTCAATTAGTTTTGAAGTTACTTGAACAATTTGGACATTAATTGAATAATTTTGACATTAGCTGAACAATTTTGACATTAGTTGATCAATTTTGGGATAACCTGAGAGATATGTTTGAGAGATATTGTTTTTCAATGTTTGAATAATGAAACTGAACCATCAATTTGATATTACTTGAATAATTTTGACATTAATTGTATTAACAATAAACAATATATTTTAACAATATATTTTTTAATATATTGGTACAAGTTCAAATTAAGTAATTACAAGAACAATCAAACATTGTCATTGATGGCAATTTATGAACAGTAATGTCAAAATTTGACAATCTAATATATTAAAAACTAGTTTAAAAGTCAAATATTTTGTGTGAAGACAAAAATTGAAATGGATGATCATTTACTGTCGGTAAGGTCAAATTTTGGTATATAAATTCAAAATGTAAAAAATTAGAAAAATGACATGTAAATACAAAATATATATAATGTAATATGCCAGTAATCAAAATTTGGCATTTAAATTCAGAAAATAAAAGATCAGATAAAATCATATTTCAATCCAATGTAGATATCAAAAAATTATTGAAAAAATGTTTGCAAATATGACATTAACAACGTAAATGTCTTTGAAAATAATTTTTACGGAAAAATGTCAATAACGACAAAATTAACATTTCAATCTAAAATTTGTTGAAAAAATGTCAAAATTTGTGAGCTGTAATCTAAATTTGTAGATATTAATGTCAGTAATGTCAAAACTTATTAATTGTAATTTGGCGTTTAAATTCAAAATATCTATTTAATTATAAAATGAGATTTTAATTTACAATATCAAACAATTATTGTAAAAACGTTTTGAAATTACGTTCGTAATGTTTGTTTGACGTTTGTCAAATAATGACAAAAAACGTAAATGTGTTAATTTTTTAAGAAAAATCTCAGTTATGTCAAAATTTGACATTTCAATCTAAAATTTGTTGAAAAAATGTCGAAATTTGTGAACCGTAAACAGAATTTGTAGATAATAATTTCAGTAATGTCAAAATTTGGTATTAAAATTCAAAATATCTATTTAAACATAAATTGAGATTTCAATCTAAAATATTAAAAATTTATTGAAAAAACGTTTGTAAATAATGTAAAAAGACGTCTTTGATAATAATTTTTACAGAAAACTGTCAGTAAGGACAAAATTTGACATTCCCAACCAAAATTAACGTAAAAAGTAAAAATTTGTGAACGGTAATAAACATTTGTAGATAGATAATAATGTCAGTAATGACAAACTTTGGCATTTAAATTCAAAATATCTATTTATACATAAATTGAGATTTGAATCTTAAATATTAAAAATTTATTGAAAAAACGTTTGTAAACAATGTAAAAAGACGTATTTGATAATAATTTTTACAGAAAACTGTCAATAATGACAAAATTTGACATTCCATACATTTTTGAATGTAAGGTCAAATTTTGGTACATAAATTCTAAATGTCAAAAATCAGAAAAATGACGTGTAAATACAAAATTATAATATAATATGCCAGTAATGTCCAAATTTGACATTTAAATTCAAGATATCAATTTATACATAAAATGAGATTTCATTCCAATATATCAAACATTTATTTAAAAAATAACGACAATAAATATTGACAAAAAACTTAAGTGTCTTTGATAATAATTTTTACAGAAAAATTCAGTAATGACAAATTTTGACATTTCAATCAAAAACTTTTTTGAACAAATTTCAAAATTTGTGAACAGTAGTCAAAATTTGTAGATAATAATGTCAGCAATGTCAAAATTTTACATTTAAATTCAAAATATCTATTTATGCATACTATCCAATATATCAAAGATTAATATTAAATTTTAATATTAAATTAAATTAAATTGTTTATTGAAAAGACGTTTGTAAATAATAACAAAAATCGTTAATGTCTTTGATAATAATTTTTACAGAAAAATGTCAGTAATGACAAAATTTGACACTTCAATCCAAAATTTGTTAAAAAAATGTAAAAATATGTGAACGGTAAACAAAATTTGTGGATAATAATATCAGTAATGTCAAAATTTGGCATTTAAATTCAGAAAATGTATTTATACATAAAATCAGATTTCAATCCAATATATCAAAAAATTATTGAAAAAACGTTTGCAAATAATGACAAAAAACGTAAATGTGTTAATTCTTAAAGAAAAATGTCAGTAATGACAAATTTTGACTTTTCAATCTAAAATTTGTTGAAAAAATGTCGAAATTTGTGAACCGTAAACAGAATTTGTAGATAATAATTTCAGTAATGTCAAAATTTGGTATTTAAATTCAAAATATCTATTTATACATAAATTAAATAATGTAAAAAGATGTCTTTGATAATAATTTTTACAGAAAAATATAACGACAAATTTTGACATTTCAATCAAAAACTTTTTGAGCAAATGTCAAAATTTGTAGATAATAATGTCAGTAATGTCAAAATTTGGCATCTAAATTCAAAATATCTGTACATAAAATCAGATTTCAGTCCAATATATCAGTGTTTCTCAAACTTTCCACCCATGTGTACCCCTTTGAAACATGTTTGGTCCCTTCGTACCCTGAAACGTACTGGAAAATAGTAGAAAAGTGTTGAGATATGCTATTAAAAACAGAAACTGTACTGATATTGTTCAAGTAATATTGTATAAGTAACATAGTAATCGTAAGTAAAGTAATAGTAATACATGTTCGATGTTGTTCTTCTTCTCTTTAAGGGATTTTTTGTTATTAATGTCCTAAGCAGTTGGTAAAATAAACTCTTGGTTAGATAAAAACTATATAAGAAAAAAAGTAATTTAAAAACAGAAGAAACAGAACATAGTTTTGATTTGTATTGTATTAATTATCTGTCAAAGATGATTGAACAATTGCAAATTAACAGCTAATTCACAGGATTCAAAGGTTATATAAAAAGTAATTTGTTTTGAAGGATTTTTTTTTTGTATTGTACAAATTACTATTTATCTTTTTATTTTCGCTTTGTCACAGACAAAAAAGAAAAAAATTGAAAAATCTTCTCGTACCCGTTTCAAACCTTTTGCGTACCCCTTGGGCTACGCTTACCACACTTTGGAAAACACTGCAATATATCAAAAAATTATTGAAAAAACGTTTTCAAATTATGACATTGACAACGTAAATGTCTTTGAAAATAATTTTTACGGAAAAATGTCAGTAATGACAAATTTTGACATATCAATTTAAAATTTGTTGAAAAAATATCAAAATTTGTGAGCGGTAATCAAAATTTGTAGATAATTATGTCAGTATTGTCAAAACTTAATAATTGTAATTTGGCATTTAAATTCAAAATATCTATTTATACATAAAATGAGATTTCAATTTAAAATATCAAACATTTATTGAAAAAACGTTTGTAAATAATGACAAAAAACGTAAATGTGTTAATTTTTACAGAAAAATGTTAGTAATTATAAAATTTGACATTCCAAACCTAAATTTAAAAAAAAATGTAAAAATTTGTGAACGGTAATAAACATTTGTAGATAATAATGCCAGTAATGTCAAAATTTGGCATTTAAATTCAAAATATCTATTTATATATAAAACGAGATTTCAATCTAAACTATCAAAAATGTATTGAAAAAAGTCTATAAATAATGACAGAAAACTTGAATGTCTTTGATAATAATTTTTACAGAAAAATGTCAGTAATGACAAAATTTGACATTTCAATCAACAATTTGTTGAAAAAAATGTCAAAATTAATGAAGGACAAGAGAAATTCGTAGATAATAATTTGTACATAAAAATGCCAGTAATGTCAATATTTGTCATTTTAATCCAAATATCAAAAATTAGTTGAAAAAACGTAAAAATTTGTTGTTGAATTTGTTGAACAACGACAATAATTTTAAAATAATTAAAGAGATATAAAAATATAAGAGATATGAAATGATATTGTTTTTCAATGTTTGAGAAATGAAAGTGAGCCATCAATCAAACATTAATAAAACTCACTAAATAACAACAAAAAATTGTTTTAAAATCAATAAAACCTTAATTTTCCCAGCAGAAATTAATACTAATCGATCATTTATTATTCCAAGTCTTTTCTAACACAAATTTCTTTAATTTCCATAAACATTTAATTTAGCTCTTCTTTTTGTTTTGAACTTTTGGGATGAGTTTGGCAACATGCCAAAACAATTTTTGGCATTTTTTGAGTTTTGCAACATGCAGGAATGGGCCGCATGTTGCCCAAACATAACCTGACGATAACAACTATTGTCAATTTTGACAATAGTTTGACAATACTCAGACAAACTCACTAAATATCAACAAAAGATTGGTTTAAAATCAATAAAACCTTAATTTTCCCAGAAAAACTTAATACTAGATCATTTATTATTACATCTGTCTTTTCTAACACAAATTTCTGTAATTTACATTCCAAGTTACAGTCCAAATTACGCTTTTCTTTTTGTTTTGAACTTTTGGCATGAGTTTGGCAACCCGGCACATTCCTGCATGTTGCCCAAACATAACCTGACGGCAACAACAATTGTCACGTTTGTCGCTTTGGAGGTTAGAAAATAGTTTTTCAAAAATAAATTGCAAGCAAAATGCGACGATTGTCAGAAGAAAGGACGAAAATCCGTTTCGAGAAACTTTCCAAATAGTAAGTTTAATATTACTGTTACAGTTTAAAGTATGAATTGAATTCTAGTTTAAATCCTTTTATTAAGGTTGCTTTTTGAAATTTATATGTGACTTGCTTTTAATATTCCTCAAAATGTAAAGTTATTAATACAATGCCCTGGCGGTGTCTATTGTTTCCGAGAAATGAAGGATTGAGTTTACTATGTTTCTGAGGAACTTGAACAATTTTAACATTAATTGAACAATTTTGACATTAACTGATCAATTTTGGGATAACCTCAGAGATAAAAATTGCGATTCAATCACTTGATTGACATCAATCAATTGATACCACAAATCAATTGATATTGAACAATTTTGACATTAATTATATTAACAATAAACAATATATTTTAAAAATTTTTGTTACATGATCAAGTTAAGTAATTGCAAGAACAATCAAACAATGTCATTGGGGGCAATCAATGAACAATAATCTCAAAATATGACTAATATAATATATTAAAAACTGGTTAAAACAATCAAATATTTTGAGTGAAAACAAAAATTGAAATGTTATAGATGATCATTTAATGTCAGTAAGGTCAAATTTTGGTATTTAAATTCAAAATGTTAAAAATCAGAAATATGACAAAAATATAAAATGCCAGTATTGTCAAAATTTGGCATTTAAATTTAAAATATGTACAAATTTTGTACATAAAATGAGATTTCAATCCTAATATCAAAAATTTATTGAAAAAACGTCTAGAAATTAAAAAAAAATACGTAAATGTATTTGAAAATAATTTTTACAGAAAATTGTCAGTAATGACAAGATTTGACATTTCAATAAAAAATGGTTGAAAAGATGTCAAAATTTGTGAACGGTAAACAAAATTTGTAGATAATAATGTCAGTAATGTTAAAATTTGACATTTGAATTCAAAATATCTATTTATACATAAAATAAGATTTCAATCTAAAATATCAAACATTTATTGAAAAAACGTTTGTAAATAACGACAGAAAACTAAATGTCTTTGATAATAATGTTTTCAGAAAAATGTCAGTAATGACAAAATTTGACATTTCAATTCAAATTACTTGGAAAAATGTCAACATTTGTGAACGGTAAACAAAATTTACAGATAATATCAGAAGTATTGTCAATATTTGACTTTTAAATTTAAAATATCTATTTATACACAAAATCGGATTTCAATTATATATTCAATTAATCAATACATATATCATAAAATTCAATTAAATTATATAATACACATACATATATCGTCATATACATATATCATATATTTATTGAAGAAACGTTTGTAAATAATGACAAAAAACGTAAATGTCTTTGATAATAAAATAATTTTTACAGAAAAATGTCATTAATGACATAATTTGACATTTCAATCCAAGATTTGTTGAAAAAATGTAAACATTAATGAAAGGCAAGCCAATTATACATCACCGTTGAGTTTGTATTTTCGAACCCGATCACTAGGTCCCGATATTTCAATAGGTAATAATAATTAAAATGTCAATAATGTCAAAAATTGACATTTAAATTCAAAATGTGGTAAATTATATATTGATGTCAAAATTAAAAAAGAATGGCAAGATTAGTAAATGTCATAGGGAATTTTAATAATATGATCATTTATTCATATAATGTGAAAAATATAAAATGCCAGTTATGTCAAAATTTGGCATTTAAATTCAAAATACCTATTTATACATAAAATCAGATTTCAATCCAATATATCAAAAACTTAATGAAAAAACGTTTGTAAGTAATGACAAAAAACGTAAATATCTTTGATAATAATTTTGCAGAGCAATGATAAAATTTGACATTTCAATAAAAAAATTGTTGAAAAAATGTCAAAATTTGTGAACGGTAAACAAAATTTGTAGATAATAATGTTAGTAATGTAAAACTTTGGCATTTAAATTCAAAATATCTATTTATACATTAAATCAGATTTCAATCCAATATATCAAAAATTTATTGAAAAACGTCAATCAACGTCAAATGTCAAAAAATTGGTTGAAAAATTGTGAAAATTTGTAACGGTAATCAAAATTTGTAGATAATAAAATCAGTAATGTCAAAATTTGGCTTTTAAATTCAAAATATCTATTTATACATAAACTGAGATTTCAATCTAGAATATAAAAAATGTATTGAAAAAACATAAATAATGACAAAAAACGTAAATGTCTATAATTATTTTTAATTTAATAGTAATATATAGTATATAATAGTATATATAAATAGTATATATAATATATAATAGTATAATAAAGTTTTTAAAGAAAAATGTCAACAATGACAAAATTTGACATTTCAATCAATAATTTGTTGAAAAAATGTAAAAATTAATGAAGGGCAAGCAAAAAATACATCACCGTTAAGTGATAAATCAAAAAATACATCACCGTTGTATTTTCGAACCCGATGCACTACGTCCCGATATTTCAATCGGTAATTAAAATGTCAGTAATGTCAAAAATTGACATTTAAATTAAAAATGTCGTAAATTACCTATTGATGTCAAAAATAAATAAGAATGGCAAAATTAGTAAATGTCATAGCAAATTTTAATAATATTCATAGAATGTTAAAAATGACAAAAATATAAAATGCCAGTAATGTCAAAATTTGGCATTTGAATTCAAAATATCTATTTATACATAAAATCAGATTTCAATCCAATATATCAATAACTTATTGAAAAAACGTTTGTAATTAGTGACAAAATACGTAAATGGTTTGATAATAATTTTTAAAGAAAAATGTCGACAATAGTAATATATTTTAACATTTCAATCAATGATTTGTGGAAAAAAACGTCCAAATTAATGGAGGGCAACAAATTTTAAATTTTTTCAACTAATTTTTGATATTTGGATTAAAATGACAAATATTGACATTACTGACACTTTTATGTACAAATTATTATCTACAAATATGCTTTTTGTAGATAATAATTTGTACATAAAAGTGTCAGTAATGTCAATATTTGTCATTTTAATCCAAATATCAAAAATTAGTTGAAAAAATTTAAAATTTGTTGAATTATTTGAACAATGAAAATAATTGTAATGTCTCTGTCCGAATTTATAATAAATCTAAATGTTATCGGTAAAAAAATTTAAAAATATGACACTTGTTTTATTTAAACGTCAAAAATTAATTGAAAAAACATCCAAATTTATAAACATTTTAAAAGCTATAAATAATAATGTAGCGGAATAGTACCAGAGCGCCCCGCGAGTACCCTCTCGGAGCGCTGCTCGTCACGCATCAACCCTGTTCCACCCTATTGGTGCACCTCATAACCGCGAGAACATTAAGGATCCCATACTGAGAAAAACAGTTCTATTAGGCGCTTGCTTGCAGTAACACCTATTAGAACCTGACTACCCTGGCTTTTTCTATTAGGCGCTTGCTTGCAGTAACACCTATTAGAACCTGACTACCCTGGCTTTACTTTAGTAGACCCAGGGGCGGACCGTGAGGCCCTGAGTTAGGTAATACTACTTGGGGCCTAATTGCTCTTTCGTCAAAAAACGGTGCTTGATAGTAGGGAAAGATCCTATGTTCTAAACCCACCACCTCCTTATGGGATTTACATGTAATCTAGCCCCTTATGGGGGAAGTACATGTAAAATCTAGCACGATGCCCCTTATGGAGATTCACATGTAAATCTAGCACGAAGCCCCTTATGGGGAATCCTATGCAAAATAGTTCTCAAGGCGTCCGAGCGAGAATGCCTAGATGACGCTGCAAGATACGTGTACGTTGGATAGCGGGAAAATTCAAAACGAGGGGTGTGGGGTGAAAATTCAGATAGGGGTTGATTCAATTGAGATTAGGGAGGAGGGAGGATTGTAGGCAATTTAGATTGATAAGACTAGACAGACAAGACTAGACAGACAAGACTGGACAGACAAGACTAGACAGACAAGACTAGACAGACAAGACTAGATGGACAAGACTAGACGGACTACACTAAACCATTTTAAACCATTTGATGAGAAAAATCAAATCTGGTGTCAGAACGGCTCTAGCATGTGCCTTAAGGGAGTTACCGCTCGACCGCCTACCCCTCAGTAGATGACGTCATCCGCCGCGGCAGATATTGCTAAACTAATTATCTCGATGCTGATTGGCTGATTAACGAATAAATAATTACAGTTGACCTTTTCCCTCAATTTATATATAATGGACAAGACTGGACAGACAAGACTAGACGGACAAGACTAGACAGACGAGACTAGTTACATGAAGCTAGACAGACGAGGGCTAAATACATGAGATTGGACAGACCAAGCTAAATTCATGAAACTAGATAAGACTGAACTAAAATATATAAGGGATTGTTTAATTTAACTAAAATATATTTTCGATTGTTTTTCTTATAATTGTTAATAATGTTTATATTTTTACTTTCATTATGTAATCTACGTTTTATTTTGATTTACGGCTTGGCGATTAGGCGCAGCTGGCCGTCTAGCCCTGATAACAACTTCTGTTATCTTATCAGCGGTGCGCGAGCGGAGAAAATAATAAATTATGAAGCGTGGATCAATTTCTTAGGTTTGTTTTTCGTTTTAATTTAATAAACATGATCACCAGAAACATTCAGCATTTCATTTATATAAACCAGAGTTCAATTTTCTGGCATCCACTTTTCATCTATTTGCATCCACTTTCTATCTACTTGCATCCACTTTTCATCTACTTACATCCACTTTTCATCTACTTTCATCCACTTTTCATCTACTTGCATCCACTTTTCATCACGCTAAGCAGGGTGTGAGTTCTATGTAACCCCACCCTTAACAGGGTGCGAGGTCTATGTAACCCTACGCTTAACAGGGTGTGAGGTCTATGGTGCCCCACGTTAAAGAGGGCGTGAGGTCTATTTTTAGTCAGCTTTTAATCAGCTTTAACCCCATTGGGTTAGTTGTGATAGCATTAGGTTAGGCTATGTGAGGTTAGGCATGAAGCGCGCTTTATTCCTAACCTCACGTAGCCTAACCTAATGCTAACCTAACCTAATGCTAACACAACTAACCCAATGGGGTTAAAGCTGATTAAAAGCTAATGAAAGCTGACTAAAAATAGACCTCACGCCCTCTTTAACGTAGGGCACCACACTGTTACACACACCCTGTTAAGCGTGGGGTTATATAGACCTCTCACCCTGTTAAGCGTGGGGTTACATAGACCTCACACCCTGTTTAGCGTGGGGTCACATATGATGAAAACACACGTGATGAAAAGTGGATGCAAGTAGAAGAAAAGTGGTGAAAAGTGGATGCAAGTAGATGAAAAGTAGATGAAAAGTGGATGCAAGTAGATGGAAAGTGGATGCAAGTAGGTGAGAAGTGGATGCAAGTAGATGAAAAGTGGATGCAAGTAGATAGAAAGTGGATGCAAGTAGATGAAAAGTGAATGCTGGTTTATGTAAATGAAATGCTGGATGTTTCACGTGATTATGTTTATTAAATTAAAACGAAAAACAAACCTAAGAAATTGATCCACGCTTCAAAATTTATTATTTTCTCCGCTCGCGCACCGCTGATAAGATAGCAGAAGTTGTTATCAGTGCTAGACGGCCAGCTGCGCCTAATCGCCAAGCCGTAAATCAAAATAAAACGTAGATAACATAATGAAAGTAAAAATATAAACATTATTAACAATTATAAGAAAAACAATCGAAAATATATTTTAGTTAAATTAAACAATCCCTTATATATTTTAGTTCAGTCTTATCTAGTTTTATGTATTTAGCTTGGTCTGTCTAATCTCATGTATTTAGCCCTCGTCTGTCTAGCTTCATCTAACTAGTGTCGTCTGTCTAGTCTTGTCTGTCTAGTCTTGTCTGTCTAGTCTTGTCTGTCTAGTCTTGTCTGTCTAGTCTTGTCTGTCTAGTCTTGTCTGTCTAGTCTTGTCTGTCTAGTCTTGTCTGTCTAGTCTTGTCTGTCTAGTATTGTCTGTCTAGTCTTGTCTGTCTAGTCTTGTCTGTCTAGTCTTGTCTGTCTAGTCTTGTCTGTCTAGTCTTGTCTGTCTAGTCTTGTCTGTCTAGTCTTGTCTGTCTAGTCTTGTCTGTCTAGTCTTGTCTGTCTAGTCTTGTCTGTCTAGTCTTGTCTGTCTAGTCTTGTCTGTCTCCGGGTTCGAATCCTGGTCGGGGAGACAACAACTAGGGCGGTTTTCATTAACCGTGCGGGCTGCCCACCCTGAATGAATGCAGAATATGCGATACCGGGGTGGCGCATACTAAAAGCCAAGGTGGAATAGGGGGTTTAGTGAGAGAGAGAGTCTTGTCTGTCTAGTCTTGTCTGTCTAGTCTTGTCTGTCTAGTCTTGTCTGTCTAGTCTTGTCTGTCTAGTCTTGTCTGTCTAGTCTTGTCTGTCTAGTCTTGTCTGTCTACTCTTGTCTGTCTAGTCTTGTCTGTCTAGTCTTGTCTGTCTAGTCTTGTCTGTCTAGTCTTGTCTGTCTAGTCTTGTCTGTCTAGTCTTGTCTGTCTAGTCTTGTCTGTCTAGTCTTGTCTGTCTAGTCTTGTCTGTCTAGTCTTGTCTGTCTAGTCTTGTCTGTCTAGTCTTGTCTGTCTAGTCTTGTCTGTCTAGTCTTGTCTGTCTAGTCTTGTCTGTCTAGTCTTGTCTGTCTAGTCTTGTCTGTCTAGTCTTGTCTGTCTAGTCTTGTCTGTCTAGTCTTGTCTGTCTAGTCTTGTCTGTCTAGTCTTGTCTGTCTAGTCTTGTCTGTCTAGTCTTGTCTGTCTAGTCTTGTCTGTCTAGTCTTGTCTGTCTAGTCTTGTCTGTCTAGTCTTGTCTGTCTAGTCTTGTCTGTCTAGTCTTGTCTGTCTAGTCTTGTCTGTCTAGTCTTGTCTGTCTAGTCTTGTCTGTCTAGTCTTGTCTGTCTAGTCTTGTCTGTCTAGTCTTGTCTGTCTAGTCTTGTCTGTCTAGTCTTGTCTGTCTAGTCTTGTCTGTCTAGTCTTGTCTGTCTAGTCTTGTCTGTCTAGTCTTGTCTGTCTAGTCTTGTCTGTCTAGTCTTGTCTGTCTAGTCTTGTCTGTCTAGTCTTGTCTGTCTAGTCTTGTCTGTCTAGTCTTGTCTGTCTAGTCTGTCTAGTCTTGTCTGTCTAGTCTTGTCTGTCTAGTCTTGTCTGTCTAGTCTTGTCTGTCTAGTCTTGTCTGTCTAGTCTTGTCTGTCTAGTCTTGTCTGTCTAGTCTTGTCTGTCTAGTCTTGTCTGTCTAGTCTGTCTAGTCTTGTCTGTCTAGTCTTGTCTGTCTAGTCTTGTCTGTCTAGTCTTGTCTGTCTAGTCTTGTCTGTCTAGTCTTGTCTGTCTAGTCTTGTCTGTCTAGTCTTGTCTGTCTAGTCTTGTCTGTCTAGTCTTGTCTGTCTAGTCTTGTCTGTCTAGTCTTGTCTGTCTAGTCTTGTCTGTCTAGTCTTGTCTGTCTAGTCTTGTCTGTCTAGTCTTGTCTGTCTAGTCTTGTCTGTCTAGTCTTGTCTGTCTAGTCTTGTCTGTCTAGTCTTGTCTGTCTAGTCTTGTCTGTCTAGTCTTGTCTGTCTAGTCTTGTCTGTCTAGTCTTGTCTGTCTAGTCTTGTCTGTCTAGTCTTGTCTGTCTAGTCTTGTCTGTCTAGTCTTGTCTGTCTAGTCTTGTCTGTCTAGTCTTGTCTGTCTAGTCTTGTCTGTCTAGTCTTGTCTGTCTAGTCTTGTCTGTCTAGTCTTGTCTGTCTAGTCTTGTCTGTCTAGTCTTGTCTGTCTAGTCTTGTCTGTCTAGTCTTGTCTGTCTAGTCTTGTCTGTCTAGTCTTGTCTGTCTAGTCTTGTCTGTCTAGTCTTGTCTGTCTAGTCTTGTCTGTCTAGTCTTGTCTGTCTAGTCTTGTCTGTCTAGTCTTGTCTGTCTAGTCTTGTCTGTCTAGTCTTGTCTGTCTAGTCTTGTCTGTCTAGTCTTGTCTGTCTAGTCTTGTCTGTCTAGTCTTGTCTGTCTAGTCTTGTCTGTCTAGTCTTGTCTGTCTAGTCTTGTCTGTCTAGTCTTGTCTGTCTAGTCTGTCTAGTCTTGTCTGTCTAGTCTTGTCTGTCTAGTCTTGTCTGTCTAGTCTTGTCTGTCTAGTCTTGTCTGTCTAGTCTTGTCTGTCTAGTCTTGTCTGTCTAGTCTTGTCTGTCTAGTCTGTCTAGTCTTGTCTGTCTAGTCTTGTCTGTCTAGTCTTGTCTGTCTAGTCTTGTCTGTCTAGTCTTGTCTGTCTAGTCTTGTCTGTCTAGTCTTGTCTGTCTAGTCTTGTCTGTCTAGTCTTGTCTGTCTAGTCTTGTCTGTCTAGTCTTGTCTGTCTAGTCTTGTCTGTCTAGTCTTGTCTGTCTAGTCTTGTCTGTCTAGTCTTGTCTGTCTAGTCTTGTCTGTCTAGTCTTGTCTGTCTAGTCTTGTCTGTCTAGTCTTGTCTGTCTAGTCTTGTCTGTCTAGTCTTGTCTGTCTAGTCTTGTCTGTCTAGTCTTGTCTGTCTAGTCTTGTCTGTCTAGTCTTGTCTGTCTAGTCTTGTCTGTCTAGTCTTGTCTGTCTAGTCTTGTCTGTCTAGTCTTGTCTGTCTAGTCTTGTCTGTCTAGTCTTGTCTGTCTAGTCTTGTCTGTCTAGTATTGTCTGTCTAGTCTTGTCTGTCTAGTCTTGTCTGTCTAGTCTTGTCTGTCTAGTCTTGTCTGTCTAGTCTTGTCTGTCTAGTCTTGTCTGTCTAGTCTTGTCTGTCTAGTCTTGTCTGTCTAGTCTTGTCTGTCTAGTCTTGTCTGTCTCCGGGTTCGAATCCTGGTCGGGGAGACAACAACTAGGGCGGTTTTCATTAACCGTGCGGGCTGCCCACCCTGAATGAATGCAGAATATGCGATACCGGGGTGGCGCATACTAAAAGCCAAGGTGGAATAGGGGGTTTAGTGAGAGAGAGAGTCTTGTCTGTCTAGTCTTGTCTGTCTAGTCTTGTCTGTCTAGTCTTGTCTGTCTAGTCTTGTCTGTCTAGTCTTGTCTGTCTAGTCTTGTCTGTCTAGTCTTGTCTGTCTAGTCTTGTCTGTCTAGTCTTGTCTGTCTAGTCTTGTCTGTCTAGTCTTGTCTGTCTAGTCTTGTCTGTCTAGTCTTGTCTGTCTAGTCTTGTCTGTCTAGTCTTGTCTGTCTAGTCTTGTCTGTCTAGTCTTGTCTGTCTAGTCTTGTCTGTCTAGTCTTGTCTGTCTAGTCTTGTCTGTCTAGTCTTGTCTGTCTAGTCTTGTCTGTCTAGTCTTGTCTGTCTAGTCTTGTCTGTCTAGTCTTGTCTGTCTAGTCTTGTCTGTCTAGTCTTGTCTGTCTAGTCTTGTCTGTCTAGTCTTGTCTGTCTAGTCTTGTCTGTCTAGTCTTGTCTGTCTAGTCTTGTCTGTCTAGTCTTGTCTGTCTAGTCTTGTCTGTCTAGTCTTGTCTGTCTAGTCTTGTCTGTCTAGTCTTGTCTGTCTAGTCTTGTCTGTCTAGTCTTGTCTGTCTAGTCTTGTCTGTCTAGTCTTGTCTGTCTAGTCTTGTCTGTCTAGTCTTGTCTGTCTAGTCTTGTCTGTCTAGTCTTGTCTGTCTAGTCTTGTCTGTCTAGTCTTGTCTGTCTAGTCTTGTCTGTCTAGTCTTGTCTGTCTAGTCTTGTCTGTCTAGTCTTGTCTGTCTAGTCTTGTCTGTCTAGTCTTGTCTGTCTAGTCTTGTCTGTCTAGTCTTGTCTGTCTAGTCTTGTCTGTCTAGTCTTGTCTGTCTAGTCTTGTCTGTCTAGTCTTGTCTGTCTAGTCTTGTCTGTCTAGTCTTGTCTGTCTAGTCTTGTCTGTCTAGTCTTGTCTGTCTAGTCTTGTCTGTCTAGTCTTGTCTGTCTAGTCTTGTCTGTCTAGTCTTGTCTGTCTAGTCTTGTCTGTCTAGTCTTGTCTGTCTAGTCTTGTCTGTCTAGTCTTGTCTGTCTAGTCTTGTCTGTCTAGTCTTGTCTGTCTAGTCTTGTCTGTCTAGTCTTGTCTGTCTAGTCTTGTCTGTCTAGTCTTGTCTGTCTAGTCTTGTCTGTCTAGTCTTGTCTGTCTAGTCTTGTCTGTCTAGTCTTGTCTGTCTAGTCTTGTCTGTCTAGTCTTGTCTGTCTAGTCTTGTCTGTCTAGTCTTGTCTGTCTAGTCTTGTCTGTCTAGTCTTGTCTGTCTAGTCTTGTCTGTCTAGTCTTGTCTGTCTAGTCTTGTCTGTCTAGTCTTGTCTGTCTAGTCTTGTCTGTCTAGTCTTGTCTGTCTAGTCTTGTCTGTCTAGTCTTGTCTGTCTAGTCTTGTCTGTCTAGTCTTGTCTGTCTAGTCTTGTCTGTCTAGTCTTGTCTGTCTAGTCTTGTCTGTCTAGTCTTGTCTGTCTAGTCTTGTCTGTCTAGTCTTGTCTGTCTAGTCTTGTCTGTCTAGTCTTGTCTGTCTAGTCTTGTCTGTCTAGTCTTGTCTGTCTAGTCTTGTCTGTCTAGTCTTGTCTGTCTAGTCTTGTCTGTCTAGTCTTGTCTGTCTAGTCTTGTCTGTCTAGTCTTGTCTGTCTAGTCTTGTCTGTCTAGTCTTGTCTGTCTAGTCTTGTCTGTCTAGTCTTGTCTGTCTAGTCTTGTCTGTCTAGTCTTGTCTGTCTAGTCTTGTCTGTCTAGTCTTGTCTGTCTAGTCTTGTCTGTCTAGTCTTGTCTGTCTAGTCTTGTCTGTCTAGTCTTGTCTGTCTAGTCTTGTCTGTCTAGTCTTGTCTGTCTAGTCTTGTCTGTCTAGTCTTGTCTGTCTAGTCTTGTCTGTCTAGTCTTGTCTGTCTAGTCTTGTCTGTCTAGTCTTGTCTGTCTAGTCTTGTCTGTCTAGTCTTGTCTGTCTAGTCTTGTCTGTCTAGTCTTGTCTGTCTAGTCTTGTCTGTCTAGTCTTGTCTGTCTAGTCTTGTCTGTCTAGTCTTGTCTGTCTAGTCTTGTCTGTCTAGTCTTGTCTGTCTAGTCTTGTCTGTCTAGTCTTGTCTGTCTAGTCTTGTCTGTCTAGTCTTGTCTGTCTAGTCTTGTCTGTCTAGTCTTGTCTGTCTAGTCTTGTCTGTCTAGTCTTGTCTGTCTAGTCTTGTCTGTCTAGTCTTGTCTGTCTAGTCTTGTCTGTCTAGTCTTGTCTGTCTAGTCTTGTCTGTCTAGTCTTGTCTGTCTAGTCTTGTCTGTCTAGTCTTGTCTGTCTAGTCTTGTCTGTCTAGTCTTGTCTGTCTAGTCTTGTCTGTCTAGTCTTGTCTGTCTAGTCTTGTCTGTCTAGTCTTGTCTGTCTAGTCTTGTCTGTCTAGTCTTGTCTGTCTAGTCTTGTCTGTCTAGTCTTGTCTGTCTAGTCTTGTCTGTCTAGTCTTGTCTGTCTAGTCTTGTCTGTCTAGTCTTGTCTGTCTAGTCTTGTCTGTCTAGTCTTGTCTGTCTAGTCTTGTCTGTCTAGTCTTGTCTGTCTAGTCTTGTCTGTCTAGTCTTGTCTGTCTAGTCTTGTCTGTCTAGTCTTGTCTGTCTAGTCTTGTCTGTCTAGTCTTGTCTGTCTAGTCTTGTCTGTCTAGTCTTGTCTGTCTAGTCTTGTCTGTCTAGTCTTGTCTGTCTAGTCTTGTCTGTCTAGTCTTGTCTGTCTAGTCTTGTCTGTCTAGTCTTGTCTGTCTAGTCTTGTCTGTCTAGTCTTGTCTGTCTAGTCTTGTCTGTCTAGTCTTGTCTGTCTAGTCTTGTCTGTCTAGTCTTGTCTGTCTAGTCTTGTCTGTCTAGTCTTGTCTGTCTAGTCTTGTCTGTCTAGTCTTGTCTGTCCAGTCTTGTCTGTCTAGTCTTATCAATCTAAATAGCCTACAATCCTCCCTCCTCCCTAATCTCAATTGAATCAACCCCTATCTGAATTTTCACCCCACACCCCGTTTGAATCACCCCGTTTTTTCGTTTTGAATTTTCCCGCTATCCAACGTACACGTATCTTGCAGCGTCATCTAGACATTCTCGCTCGGACGCCTTCAGAACTATTTTGCATAGGATTCCCCATAAGGGGCTTCGTGCTAGATTTACATGTAAATCTCCATAAGGGGCATCGTGCTAGATTTTACATGTAATTCCCCCATAAGGGGCTAGATTACATGTAAATCCCATAAGGAGGTGGTGGGTTTAACATAGGATCTTTCCCTACTCTCGATAATGATGTACTAGGTACACGATATACGAAAAAAATGGGAACAATTAAAATTTATTTTTTTAATATGATATAGGCACACAAACAGTAACTGTAAGACATTATTGCAAACGAAATCAACAGATTACATTCAGATATGTTATATACATTATAGCGCATATATATATTCTGCATTTTTGTGCTGCAAATTCCTTTATCTACGACCACTATTGTAAATGTCCATTATTGTACAGTTCGTGGACTATGTAAATACATCATAACACACACTATGTAACAGTCCGCGTTTAATGATAAGTTATGATTTATAACACACATGTGCGTTTGGTTTACGCTTCGTTGATTGGTTGAGAGCTGCTATTACGCGCTCATACGTTCAGCGCCCCGTGCCACAATTCAAACTAACGGAAATTGACACTGTACATTGGGTTGCCTATATCTATAAGCACTCTTATTCCTGTTTTACCGAAATAAGTACTAAATAATAAGGTATGTAACGATTAAGAATGTATTTTTTTTTCATTTCTTTCAAGTTAAATAATCTCGAGTAACTGTTATATATGAAAATTCAACTGTTTGTTTTTTATAATGTTAAATAATGATAATTAAATAAACATAACCTATTAAGAAATAAATTTGTTACATGAAACATATTTTTCTCATTAAACAGAAACAAATGTGTGTAGTCGTAGATAAAGTATAGTACATAACTCGAGTTGTAAGGCAATTGCGTACTCGCGGAATTACAACTGTTCCGCTCGTACGTAATATGCTTCTTACAACTCTCGTTACGTAATATTCTATTTTTTTTTAATTCACAATATATTGTCCATTGTCTTCAATGGGGGCTGGGGGTCGTTATATCCACTGGTCCATGGGCTGCAGCCCTAAAAGCCCTTATATAGATCCGACTTATTGTTAGTTAATACATCGTTTGTTTGTAAATACATCACCGTTGAGTTTGCATTTTCGAAAATTTGCATTTCAATCTAAAATTGGTTGAAAAAATGTCAAAATTTGTGAACGGTAATAATGTTAGTAATGTTAAAATTTGGCACTAAAATTCAAAATATTTATTTATACATAAAATCAAATTTCAATCTAATACTCTAATAGTGTTCTGAATAAATGTTAACGGTTATGAGGGGGACATCTGATGCCGTCGACTTTGCCCCCCAGCCTCCCCGGAGGGCGGGAGCAGGGTGCATCTTTAAAATCTTAAATAGAAACCCGTATTTTTTATTGTTTCGGATAGAGCGTTAACATGTACGCAAATTCTATTCGGGTTGTTTTCCAAAATTGTTGTTTGATGGCGCTGCAAACGTGATGTCCCATTTCAATCCGCCAGTAGCGATAATTCTGAACCAGTGCATTGAAGCAAAAAGTGTTCTGAATAAAAAGTTAACGGTTATGAGGGGGACATCTGATGCCGTCGACTTTGTCCCCTCAGCCCCCAGGGGGGGAGGTGGGGGGCGTTAACAGGAGGCAACTTTAAAATCTTAAATGGAAACCCTTATTTTTTATTGCAGATGTGGATAAAGCGTGAAAAAGTAGGTCTATATCCGGGTTGTTTTTCCAAAATTGTTGATAGATGGCGCTACAAACAAAATGTGTTTTTTTATCAATTAAATAGCAAAATTCATCACATAATTAATTGTTATTATTACTTAAGACACACTCACAACATTACAATTTTGTTTTCCGAATCTCTATAATATTCTTAAGTCTTTTTAAGACTATAAAATCTCATGTTGAAAACAGATATTTGTGTTTTTCAGTAGGACTCACTACCGGTGTTCCCTCTAAGCTGTGCGCGTGTTCGCGCGCACATTCATTTTAAACATAGCGCACAAGAAAAATATTCGCGCGCACATAATTTTTTTTCGTGCAGAAAATAAAATTGCACCTGCATAATTATTAAATCCATATAAAACAAAATATTATTGATAATCCATTATTGGAAATTAAAATGAACATATCTTTACTTTCAGTTCGAAAAATAAATAACTACGTGTCGAAATACGTCCATATTCCAGAAAGGTGATGAAACTAGGCTTTATCATTTTTGGAATTGGTGAATATAAAAACTGAATAATAATTGTTATAAATGACTAATGTTATAAAAACTGGAATAATAAATGAAATTATAATGGCACATTTTCATACTATAATTGTTGACGAAAGCACAGACGTTTCAACAACCAAATGTTTATTTTTATATTTTAAGTTTAGAAAATCTGATTTTACAATTTTATGGAGATAACTAAATTGATTTGAAAAAGCTAGTTATGCTTGGAAAACGACACGGTGTAGCAGAAGTGTAAAATAACTATAGCTTTCCAGGCTATTACTGGTGATTGTCACGACATTTTGCAATAAAAGCAATTATTACAAATTATGAAGCATTAATTAAAATATAAACAAAATTTAGCTGAATATGAAATATAATTTTTATTACTCATGCGTTAAAAGTATTATCTGGCGCACGTTTTTTAGTACGAGAAATGCCAAGTACCTTTTGGTTGTAATTCCACGTAACTTGGGTAACGCACGCAAATATTCAATATCGCTAGGTTACATTAAAAAAAAAACAATCAAATAAATAAAATAAACACAATCCAGACCTCAATATTAAAAAAGTGACGTGAAAGTGACAGAATTTTTTTTATTACAAAATAAAAATCAAAGAAAACGTTTTTAAATGAGTGTAAATTCTATGGTGATATCATCCTCTCGCATGAGTAACAAATAATTGTTTGTAACATGGGCGGTATTGTCAATTGACCCCGAACGAATGTGCCAATTTCGCTCTCGTGTCAAATTGACAACCTTCCGCCCTAGTTACAAAATATACTACAGTCGAACTTTCCTCGAAGCTCGAAAGTCGAATTACCATAGTTCACGAGAAAAAATTTGAGTTATAGAAAATTCGAGTTAGAGAAATACATAACTACAAAATGAATCAAATTCACTTTACACAATTTATTCAAAGTAAATATGTACATATGTATATATTTATAAACAAAAATGAAAAATACATTATTAATATAATGTTATATAATTACAATTAATTAAAAATAATTATAAATTTTATATTATTTTTTGAAAAAGGCTGTAATTTATAATTCTTTTTCCATTAATATATTCTCTATCTACAAAGTTCTCCAAAGTAGATAATGCGCGGTACACTTCGTCTAGAACAGTGTTTCCCAAAGTGTGGTACGCGTACCCCAAGGGGTACGCGAGTGGTTTGCAAGGGGCACAAAATGATGTTCCAACATTTGTTGTGTGTGTGCCAGAGTGGATATAAGAAGGAAAATAACAATAAAATAGTGCATCAAACATTACTTTTTACAAAGTGTTTGAATTTTATGAATTAGAATCCTATGAAACCTATCTTATAGAGTCATGTTTAATTCCTTGGATACGGATCAATAAAACAGTGGTTTATTCACTGAAATTAAAATTTTATTTCATTAGTGAAATAAAAGTATCCATAGCAACGCATCAAAATAACTCACTTATGGGCTCCGTAAACATGACACTAAATGTTGACTTCACTGATGTTCTTTTTTGATCTCCAATCACAAAACTTATTATAGGTACATTTTCTAGTATGAATCTATCTAAAATCAATGTGTAGCAGACTCTCGGCAAAATAAATAAATATTTTCTCTAATAAGTGGTCCAGGCATTGGCACATTTTTATCCCGCTCAAATTTAAACCATTCAAAAGTAGCTTTGCCAATATCTTCGTAGGTACACTTTTTCAAACGTTTGCATCATTAGTTGCACCATTTTCGGCACCATTTGTTCAGAATTTATTCGCGGTTTCTTATAATTGAAGAAAGTGTAGGTACTTGGAGAAATCCCAAAATCTTCAGCAATCACTTTTTTCCTTTTTATATACATTTGTCAACTTCACTGAAAAAACCTCACTACAATGACATCGTCTTGAGTTTTCTTCTCTGACATTTATATTTGCAATTGTAACGGCAGAGGTAAGAGGAAAGAATGAGTTTAAACTCTAAAATTTAATTAATATATAATGGAAGTTATAGAGAATATTTTCTAAGTAAAATTTTACCATTGTACACACTTACTACAAGTTATGGAAAAAATTCGAGTTAAGGAAAATTCGAGGTATGGATGTTAATTTATATGTAAAATGCTATCTAAACGTATAAATTGTTTGGGGTTGCAGAAATTCTGGTGTGCACCTTTAGCACGAGCTTTAGGTTTTCTACATGCACGGTAGATTTGGCATTTGTCAAAAATATAAATATAGACTAAAAGTCTATATTGATGACAAGCTTATTAGGGATCAAGGTGGATTTAGACCAGGTAGATCTTGTACTGGACAAGTTCTAGACCTTACACAACACATTGAAAACGGGTTTGATTACTGGTGTTACTTTTATCGACTTGTCTGCGGCATACGATACAATCAATCATAACATACTATTATCAAAACTACAAAAATTAACCTCGGATAGCAAACTAGTTAAGATAATAGAAATTATACTTCTAAACAGGCGATATTTTGTAACACTTGCGGGAAAAAATAGTAGGCGGAGGAGTCAAAAAAATGTCTTACCCCAAGGTAGTGTCTTATCTCCAACCTTGTTCAATATATACACTAACGACCAGCCTATACTATCCTCATTAGGCATCAGACATTTTATTTATGCCGATGACGCAGCCTTGGCAGCCCAAGGTGAAAATTTTGAGGTGGTTGAGAAAGCACTCGAAACTTCATTGCAGCTAGTAGGTGATTACTACGACTCAAATTATCTGAGACCAAACCCCTCAAAGACACAAGTCTGCGCTTTCCATCTCCATAATAGGCTAGCCAATCAAAAATTGAATATTACATGGAAAGGTGTCGAAATCGAACACACACCTTATCCTAAATATCGAGAAGTTACCCTAGACAGATCGCTTACATATAAAAAGCACTGCGAAAATGTAAAATCAAAAATTATTGCAAGGAACAGTTTACTGAAAAAACTTATGGGATCAAACTGGGGAGCAAATGCCCATACCCTCAGAGTGTCTGCGTTAGCACTATGCTTCTCCGTAGGAGAATATGCAAGCGCTGTGTGGTGTAGATCCACCCACGCGAAAAAGGTTGACGTGGAATTGAATGAATCCTACCGCTTGATAACTGGGTGCCTAAAGAGCACACCTCTCCATAAAGTCTTCCCAATCGCAGACATCGCATCTCCAAACATTCGACGAACAATTAATGCAGACTCAGAAAGATCTAAACTCGAAACTGACGGTCGACATATCCTACATGGCAAGAATACACACGAGGTTCGTACACAACAGGTCAAGATTAAAATCAAGAAAGAGTTTTATGAAATGTACAAATACCTTAGAGACCTCCCCCCAACAAGCCCGAATTGATGCCTGGAAACTAACCGTAGGCCATATTGAAGATGATCAGATTTCACCAGCAGAACACCTTCCTGCAGGATATAACCTCGATTGGCCTGCTTGGAGAACACTCAATAAGAACGGGAGTAGGAAGATCAAAAGACAATCTAAAGAAGTGGGGCGTAATACAAAAAGACACAAAATGCGACTGCGGAGACGAACATACCATGAGCCACCTATTGATCTGTCCAAACTGCCCTACAACATGCACTACTTGTACACCACAATGTGGTGAAGGTATCAATGTGTTGAAACATTGGGAAGGGAAAATTTAATAATTAGTAACTAACCAAATATCACCTTACTTATATAGTAGTAAGAATAGCCAATTCACCTGTGATTTATATATTTTATTTTTATATTACTTTATTTGATTTTATACTGACTCATGTTCTATTTATATTTATGCTTATTTAATTTTAGACTCATGTTTATACTTATGCTTTATATTTATATGTGGTTGTTTGACACGAATATAATAATAACGTATAAATTTTTAAAAAAGTTCGAGTTATAGAAATATTGGAGTTATAGAAGTTCGAGTTATGGAAGTTCGACTGTATATTAGTATTGTATTTTTTTTTATTATTATATGCACTTTTTTAATTGCCGCACAAAATTTTTTATTTTGGAAAAAACTGTACACACTTAAAAACGTGCGCACACAGGTCACAAAAATTAGAGGGAACACTGCTCACTACTGAGGTTCACTTCCGTGACACTAAAACATGACACTAGATAAATATCATAGTTTTTAAGATCAGATTCTTCTCTTTAGCCTAAAGTGAATAACCATCTGCAGACATGTTTCGAGATCTATCTCTCATCAGTGCAGCTTTGCTCTTATGAATTATAAAATGGAAAACACTTACATTAGTAAGTCACATGGTTTTCAAAGAGTACATCCAGTCCATCGTTTTTACGTCCCAGGTAGATACCATTCTGAACACCCAAGTTGATCAGTTCCTTGCAAAATTCTCTCATAACTTTTTCAAGGATACAGTTGAAGAGAAGTGGGAAAAGTCCATCTCCTTGTCTCACTCCAATTTTTATTTCGAAGCTTTCCGAGATCTAGTCTCTAAATTTAACCTTGGAATGGGTGTTGGTCAAGGTTTCAAGGATGAGTCTGCGAGTTCTGTCGTCTAGCTCTAGTTCCTGGAATAAAGGAGAAGTGGGATCAATGGAATCGTAGGCCTTCCTAAAATCAACAATGGTGACGACCGGTTTGCGGTTCCTCATCATGGAGTATGCAAGAACAGTTTTAAGATTGAGGATCTGTTCAACACAAGATCGGGTCTTCCTGAAGCCTCCGTGATATTCTCCCAGTTGACTATACAACTGATTTTCTGCCCTTGTTTGTAACGCCTTGGAGAAGAGAACCTAACTAATCTATATGATCGACATTTGTTCAATTAATGTCAAAATTGATTGATGGTTCTCTTTCGCTTCGCGAATATTGAAAAATAATCTCATTTCATATATCTCAGGTAATCTCAAAATTGATAAACTAATGTGAAAATTGTTCAGTTAATTTCAAAATTGATCAGCTAATGTCAAAATTGTTTAAGTAATATCAAAATTGATTGATGGTTCAATTTCATTACTGAAACAATGAAAAACAATCTCATTTTATATATTTTAGGTTATCCATGAATTGATAAGTCATAATTGTTTAGCTAATATCAAAATTGTTCAAGTAATATCAATATTGATCAATGTTTGATTAATGAAAGTGGATCCATCACACATTCATTAATCAAACATTGAAAAACAATCTCATTTCACATCTCTCAGTATATCTCAAAATTCATCAGCAAATATCAAAATTGTTCAGCTAATGTCAAAATTATTCAATTAATGTCAAAATTGTTGAAGTAATATCAAAATTGATTGGCAGTTCACTTTCATTACTCAAAAATTGAAAAAATATAAACTCGACGGCATCAGATCCCTCATAACCGTTAACTTTTATTCAGAACACTTTTTGCTTCAATGCACTGGTTCAAAATTATCGCCACTAGCGGATTAAAATGTGACATCACGTTTGCAGCGCCATTTATCAACAATTTTTGAAAAAATCCCGAATAAAATGTATCTACTTTTCGAATTCGTAAAACCATACAACATTATAGATAATCAGATAAACTTAATAAAGACGGAACAAAGCTTGAATATATAAATATACTCAACCTTTCCGGAACTCTATAATACTAATGAGTCTTTTTAGGACTACCAAAAACAAATCCCGTATGAAATTTGTCAGTTATTCTATAGCTTTCAGTCCACCTTCGTGGCACTCAACAAAAACCATGAAAATAACATTGATTTTTAAGATCATGTCTTTCCGATACCTTGAGTGGATAGCCATCTGTGGACGCGTTTCGAGATTTATCTCTCATCAGCACAGCTTTGTTTCCATGAACAATATTTTGTTACAAAATATTGTTCAGTACTAAGACTCATTAGTAATATAGAGTTCCGGAAAGGTTGAGTATATTTATATATTCAAGCTTTGTTTCGTCTTTATTAAGTTTATCTGATTATCTATAATGTTGTATGGTTTTACCAATTCAAAATTTATCATTTATATCAATAACCTGCTAAGTTCATGTCTCTCTCACAAAATGTCAAAATTAAAAAACATCTAACCCTAATCAACACATGGGTTTTCAAGTGAGTGATTTACAAAATATTGTTCATGGAAGCAAAGCTGTGCTGATGAGAGATAAATCTCGAAACGCAGATGGCTATCCACTCAAGGTATCGGAAAGACATGATCTTAAAAATCAATGTTATTTTTATGGTTTTTGCTGAGTGCCACGAAGGTGGACTGAAAGCTATAGAATAACTGACAAATTTCATACGAGATTTGTTTTTGGTAGTCCTAAAAAGACTCATTAGTATTATAGAGTTCCAGAAAGGTTGAGTATATTTATATATTCAAGCTTTGTTCCGTCTTTATTAAGTTTATCTACTTTTCAATGCTCTATCCGAATTTGCAATAAAAAAATAGGGGTTTCCATTTAAGATTTTAAAGTTACCCCCTGTTCCCGCCCACCCTGGGGGGCTGGGGAGGCAAAACTCGACGGCATCAGATGTCCCCCTTATAACCGTTAACTTTTATTCAGAACACTTTTTGCTTCAATGCACTGGTTCAGAATTATCGCTACTGGCGGATTAAAATGGGACACCCGGTATAATGAGATTTCAATCCAATATATCAAAAACTTATTGTAAAAACGTCTATAAATGATGACAGAAAACGTAAATGTCTTTGATAATAAGTTTTACAGAAAAATGTCAGTAATGTCAAATTTTTATATTTCAATCCAAATATCAAAAAAATTGTTGAAAAAGCTTGGAAAATTTGTTGAACAATGACAATTCAATCCACAAATAGTTGAAAAAATGTCAAAATTTATGAAAGGTAAACAAAATAGGTAGATAATAGTTTGTGCAGAAAAATATCAGTAATGTCAAAATTTGGCATTTCAATCCAAATATCAAAAAAATTGTTGAAAAAGTGTTGAAAATTTGTTGAACAATGACAATTCAATACACAAATAGTTGAAAAAATGTCAAAATTTATGAAAGGTAAACAAAATAGGTAGATAATAGTTTGTGCAGAAAAATATCAGTAATGTCAAAATTTGGTATTTCAATGCAAATATCAAAAAAAAACGGTTGAAAAAGCGTCAAAATTTGTTGAACAATGACAATAATTATAATGACGCTATCCAAATTTATAAGAAAATCAAAATGTTATCGTTAAAAAAATTTCACTATTGCCAAAATTTGACACTTGTTTTATATAAACATCAAAAATTAATTGAGAAAATATCCAAATTTATAAACAATGGCTAAAAGCAATAAATAATGGTTAATTAAAATTAAAATGTCAGTAATGTCAAAAATTAGATGTCAAAATTAAAGAAAACGGACAAAATTAGTAAATGTCATAGGTAATTTTAATAACATGATAATTTATTCATGTAATGTCAAAAATGATAATATTTACAAAAATATTTTGAATTTAGTTTTGGTGCTGTCACAAAATTATATCACAAAACTACAGGTAGTTACATAATATCAACAAAAAAAAAACATATTTACACAACATAAACTATATACAATAACTATAAACAAAATAATAATTTCTTATTCTTAAAACGTGTCCGTCGGCTTTCCGTATCTCCTGTACAGATTCTTCCACATTGCATACTGACTATTGTCGGGATTCCTGACAATCCTTAAATGCTCACCAATGTCCATACAGTAGACATCCTCCGTCTTCCGTCTAATCCCAGCTTCTGGCCAAATCTTATTCTCCAACAAAATCTCTTCGACAGGCGTTGGGTGTCTAAACATTTTGAGTAATTAAATAGACTAAGTATATTGCAGTTGAGTTTAAGGAGTTGCGTTTGAGTTTAAATATGAATGTCTAGGTCAAACATCGGCCTTAGAGTAAATTATTAATAATTTGTGAAAGGTTGAATTTTCTACGCTTTAGATAATGAAAAAGTTTACCCGGTCTTGGCAAAGTTCGTCCACATCTTGATTAATCTGGCCCTGACCAACTTATCCATCTTCGGAAATTGCGTCAAATCCGTGTTATTAGAACTTTTCGTGTTCGTCCTCCAAAGATACGATAAATCCGCCGCATGACGAACCTTACCCAACCCTAACAAACAACATTTTAACAATAAAACCACAAAGACTAACAATATCTTTACCTTCGATTTCCACCTTCGACAATCCCAATTTGCCAAAGTACGAAAATCTGTAGAAGAAGACTTTCGTGCGCTTCGATAACAGCGAAACCGCTTCGATTGTCGGACGATCGAATAAATGATCACTCAAATACTAAAAACAAAAAACTCATTAAAAATAAACACGAATCAATTAATTTCAAAATTGATTCGTTATTGTCAAATTTGTTCAACTAATTTCTAATTAGATTAGGTAATTTCACAAATGGTCATGGTACTGATGAGATCCAAATTTATTGATGGTTCACTATTATTGCTCAAACATTGAAAAAGAATCTCAGGTTACCTCAAAATTTATCAGCTAATGTCAAAATTGTTGAGTTAATATCAAAATTGTTCAATTAATGTCAAAATTGTTCAAGTTATGTCAAAATGGATTGATGGTTCACTTTGACTGCTGAAACATTAAGAAACAATGTCATTTCATATCTCTGAGGTTATCTCAAAATTGAATAGCTAATGTCAAAATTGTTCAGTTAATATCAAAATTGTTCAATTCATGTCAAAATTGTTCAAGTAAATATCAAAATTGATTGATGGTTTACTTTCATTACTTTCGTTTCAAACATTGAAAAACAATTTCATTCAATATCTCTCAGATTATCTCAAAATTGATCAGCTGATGTCAAAATTGTTCAGCTAATTGGCAAAATTAATGTCAAAATTGTTCAAGTAATATCAGAATTGATTGATGGTTGACTTTCATTACTCAAACATTGAGAAACAACCTCATTTAATATCTCTCAATTTATGTAAAAATTGATCAGCTAATGTCAAAATT